>CM076573.1:618421034-618548398 GCA_034641835.2 Pinus albicaulis
TGGGGCAAGGAAGGAAATAGTTTTGATGATTTAGATTGAGTGAATGGATGGATAAGACCGGTGAGGAGCTGAAGAGGGCAAGAGGGTCTCAAGAGTCCTCCTCAAACAGATGAAAACATGAAAAACTAAACAAAAATGAAGGCAGAGCAAAGCAAACCAATGAATTCTACCTTTATAACTTGTTTGTTCAGTTTAAGAAGAAAGGAGAATGAAAATGGTAAACATAAACATCAGTGAACTTATAGATACATAGAGTAAAACACCATCAAAACATAGAGCCACAAGGATCCCAAAGAGGGCAGCAAACCCTGGTATATTCCTTTGCCAAAACTGCAGAATGAAATGTACAATGAAGTCCTAACAATCCCAAATGTCCAACCCTGAAAATGACTGAGAAAATACATCATATAGACAAGCCTAACCCATTCCCATGCCTCTAGGGGTCGAGCTCATCATTATAGGAGCTGTTTCAACCATATCTAAACTAGGAACTAGAAAATAGGCCATGAAACAACTTGCCTCTATATGCTACGAAACTGATCCATTCACTCACATTTCACCTTTTAGTGAATGAATCTTCTAGAACAAGTAAAAATATGCCAAAATTACATCATGATCATGAAATTACATCAAGGTACATCAATAGTTACTTGAAAAAGTGAAACTGGCCAAAACTAGGCGAAATTCTGAGCTGTGGAGTGAAAAAATAGGCCAAAATCCTCTATGCACCGCGCCCAAAATCTCTATGAATAACAAAAATTTGGAGCTGATTTTGAGGCACTTCCTGAAGTCCAAATTGAGCTCATGATAGCGCGTTGTAAATCCCTACCTGTCTAATTTCTAGCCCAAGTGGAATTTCTAGATTTGGTGTCCATTTTCCCCTCCAAAAGTTCAATCTTCCAACACTGCTTCCTGTGGGTGCAAAAGGTGGCAGAAAGGCCAATTTTAGGGTGTTTTTGACCCTTTAGGCAACCCAGAACTTGATGAAATCCTTATTTAATCCATCAACATGCATAAATTTTCATAACAAATCTAGAAATGAAAATTTTTTCCCCTGAAGCGCTGCCAATCATAAGCGCGCGCCAAGTGGCGCTACGCGTCGGGCAGAAAAACCTGTTTTGTGACCAAAAAATTCAAAATTGACAAAAAAATTTCCAAATTCCTTAAAATTTGGGCTATAGGTCCGTGATCAAATGGTATGCTTATCCAAAGAAGCTTCGGCCAAGATTTCGAGCCTATCATGCCTTTTACGACGCTTCAGTGCCCTCCTAAGCCTTACTTTCAGGATCTTGATCTTCGCTTTGCAAACATGTGTGCGTTCCCAATAGTGATTCTTCATGTGTCTGAGCATGTTTTTCTCCTTGTTTTCCTTCTCCAACAGCTTCTCAAGATGCATGTTGACTCTCTCAAGCCAAGTCTCTCTATCGGCCTCAATCTCCCGCTCAATAGGTGTCATCTCGGATGGGCTTCTTCGGGAAGCTTGTCGGTTCTCACGGATGTTTTGTAACTCCATGATCGTCTGCTGATCCTCTAGATGTTTTTTGCACTACTCTAGATATTTTATGACCCACTGAGCTTTCTGCAACTTTTCATTCAATGTTTCGATCTCAGTTTTCTGCTCCTGAATGATCTCCCTCAGTTTTGAGCTTGGAGAGCTCAAATCCTCATCAAGCAATATGAAATCAATATCATGGCCTCCTGAAGGGCCCTCCTTCTGCATAGGCCTCTTTCCTCTGTCCTATACCTGTGCTGCTGATGACGGCAACGAGACCTCTTCCACCCCGGGTGGAGATAGTACTCGTCGGGCTGCTGCAAATAATGCTCTCGTGCCTCTCTGATAAGTGACATACACTGGAACACCGATAGGTTCTGTCTCGGGACCTTCAAACTGATGTGAAGAATCACCTGCATCATGAACAATCTCCGGAGGAGGCTGGGGGGCTGTGAAGAAGTCAAGGGAAATGAAATATTCCCAAGCAATGCCCTGCAATCCAAGTTGATGTACCACAATGATCTTGATGAGCGCATAATGATAAATGTTGTTGTACTGCTGCTCGGGAGTCTTCTTCTGCACAAGAGTAGTCATCCTCTTTATGTTTCGGCACATGAAATATGGTATATTCATCATCCTCACTCTCATGAAATGCATCAATAATCTGATGTGGTATGCATAGAGGCGTGAAAACCGGTCCTCACAATTGAAGTATCGGATAATGAGTCTCATTAAAGGGGCACAGGATTCCTTTAGAAACCAGAATGGGAATACCCTGCTGAGCTACCTCACATAGCTAGGCCCAATGTATGGCTCGTAATGCACTCTATCCACCTGCTGTCTCTTGTTCCACTCCTCACCTACATTCGGTATTCTTGTTGCCTGAGAAATGGTTTCTGGTGTCAAGGTGAAGTTTACACCAGCGAGAGTAACCTGACCATCATGCAAATGTAAAACAAACAACCGGGCTAACTCCTAATGATGCTGAATCTAAGCAATCCTCTCACAATACTGATAGCATGACTGCTCTCGGAAACATGCCATGGAAAGTGGGCAGGCCTGCAACTGAGTCAATGAGGTGGGCTCCTCCCTCACATGTTTGCCTCCTTTACGAGGCCTTCTCTGTGCATGTAGCTCTGTGGTAGAATCACTGTCTTGTTCATATGATGACTTTGTGTCTGTCATGGTGTTGCAAGGTATATGTCAAGTGTATGTTTGGTTTGTTGAAAATGACAAATTGGTGCCTTTGTTTCAATTTCCAAAATATGCCAAGTAGGAAGGGACTGTATAGGAAGGGACTGTGGTAAATAAGGACAATGAGTATAGTGAACTGTAATCGAGTGAAATTTAAAATACAAGGACAGTCACTTAATTATGTTTGGGGACTTTGGGATTTAGGAACTTTTTGCAAATGATATGGGAGAGTGATAATGATAGGGAATGATATGGTTTAGGGATAGGGATAAATGGGAACAAGTGATATGACTGGCTTTGGGACAAAGGGGAAAAGGGGAGACATTGTATGATGATATGACAGTGATGGGGAAGGGAACCACAGATGGAGAATGGGATTTGCAATACTTGGCACAAAAATAAGACTTTTAAAACTTGAAATCCAAACCCTAAGGAGCAGTTTTTGACAAGAAGATAGGGTTTATGTTTGGCATTCAAATTCTCAAACCAATCTTCAAACAACTCCAAACACTAGCTATGATAAATTTTACAAACTTACTTGAGCATGGAACAGCCAAGAAAAATGCGATTTTGGAGAAAACCGGCAAAAAATTTCGGTCTCAGGCCTATGCGCCGTGCGCATAACCCAATGCGTTGCATTATCCTTGTGCACCACACATGTTTTGTTTTGCACAGTGAACAATAGTTGTATGCGCTGCGACCACTGTGTGCGCCGCGACCCTTACCCAACGCGCCACGCGGGTAACTTCACCAACTGCTCGGCCTTCATACCACTGTTTCGCTCTTCCACTAATTTTGACTCTGCTTAATGATGTCTTTGGTGTGCAAATGGGTTGTAGAAACAATGGAATTACCTTATATAGTGGACAACTTGATTTTTGCTTCTTTAAAACCCACTTTCTTATGTTTTGGTTTTGGCACTTTTCACTTTCTAATACGAACTCTGTTTTTGTTTCCATTTTGACCTTTTGACTTGAATGATGAAACTTTTGTCAATTTTTTGCAGGGATGACTGGCATGAATTTTGGCAAAGGTGACCAGGGCCAGGCTTGAACATCTTCACGACTGAAAAACTTGGAAAATATACATAGCATTTATTACAAAAGACGAAATGACGATTTTTCTTCAAAACAGATTTTTGAGGAAAAGTCAAGATCTTACATTATAACGATGAAGTTTTTAAAATGAAAACTTATTTTGAACCTCCCTTTGTCCTGCTGGCATTATTGGACACTTTGAAGACAAAATTTTCGAAACCCTAGACCTAATGACTGAAATGACTCTTGCTGACTAAGAGACCAAAACAAGACTGTAAATGACTTTAAAATTGATTTTGATAAATAGACATGAACCAGAAGGTACATGACATGAGGGACATGAGTGACAAAACCCTTCCTTCAGAAGATGGATGCTCCTAATGGAATGCAAATAACTAAACTGAAGTAGACACCTAAAAATGAAATGCAACAAAAGAGATTTTGATCTCTGATGGAGGGATAAACAGTCCGACTCTAACATTGGCTCCAATGGGGATGGTAGCTCCTTGGAGGTGCCAAGAACTACGGATCTCTGGGAAAGAGGGCAGTGCCTTCATACATTGGGCTATGGAGTCCACAATTTGACAAATCAACACAAGATTGTTGACTGATTTATTGACTGAAAACTTAACTCAAACTGACTCAACTTTGAAACTGAAATGACTGAAAAAACTGACTTGACAAACTCAAACCAAAACTTAAATCCTTCTTCAAAATTATAGCCTTCACTTCGGGCCCCAAATTGAAAAAATATCACAGCACACACTTGCAATGAAACTGAAATAAATGGTATGTACAGTGACAATGTAATCAATAGAAAACATCTCAGAAATGATACCGCTTGAGTAGCCGACCATTGACCGGCCCTCCTGGACAATCTTCCCCATCCATCTCCTTCAGAAGAAAATCATTCTAACCCCGATATGCAGCAATTTTAAAGGGTCCTTTCCAGCGATTTTCGAACTTACCGTGCTTACCCTTTTCCTCATTTCTGGCATCCCATTTCAACACCACTTCTTCCAATTGAAATTTGTCCGCCTTTGATTTTCTATCATAGATTTTCTTGATTCTCTCCTGCAGCTTGAATGTGTTTTGAAAAAATTCTTCCCTCGTCTGTTGCAAATGGATCATTTGATTTATTCTTCTCTGCATATGATCTTCTTCACTTCCAGCTTCCTGTAGAAGTTTGACCACCGGAACTGCGAGAGAGGTAGGGAACACTGTATCAACTCCGTAAACTAACTCAAAGGGGGACATACCAATGGATTTCTTCTGACTCACTCGATCAACCCATAGTGCATTGACCAACTTCTTATGCCAACTCTTCTTGTTTATTTCCAGCAACTTTTTAATGATGTTGACCAAAGATTTGTTGGAAGACTCCGCCAATCCGTTGCCTTGCGGATGATAAGCAGTTGAGTGTCCCAAAATTATATGATACTTATCACAAAACTCAATCATTCTTTTTTATTTGAAAGCTATTGCGTTATCATTGATTAGCTTATTCAGACAACAAAAACATGACAAAATGTTATTCTCAAGGAAAGAAATTATTACCGAATCCGTAGCTTTCCTGGTGGGAATGACTTCAATCCATTTCGCGAAATAATCTGTCGCTGTTAGGATCCATCTATGCTGACCTAAAGAAGCGGGATGAATTTCACCAATGAAATCCAAACCCCACTACTGAAACGGAGCACTTACTTCAATGGGCTTAAGCGGCAAAGGCTGAAATTTTTGCCTTCCTTCAAAAATCTGACATTCTTGACAACTTTTGACAGTCTTATACACATCAGCAAAAAGTGTCGGCCAATAATACCCCGCTCTCAAAATCTTGTTGGCTATTGTTTTCCAAAATAGTTGACCGCCACAATCTCCTTTGTGAAAATCCTCCATAACCCGCTTTGCTTCCTCTTCCACCAAACAATTCAACAAAACACCACTGGGATCTTTCCAATAGAGTGAATTATTCAAAACACAAAACTTAGCAACCTTCAATTTCAGAGTTCTACTTTTGTTTTGAGCCATGCCGGGTGGGGGTGAAAATTTTTGAAGCACATATACAATATCTGAATACCAAGGAGATGTCACAAATTTTTTTTATACCTGAACTAATGAACTTTCCTCATTCTCTTCAGACATAGCAGCAATAAGATTGATGTCCAAAGCATGCAAATTCGATTCAGCCATTAAATTTTCTAGCCCTTGTCCTTTGATAAGCTTGGTAGGCTTTATCTCCACATCATACTCCAAAAAGGCTGCAATCCATCTGCCTCTTCTTCCTTCTGGATCTGTTTGCACTAAAACATCTTTTATAGCAGCGTTAGGAACATAAGCAATAATATGAGAATGCAGAATATATACACGAAAATATTTCAATGCTTTCACAAGCGCAAGAGCTTGCTTTTCAATGATGTTATATTTCAAGGCTGCATCTCTTATTGTACGGATGAAAAAAGAAATTGGTTTTTCATGTCTATCTCTTTTCTACATTAATACTACTGCCATCGTATGCTCCGAAGCAAATGAAAACAAAATAAAACCCTGAGTATAATCCGGGCTGATCAAAACCAGAGCTGATGAAAGAACCAACATTACTAGATTGAAATATTTTACCGCCTCTTCATACAACTTTACTACACTATCCTTCTTAAGCATGTCGGTAATCTCTCTTAGATGTTCAGCAAGGTTAGGCACAAAGCGGCATAAAAAATTCATCTTACCATTAAAAGACTGAATCTCCTTCTTATTCTGGGGAAGATCAATTTTCTGAATAGCTTCAACTCGTGCTGGATCAATATGGATGCCATCTTTTGAGATAATGTGACCAAGGAGTTTTCCCTCATCCATGGCAAACAAACTCTTCTTCAGATTGAGTGACACACCATACTTTCTACACCGCTGAAAAACAACTTTCAAATGGTAAAGATGTTCTTCATCAGAATTGGAAAAGACTGTCAAATCATCAAGATACACAACTAAGAAAACATCTTTCTCATTCACAAATGCCATGTCTATTGCACGCTGAAATGTCACACCAGCATTCTTCAAACCGAAAGGCATTTTAGCGTAATGGAAAGTTCCCCACGGAGTGGTGAATGTTGTTTTGTCTCTATCATCCTCATAGACTAGAATTTGGTTATACCTGGAATAACCATCGAGTAGTGACATACGAGATGGTCCAACTACTCGCTGCAATATGTGATCCATTTTGGGCAATGGATAATTGTCTTTCAAAGACACTTTGTTCAAATTCCTAAAATCAATGCACAAACGAATCTCACCTGTCTTCTTGCGAACGGGCACCAAATTGGAAATCCAATATGAAAATCTTATAGGAACAATGATACTAGCCTTGTATAATCAATTCACCTCTTTCTCAATTGAGGGCAGCAACTTCGGATTTATCCTTCTCAACTTCTGCCTGAAAGGCTTTTGATTTGGCTTAATAGGAATAGTGTGCTGAATTATATTGGTATCATATGTCTTTAAATCTAAATAGTCCCAAGAAAAAACATCAAAAAAAGAAGACAACAAAATCACATATTTTTCTTTTACCTCTAGTGGCAATGCTTTGTAAAACTTCACCATCTTTGGATTCTCAGCTGTTCCAATGTTTACGTCTTCAACTCCCTTTTCCGTTGGCTGCAAGGTTGGTTTTCTAGCTACGTCATCTTGATCAAAAATCTCTTCTAAAGGTATCAAACCCTTAGGAATGACATTTTCTTTCAACTGCAATACTTCCATCTGATTTATTTGCACATCAGCCTCACCATCATCAGGCTCCATGTCAATTGAAGTCTCTTTGAATTTGCCTTTGTTTTGCAGAAATTCATCAATCTCATCATCATCTTGGAATAATTGCCAATGCCTTTGGTTTTCCGGGATAGTTGGACGATGTTTCACATGGATTTCAAACTTGTTACTTGAGTTCATTGGAATCTTCAAATTACTAGCTGCCTTAGCAAGAGCATCCGCAATACCATTTTGAATACGAGGGATACAAGTAAAAGTATAGTCTGAAAATAACTTTAAGATATCAAGAACAACATTTAGATAAGCCCGCATTGGAGGATGCTTAGTTTGATACTCACCCTTCACTTGCTTAATTACCAACTCGAAGTCGCCATACACTGCAATCCTCTTAGCATTCAATTTCCTAAGTATTTTCAGACCAGCAATCAAAGCTTCATATTCTGCCTCATTATTGGAACAATAAAATGCTAATTTGTAAGAACAAACTCTCACATTACTAGGTACCTTGTTTGGGGCGGAAAAAGGACTTCGTACCCAAATGTCGATTCCAGCACCATCATTCCCAACTACACCATCAAAATCCATAGTCCATAAACCTTCTTCATCTTCTTCCAAGTGCTGAAATTTCGTTTGCTTTGTTATTTCTGCTTGTTGTCCCTCAACTTTCTGCTGCTTTTGGAAGGCTGATTGCTCAGTGGAACTCTCAAGTTCTTGTCTCTCTTTCATAAAAACTTCTCTAAAATTTTCTATGATCTCCGGAATGTCCTCTACTTCAACTAACTGACTATCTACATCATTGAAACTATCTGAATACAAAACAAAAGACTCTAAATCTGTATGTACATAATTAATCGAATGATTTACCGGTTTCTCGTTGCTTGTAATCATATACTTCATTTTCTGCTCCCGATATAATCTTCTCATATAACCAAACACAGGAAGGGTTGCATAGGAGAAATCGAGCTGCAATGTTCCCTTCAATTTCTCTCCCCAAGATCTGGAAAGAAGCATGCCAAATCTAGGAGGAATGTCTGCCACAACCACATCCATCAAAACATTCTTCGTCGGAATCTGATCTAAACTTACCACCAATCTTTAATAAGCCCAATGCATCTTACTCTGCTGGAATCAAAAGAATACAGATCATGATATTTCTGAGTGATGTCCAATCCCAATTTCTCCATAATCGCCCTCGGCATGAGATTATGGGAAGCTCCAAAATCAAACATGGCATTATGCAACACAAACTCATGCAATTTGAGACTGATATAGAAAGGAGGCACATCGCTATCGGAAGACTCACCATCTAATGTTGGTCCAAATATCAACTCAGGTTGATCATCTTCCACATTCACCATATCAGACATTGGATAGAAAATTCAAAATTTTAGATACTTGACCCTTGTAGCTGCTATTTCTTATCAACTCGGTCAAAGGAATGGAAACTTTTAACTTAGAAATATCACCTTCTAAGCTAAAAGCTGAAGTCTTTTCTACCTCTTTGACTGGAGCATCCTTCTTTTTGGCTTTCTCCCTTGATACAATTGGCTGAATTGATCTTTCACTTGCTGATGGAGACTTGCTAGTAGTAGGATCAACTCCATCTTTTCCCTTCTTTTGTGCAATGGGTGCATCATTCTTTGGTGCTGCAACTTATTTTCTCTTTTGGATTGGGTTGATAGGCACATCTCTGTTTATAAGTGAATATTGTTTCTGTTGGGCGGACAAAGCATTCATATAACCTCTTTGATCCTCATCCGACTCTTCTTCAAGAGCTGTCTCATTTGCCAAGATAAAATCCTCATCCTTTTGTACAGCTGAACTTTCTGCAAACTCCTCCTCTTTATTGATAAAGGTTGGCATGTCATCAGGTGTAAAAAAGTGATTTTATTCTCCTATTACATTATCTTCGTCATCTGATTCAGGGCCAACGAAATTCTACTGTAAAGGAGTCTTTACCTGCTGTTGTGCTGGCAGTTCTGGTGCTCGCTACTCTCGTTGTTTGATCCTAAATTGAGGTTGTTGTTGTCCATGTAAATTTGGATTTCTGATCTGCGCTTCAGGCTTATCAAGTGTCAGTCTTTCAAACATATTTTCCACCTTGCGAAGTAGTTGATTTGAAGTAGAAGCTTCTTCCTTTATTGCGACTTTCTTTTCTGCTCTCAATCTAGCTCTCTTGTCATTCAGATTCGCCTCAACACTCACCGCAATTTTCTGCATGTCCGTCAGGGTGGGCGGATCTCTTTCTCATAATGAATAGGCCATGTCCGGATCAAAACCATCTGGAAACTTAAGCAAAGCTAACTTCTTAGATGGCCTTAAATCATCAGGAATTGCATTATAAACCGCATTGAATCTAACACAATAGTCTTGGACGGACTCACCAACATTACGCTTAATCTTGGTATATTCAGAAGTGATTTGAAGAGGATCTTTCTTTACTTCCCACCGATCTAAAAATTTTCTCTGCGGCTTGGCTAATGTAGCAATACTTCTAGGCTGCAAAGCTCTGAACCATTTTCTCACTTCACCTCGAAAAGTTTGCACAAACAATCTCATAGTCACATTTTCTTCATCAATTTCATGAAGATCAAAGAAGTCTGCCATTCTATCAATATGCTGCTGAGCAAGAACACTCTGAGGAGTACCATCAAACAATGGGATCTTACTTTGATAATCAGCGGGCATAGCATCCAAGTTTGGAGACAAGACAAGGGGTGTGAATCTAGCAGCCATTTCTCTTGGTGGATTTATAATCTGTCTTGGAGAAACGGGTGGAGTAGAAGCCGTAGATGTGCGAGGTGTATGTGGTGGGGATGGAGGAGAAACTACTGTAGATTGTTGATCAGAAATAGATGGTTTCACGGGAATAGTAGGAATGAACAAAGGTTCGGTGTGAACTTGTGAACCATACGTAACTGCTGATGACCCAAGAGTTTCAGATGCAGATTCTATAAACTGAGGAATATTTGTTGCAACAATGGAGTTTTGTATATTCAAAATGTAACTGTCAATGGATCTATTTGCCTGTTCAATTTAAAGATACTTGATAAACTTGGGATTTATGACAGTAGAACCAATAGCACTTTCAGACTTAGTCTCAAACAACGACAACTCAAATTTCTCGTCAAATTCAATATCTTCAAGATATTCAAACACAGCGGGACATGAATGAGATTTGAAAAGAGGAATCACAGGAATTTCTTCACAGAGGATTCTTGAAATCAAATTGGGATTCTCATACAATAGAGGTGGATCGAGATCCGGATTTTCTCTAGTATGTCTTCTGGAAGCCAGTGTGTTGAATTAATTTCAAAATCAAAGGGACAAGACCAACTTGTTCAGCCTATCAAATTCTAGACTCATCACCCAAAATTCCCGAACGATCTGATGTACTGGGGCGATTCACAAGTTAAGCGTCACATTCACAAGCTAGATATGAGATTGACTGAAGCAGCATTTATCTACTTTTGCTGATGCAAAGTAAAAGCATTTCGAAGGCTACCTGGAATAACTTCAGGCTCCGTCTGTAGCTTACAAAAAAATTAACACCAACAAGAAAACCATTTTCTTCCCCAGTATGGTTTCCACTATGTTATTTCCTAAATCTACTTCAGGCTGAAGGAAGACAGAGTTCAGGGTAACATCAAACCATGCTCAGTCTGGTAGCTAGCCCTACCAGAATAGGAGAGGACTCTCTCCGGGTCAATCTCAGCAAAACGTAATCAATAGGGCTTGAGATGACTGAAATAAAAGCTAATTTTAGACTAGGTATATAAGTAAAGGAGTTTTATTTTATTTTTTAGGGTTTTGTTGGATCAAGGGAAAGGCAGTTTTGGGTGCGGGGTTTAGGCTTAGTTTTTTCAGAGTTCTGATTGGGGCAAGGAAGGAAATAGTTTTGATGGTTTAGATTGAGTGAATGGATGGATCAGACCGGTGAGGAGCTGAAGAGGGAAAGAAGGTCTCAAGAGTCCTCCTCAAACAGATGAAAACATGAAAAGCTAAACAAAAATGAAGGCAGAGCAAAGCAAACCAATGAATTCTACCTTTATAACTTGTTTGTTCAGTTTAAGAAGAAAGGAGAATGAAAATGGTACACATAAACATCACTGAACTTACAGATACATAGAGTAAAACACCATCAAAATAAAGAGCCACAAGGATCCCAAAGAGGGTTTCAAACCCTGGTCTATTCCTTTGCCAAAATTGCAGAATGAAATGTACAATCAAGTCCTAGCAATCCCAAATGTCCAACCCTGAAAATGACTGAGAAAATACATCATATAAACAATCCTAACCCATTCCCATGCCTCTAGGGGTCGATATCATCATTCTAGGAGCTGTTTCAACCATATCTAAACTAGGAACTAGAAAATAGGCCATGAAACAACATGCCTCTATATTCACTCACATTTCACCTTTTAGTGAATGAATCTTCTAGAACAAGTAAAAATATGCCAAAATTACATCATGGTCATGAAATTACATCAAGTTACATCAATAGTTACATGAAAAAGTGAAACTGGCCAAAACTAGGCGAAATTCTGAGCTGTGGAGTGAAAAAATAGGCCAAAATCCTCTATGCGCTGCGCCCAAAATCTCTATGCGTAGCACAACTTTGGAGCTTATTTTGAGGCACTTCCTTAAGTCCAAATTGAGCTCATGATAGCGCGTTGGAAATCCATTCTTGTCTACTTTCCAACCTAAGTGGAATTTCTGGATTTGGTGTCCATTTTCCCCTCCAAAAGTTCAATCTCCCAAAACTACTTCCTGTGGGTGCAAAAGGTGGCGGAACGACCAATTTTAGGGTGTTTTTGACCCTTTAGGCAACCCAGAACTTGATGAAATCCTTAGGTAATCCATCAGCATGCATAAATTTTCATAAAAAATCTAGAAATGCAAAGTTTTTCCCCTGAAGAGCTGCCAATCATAAGCGCGCGCCAAGTGGCGCTACGCGTTGGGCAGAAAAACCTGTTTTGTGACCAAAAAATTCAAAATTGACAAATTTTTTTCCAAATTCCTTGAAATTTGGGCTATAGGTCCCTAATCAAATGCTATTCTCAGCCAAAGAAAATTCGTCCAAGATTTGGAGCCTATCATGCCTTTTACGATGCTTTAGTTCCCTCCTAAGCCTTGCTTTCAGGATCTTGATCTTCACTTTGCAAACATGTGTGCGTGCCCAATAGTGATTCTTCATGTGTCTGAGCATGTTTTTATCCTTTTTTTCCTTCTCCAACAGCTTCTCAAGATGAATGTTGACTCTCTCAAGCCAAGTCTCTCTATCGGCCTCAATCTCCCGCTCAATAGGTGTCATCTCGGATGGGCTTCTTCGGGAAGCTTGTCGGTTCTCACGGATGTTTTGTAACTCCATGATCATCTGCTAATCCTCCAGCTGTTTGTTGCACTGCTCCAAATATTTTATGATCCACTGAGCTTTTTGCAACTTGTCATTCAATGTGTCGATCTCAGTTTTCATCTCCTAAATGATCTCCCTCAGTTTTGAGCTTGGAGAGCTCAAATACTCATCAAGCAATATGAAATCAGTATCATGGCCTCCTGAAGGGCCCTCCTCCTACATAGGCCTCTTTCCTCTGTCCTGTACCTGTGCTGCTGATGAAGGAAACGAGACCCCTTCCACCCCGGGTGGAGATAGTACTCGTCGGGCTGCTGCAAATAATGCTCTCGTGCCTCTCTGATAAGTGGCATACACTGGCACACAGATAGGTTCTGTCTCGGGACCTTCAAACTAATGTGAAGGCTAACCTGCATCATGAAAAATCTCTGGAGGAGGCTGGGGGGCTGTGAAGAAGTCACGGGAAATGAAATCTTCCCAAGAAATGCCCTGCAATTCAAGCTGATGTACCATAATGATCTTGATGAGCACATAATGATAAATGCTATTGTACTGCTGCTCGGGAGTCTTCTTCTACACAAGAGTAGTCATCTTCTCTATTTTTCGGCACATGAAATACGGTATATTCATCATCCTCACTCTCGTGAAATGCATCAATAATCTGATGTGGTATGCATAGAGGCGTGAAAACCGGCCCTCACAACTAAAGTATCGGATAATGAGTCTCATCGAAGGGGCATAGGATTCCTTCAGAAACCGAAATGGGAATACCCTGCTGAGCTGCCTCACATAGCTAGGCCTGATGTATGGCTCATAATGCACTCTATCCACCTTCTGTCTCTTGTTCCACTCCTCACCTACATTCGGTATTCCTGTTGCCTCAGAAATGGTTTCTGGTGTCAAGGTGAAGTTTACACCAGCGAGAGTAACCTGACCATCACGAAAATGTAAAACAAACAATTGGGCTAACTCCTGATGATGTTGAATCTGAGCAATCCTCTCACAATACTGATAGCATGACTTCTCTCGGAAACATGCCATGGCAAGTGGGCAGGCCTGCAATTGAGTCAATGAGGTGGGCTCCTCCCTCACATGTTTGCCTCCTTTACGAGGCCTTCTTGGTGCATGTAGCTCTGTGATAGAATCAGTGTCTTGTTCATATGATGACTCTGTGTCTGTCATGGTGTTGCAAGGTATATGTCAAGTGTATGTTTGGTTTGTTGAAAATGACAAATTGGTGCCTTTGTTTCAATTGCCAAAATATGCCAAGTAGGAAGGGACTGTATAGGAAGGGACTGTGGTAAATAAGGACAGTGGGTATAGTGAATTGTAATCGAGTGAAATTTAAAAGACAAGGACAATCACTTAATTATGTTTGGGGACTTTGGGATTTAGGAACTTTTTGCAAATGATATGGGAGAGTGATAATGATAGGGAATGATAGGGTTTAGGGATAGGGATAAATGGGAACAAGTGATATGAGTGGCTTTGGGACATAGGGGAAAAGGGGAGACAATGTATGATGATATGACAGTGATGGGGAAGGGAACCACAGAAGGAGAATGGGATTTTCAATACTTGGCACAAAAATCAGACTTTTAAAACTTGAAATCCAAACCCTAAGGAGGATTTTTTGACAAGAAGATAGGGTTTATGTTTGGCATTAAAATTCTCAAACCAATCTTCAAACAACTCCAAACACCAGCTATGAGCAATTGTACAAACTTACTTGAGCATGGAACAACCAAGAAAAATGCGATTTTGGAGAAAACCAACAAAAAAATCTAGTCTCGGGCCTATGCGCCGCGTGCATAACCCAATGTGTTGCGTTCTCCTTGTGCGCTGCGCATGTTGTGTTTTTCCTAGTGAACAATAGTTGTATGCGCCGCAACCACTGTGTGCGCCGCGACCCTTACCCAACGCGTCGCGCGGGTAACTTCACCAACTGCTCGGCCTTCATACCATTGTTTCGCTCTTGCACTAATTTTGACTCTGCTTAATGATGTATTTGGCGTGCAAATGGGTTGTAGAAACAATGGAATTACCTTATATAGTGGAGAAATTTATTTTTGCTTCTTTAAAACCCACTTTCTTATGTTTTGGTTTTGACACTTTTCACTTTCTAATACAAACTCTGTTTTTGTTTCCATTTTGACCTTTTGACTTGAATGATGAAACTTTTGTCAATTTTTTGCAGGGATGACTGGCATGAATTTTGGCAAAGGCGACCAGGGGCATGCTTGGACATCTTCACGACTGAAAAACTTGGAAAATATACATGGCATTTATTACAAAAGACGAAATGAAGATTTTTCTTCAAAACAGAGTTTTGAAGTAAAGTCAAGATCTTACATTATAACGATGAAATTTTTAAAATGAAAACTTATTTTGAACCTCCCTCTGGCCTACTGGCATTATTGGACACTTTGAAGACAAAATTTGCGAAACCCTAGACCTAATGACTGAAATGACTCTTGCTGACTAAGAGACCAAAACAGGACTGTAAATGACTTTAAAATTGATTTTGATAAATAGACACGGACCAGCAAGTACATGACATGAGGGACATGAGTGACAAAACTCTTCCGTCAGAAGATGGATGCTCCTAATGGAATGAAAATGACTAAACTAAATGAGACACCTAAAAATGAAATGCAACAAAAGAGATTTTGATCTCTGACGCAGGGATAAACAGACCGACTCTAACACATCCTTTCCAAAATTTCATCAGAAGACAAGAGTGGTAAAATGAGTTCTTAGAATTACTTGTAAATAAAAAATTGTCAAGTGGTAGAAAATTCTTGGAATTTCTTCATGTATGATCAATGTCATGAATTTTGAAAAACAAGAAAATTGAAGGCTTTGAAAAATAAGTATGATCAGATAATTCAAAAGCTTCTAAAATTCTCTAGGTTTCTTTTCTACAATTGAAACAGGATGCCCAAAATAAATTGGATTCATTACTTGTTTTATTGAAAATCTGAAATAATGAAATAAATGCAAACATAAAAGAAAATTGATCTATTTCTATTTATAACGCAATGAAGGAAACATGAATAGGTATATTCATACTTCCAATATAACCATGTAATCATTTTAATTCCTGCATGTATGTACATGTCAAACATTAGTAAAAATGAAAATATAATTAAACTACAAAAGCTAGATCTAAAAGCAGAATGTATCTTTATTGTTAGTAGATTATTCACTGTTACCTTCTCTTGGAATGCCTTTTCCAACTGAATTTCAATTGGATCATAGAAATCTAGATGGATTTCCATTATTGAGTTGGAGAGGTTTAAAAGAGAAGATGACAAGCCAGGTTGTAGAAATGGTCTTTCAGAAACAATGGCCTATGTGATTTTGTTAGTGTTATGTTTAAGTGTTAAATGATTAATGATCAAATTATTAATGATCTTCCGTGAATGAAAAATTTCCAAATGTCTTTCAAATCGATCAACGAAAACGAATGGAGGTCTGATAGATCCAACAAAAGATTATTAATTTAATTAGATTGCTGGTCATAAAGTAAAAATATACTCTCTTGTTTGCACTGCTCTTGAGAAGTAAGAAGTAATTGATAAGGAATGAACATTAATTGAAATTGAAAGTTTGATAACTTTTGATGTTCATGTTATAATTTGGATCTTCATTTTTCCTTTGTGGTAATGCATCAATTGAGTGTTCAATATTGAGCTTCTCAATATGCCAGCACAAAGTATCTAAAAATCAAGGACTAAAAATAGAAAAGAAATCTGAAGTTAAAAATAAATATTGAAATAATAACAAAATTGAATGATGGTTTACGCTAGTGTTACAATTATTGTTACAACACAATTTCAAGAGACTTAAACTAATTTCCTCTTCACAAGAATTGGGCAGAATAATGCAATTAGAATGATTGTTGATACCCGCTTGTGAATTAGAGAGAAGGATATGTCTCTGAATAGGAATGCGAGCTTGATCATCATATAAATCATATATTGGAATGGTTTCTTGAATGTTGAAATCATAAGTATGATTATTTTTTTGAAAATGAGAACTATTTCAAACAATTTCTAAATTAGATTTTTCTTCATTTTCACATGCGATTAGATTTTTATTATGAGGATTTAATTGTAAAGAAGACAAATCAATATCCTCAATGTCAAAGTAGCTATCATAAATTACCTTAAGACATTCATTATAATTCCCTTCAATCTTATTCAATGTATCGAAACAAGAAGGAATATTAAGCTCATGTTCATTAACGCCAGAAAAACGATCATTAATTAATTCTCTATCTTGATAAAAACTAATTGGCAATTCATTTAGATCAGCCTCTCTGTTTTATGAAATATATTTAATGTGAAGAGAGGTTAAATTAGTATTAGAAAAATTATCAGGACAAAGAGAAACATATGAATATGAAACAATGCATTTGAAAATGTCTCTATTTGAAAAGTCTTGTGCATTTTCCTCATTGCAAATTTTAGATTTAAGATCATTTACTTGACTATGATTTCTTGAAGAATGTTGTTTTTTTTTATCTGAATTTGGAATTTTCTCATCATGAAAGAATTCAGAAATTTGTACAACAGATTGCGTATTATGGGAAAATTTAATCGCTGCTGGTACTTGCCAGATTATGATATGGTTTTCTGATTCTAACTCATACATATTTTCATATTTTAAAATAGTATTTTCTTCAAGAGTGTTGTTAATATCTTCTTGAGGTTTTTTAGTAAACTTTTCCAAGATTTGTGATTGAGATTCATTGACATGTGAAGGTGCACCTTGATCTTTATTAATACTGTAGAAAGTGTACAGTAATTGAAGGAATTGATTATACACAATAGAGACCTCTTCAACATCATTTGTTTGTACCTCCATGTTGGAATTTTTACTTATGTCAATGAAGTTAGAAGGAGATTGATCAAAGCTTGAACTAATTTCACATTTATTATTAATGGAAGGAAGAGAGAAAATATGTTCAAACCAATCTAATAATTCTTCTTTTGAATTTTTATCTTCATTTTTAAAATTCAAACAATTTAAATGAAACCTAGTGGTAAAATCAATTAAAGACTCACCTTCAAACCTTCGTAGATATTCAAGATCATCACATACCTGTTTGTAGATATATCCATCAAATTTACAAAGGAAGATCATAATAAATTTTTCCCAAGTGTGGATTGATGCTACTGGAAGTGATTGACACCAGTTTTTGGCTTTTTCCAATAATGTAAGAGTAAAAATCTTGCATAAAATATCTTCATCAATATCATGAAAAGTAGAATCTGAAATTTTTTGAATGAATTGTAAAGTATGATCAAATGCAGAAGTATTCATCTTACCATTAAAATTTACCTAAGACAAGTGTCTTACTATTTCTGGTGGAGTATTAGAAGATGCTTGTCCAGAAATACAACTCCAAATTGGAAGTTTTAGAGGAGACATTGTAATAAAAATAAATTATTAGAATACAATGGTTCCAGGAAAACAAGTCTCGGGCCCTCCTTCTAGAGCCAAAATGCTAAGGCCTCGAAATTCGCTGCAACAACATGGGGGATGACCACCCAGTCCGAACCTTAAAGCAGTTCCCTTTCCATTTGGAATGGTGGCTCCGACTGGTTTACTAGGTCCAGTTACCTTCTCTCAATCTCCATTGACTTAAAATATGACTTTTATCTATCAATAGGAAAGAGACATCAGATCATTTCTCTTGCCAATGGGATAATAAAATGATCCTTAAGCTAATTTGGGCTTAGCCAAGCCACAACTAAAGCTTTTCCTCTTTGGAAAGAATACTTTCTAGGGATGTAGAATTTAATATAAATGCAATATTATTCTAAGATGGAATCAAAAGAAACTATTTTAATCCTATCTCAATTAGGTAGATATAGATCTATCCCAACTGATAGCAAGATATTTTAAATAATTGAGATTTAAATATGTTTTTTTTAAATGAATATCAAGCTAACGAAGTAGTTCAATTAACTAATATTGTGAATACCAAACACATTCTATCTAGAGACCTCTTAACTGAAATAATCAATCAACAACACTAAGGAAGTAGTTCTCAAAATGATATCACTAACTTGAATAATTAAACAATAAAATGTGGAAATAGTTCACAACATATCACTATTAACTAAATCAATTTTATAAGACATATTTCTGAGTAAATGGTTACTCAGAAATCAGAATTCATCTCATAAGAGTAGAGATAAATTATAACATAAATTGAGGTGAATTACTCATACCGATAGAAGTACACGAGTATGCGAGTAAATTGACACATTACTGTTATCATAAAATAAAACCAGCATTTAAAATCATAGTATTATAAATACCAATTTAGTAAGTCCATTTCTCCAGCTCTGGTCTCTAACAGTCTTTTACAATGCCTGAACTTCTACTTTCAAAATCAAAGCTACAATAGTGCAAGACTCTGTTCATTATACATAACTCAGAATGTAAAAGAAAATCCTCCATAATCTCTAGATCTGAGATTCTTCTCCTCCCACCTACAACTCTAAATTCATATTACAAAAGTGCTTTTAGAATTCCAGAATTACAGAGGAGAGAAGCCCTTTCTACATTCTACAATCTGCTATTTATAATATTTACAAAATAATTTTCAATAAGAAAGTTTGTTGAAGAGTGGTTTTGCTCAATCAATTTTCATTGGTTCAAAAATATTATTCAATTTTTGGAGCCTTCTCATTGATTGAAACCTTCTTCTTCTCATCTCTTCAATTGTTTTCTTGCAAAAACAAATCAAGAACAAAATTAAAATGAAAAAAATAAAATCAAAATGTCAAATCTAGAAATTAAAATAAATCCAACTAAAACTTGATTAAATAAATAATTGAAAATTAAATCTAAGCTTTCTATTGATGCCTGTGATGATCTAATTGGTCAAGGATATCATTGATGAATGGATATGCTCTTAGAAGAAATTGTGGACAGATGAAAAATGCAGAAAATAAAACTCAGAAAATGATTTTGTTTAAAATTCGTAGCTTGATATTCTGCTGAATTTTAGACCCAATAAATGATAAAATTTAGAAATGAAACAACTTTAGAAATTTTCTTCATCATTTTATCTATCTAGTGAGCCATCCTGGGCCTCATTTGGCCAAGTAAAACTCCATTTATGAGCTTCCAAAGTTGATATATTAAAATTTCCAGAATTATGAAATTTTTGTTACTTGGACTAAAAATCGAAATTTTTTAATTAACTTCTAATCCTAAATTAGATTACATTTTTTAATTAATTAATAGCTATTAATACCAATTATGTTATTAATCTGAATTTACTATAAACAGAAATTATTTAATAAAAATAATTGATTTAAAATTTATTTAAAATATAAATATATTATATTAATATTATAATTTATTTATATTAATATTATAATTTATTTATATTAAAATTATAATAAAATATTATAATTAAAATATAAAAATTATAATAAAAATATAAATTTATTATATATTTTAATTAAAAACCAAACATCCACATGAGAGAGAGAGCTTAGGGAGGAGGGAGGAGTATTAAGTGAAGGGATAAGGAAAGGTGAGTGGAGGGAAGAGTTGAGTGGAGGAATAAGGTGGAGCGTGAGGTGAGGATGATGTGAGGTGGAGGGTGAGTGAGGTGAGTGTGAAGTGAGCGGGAGTTATAAGGAGCCAAAACTTTGGATAAATTTTAAAAGCCCATTGTATAACCAAAATTGCACATCGCAACTTTTAAAATGATGAGTTTTGAGATTTTAATAAATTTGCGATATGCGATATGCGATATGAAATATCGCAATATTGCAATTGCAAATTTTTTTGGAAATATGTGAAGGGATGTGAAGTGGGGTACATAAGGGATTAACCATCTTACAAATTAAACTTAAGACATTTTGCAAATTTCGGGTTTTGGGTTTGGCAATTTGCTTTAAAATAACAAGTTGGAGTATATTACCAATATTCCGAAATGTATTTTTGTCCATTGTTCAATTTAGCTTGTTTCATTTTGTAGCACTGTTAGTAAAAAATGAAAAATTAGTAAAATGAACTAAAATTTAATATTTACAATGAATGACTATTTTAACTACGAGAATTAAAATATTGGTACACTTTATACATTTTTTTTAACCCAAGCAAGAAAATGATCAAAACTTCAAAGGATTGCCATTTACAAAGCGATTGACCAAATGGAGTGAAACAAATATCATTAGAAAGCTTGTGAAAAAATGCATTCAATAAATTAATCAAAACAAAATTTCGAGGAAGAT
The DNA here is from genome assembly GCA_034641835.2 of Pinus albicaulis. NCBI lineage: Eukaryota > Viridiplantae > Streptophyta > Pinopsida > Pinales > Pinaceae > Pinus > Pinus albicaulis. The sequence continues at coordinate 618,442,137 of CM076573.1, forward strand.
GAAAAAATGACAAAAAAATGTAGGATAGTTAACTTAATGAAATTCTTAAAAGGTGTTTAGCCAAAAATTTTGCAGAAAGGGTCCCCATTATTTGAAGTACGTAAGTCAAAAATGGGGGGGATTGTGTTTTACCACAATAAAGCTGGAAAATAATTTACCTAGAATACGACGTCTACCTCCAGGACCCCAACGAACCTGAAAGCAGATGAAGAAGTGAAGTCGTTCCTATAGGAATGTAAGAAGTTACTACACAAGCAGAAGGTAGTCTGTAACCTCCAAGCATTGATCGAAATCTGCGCAGAAAAGATTGCCCCACCCACCGTAGTAAGAGATATCAAAAAAATTTATAAGCATAAGAAGAGGAATAGTTGGGAAATGGGGCTAACTGCGCAGATCAGAGATTATTAAATGGACTAGGTCATCCTTGATCTAGGATCTGATGCGAATGTCCTGCCTAAATAGACTTGGCAGAGGATGGGAGAGCCCAAACTAGAATTTTGTACTATACAGCTCTGCATGTCGAGCCGATAGAAGATCATACCACTAGGAAGTCTATCAAATGTTATGGTAGACATCGCAGGAGTTAAGGTATACACAGACTTTGAGGTGATTCAAATTGTAGATGATGTGAACCCTTACCCTGTGTTAGCCCCCTATAAATTTTTGACAGGCAAAGTAAGGGGCTAAATTGTTTCTAAGCCTTCAATGATGGCATCTCCCCTGAATAAACATCATCTTTGAATTCTCTTGTGCCTTTGCCCTGTGATGAAATCCCCTCTACTGATTCCCATTATGAAGCCTCTCTGATGATAAAAAATTGTGCTCCTGAAAGGTCTTCATTTGCCCCTGGTACCCTTGTAGAATTGTCTGTTTCATCCCTTTTTCCCTTTTCAAAGTCCCCTTGTTACCCCCAAAATCCCCCCTAAACCATGCACACACCCCTGGTGTAGATTCATTTCCCCTTATTTCCCCTATCGTTACCCTTGTTTGGCCTGAAAATGGACTTAAAATGGGCCACAAATCCATTTCCTACCCTTATTGGTCTTAGCCCCCTTCGGCCAGCCCCCAGAACCATTTTCCTCCCATGTAGCCTGGTGCTATAACCACCCGCCAGTCCACAAAAGTGCTTATCTCATTTGGTTATCGGGAGCAGTTATAGCTGTTGATCTAAATAGAATGGACGGCAATCACTGCCCTCGCCCCATCTATCGCGCTCGCTGTTCACCCGTTCATCGCCCGATCGAATATCAGCCATTCATTCACCCGCCAGATCGACGGTCTAGAGTGCACCTGCCCCTGTGGTCCTCGCCGTGCACTATTCAAAAACCATCCGGTTTCTATTGCACCGCCTTTCGGAGGCAGGCGGTATTTTCCAATCGGCCAGCGATTCCATTGATCAGGCGATGCGTGGCAGCGACACTATTCCAAAACTGCTATCTCATCACTATTCCTGTCTCCCATCGTTGTCACCAACATAATGGTGACTCCACTGGGGAATCAAAGTATTTATCACCTCACTACATCATAAGAGCCTTAGAAGCCTAGAATCTCTGGTTAGGTTGGCAATTAAACATTCCTATTCACACATCAACCTCTATACCATTTGTTGTGTTCTCCCACACTCTTAGACAGAGTCTGGAAAGGTCCAGGTAGCCTCCAGATCTCACACTCTTTCAAAGGTGACATATCTGGTAAAAGCCCTCCCAGTCAATCTCTGGTTAGAGTTTGTTGTGTTTGGAAGATATCCTTGAAAGAGGACATCTCATAAGCACTGTGGTGGACAGTGTACCGTCTAGAAGCATCTTAAACCCTTCACCTGGTGACTCCATAATTCCTAAATGATTTAAAGACTCCACTGGTGATCAGTAGGCATGTTGATTATCTTGGTATCACATAAGACTCCACTGGGAGACCAGAAGCCCATTACAACATCAACCACAATAGAAGTAATAAGTAGGGTTAAGCTACTTCGTTAGAAAAAAACATTCTGGCTTCAAGAACCATTCATACAAGAGATTATCCTAACCCAGACCCACCTGAAATAGTTGACAACCCTGAGAGAATCCTCAAGGGATCTCCTACACATAAAAAATCAACTATTTCCAGCCACATCCATAGAGCTAACTCCACACCAGAAAATTGTATAGCTCTATCAGACCCATTCTTTGATCTAGGCACTCAAAAAAACTTACCAAGAACTAGGTCATTCAGTGTCCTAGACTAGCCAGACCTTGAGCTTCATGGTTCACCACCCCAAAGTGGTAGACACCCTGGGAATAGACAGACCCCTCCATCTACACCTCCTGATATACACTTCATTCAGAACTTGGGGCTCAGTCACCCTAAATCTTCTCATTAGTCTTCTGCTGGTCATAATATCCCTATCATCCATATACCAGCTGCCCAAGTCAATCCGTTACCTCATCAAAAAATCATCATGGCAGCCTGGTATGCACCTCTGGTTCAACCTCAGCCTCTAGTACCCTTACCCAAAAATTATCAATCAAAGATCTCGCACTTCACTGCAAAAGAGTCTACCACAGCCCAATACCATGTAGATAGGATGGAAGATTCTTTTGACTACATGGAGATAGATGATGATACAGTAAAAATGAGGATCTTTGCCCAGAGCTTAGGGGGTGATGTGAAGAAATGGTTTAAAGGCCTACCTCCGGGTAGCATTAATGATATTCCATCTCTATATCAGACTTTCATAAACAAATGGGAAGTCAAGGCCAATCCTCGCCAACTCCTAGCATAATATATGAACCTTAAAATAAACGTAGGAGAGAGTGTTCATGATTACACAACGAGATTTAATAGCATTTACAACGCTCTTCCTCCTCACATGAAACCTCCCCAAGGTATGGCTCTAGCGAAATACCCTGAAGGCTTTGATGCTGACATGGCCTACCAGCTTAGGGAGAGGGATTACAACATGTTGGAAGACATGCAAAAAGGAGCAGTGAGTGTAGAGGCCAATCTGATTGAGAAAAGAGAAAGATTGAGAGCTGAGAAGAGGGTAACATATAGGGATGACAGTGTAGCTTCCACATCTGATCCAACTTATGACCGTTTATCTAAAAATGTGGAAAGGCTACAACAAATGATGGAAAAAATGGTTGTCACAGTTAGTAACCAAAATAGAAATCAAAATCATAACTAGAACCAGAGTTTTAGAAGAAACAACACCCCTCCCAACAGATAAAGAGAATCAGATCAGCAAGTTATTCCCCCATTCCAAGAGAAATTTCTTGATGAAGATGAGGGAATCATAGAAGAGTCTGAGGGAACCATAATAAACATGTTTGAAACAGAATATTCAATCCATAACTGTTACACAGAAGAAGATCACTCCCCACCCTCTTATTGGGACAAGGAATGGTTAGAAACTAAGGATTACAGGTTAGGATTTGAAAATGCCATGATGTAGGCCAGAGAACAATATGAACTTAGAAGCAAAAAGAGCCAAGAAACTGCCAAACCAAAAGCTTCTAAGGTCACCATCAAGAAAAGACCTGAGAAAACTTCTAAAGCAACTACTGAAAGTAACAAATCAGAAGTTGAGATTTCTAGAAAGAACAAAGGAAAATACAACCAAAACACTGATACATAGGGTAAACCAACTAGCAGCACTGACACTGCAGTTGGTACTCCTGATAAAACAGTTTCTAACATTGTACATAGTGAGAATCAGCACACTGATTTAGCCACTAAGGTGGTGACTAACAAAACAGAAAGGAACGTGTAAAGAGTCAAAATTATCTTCAATTTGGAGAGTGAGATTGCAAAAATTAAAATCTCTGTCTCACTCTCTAAGCTGGCTACTCAAGATGTATATAAAGGCCAAATTTTGAAAGAATTAAATTTAGGTGAAAGAAATGACACTGTAAATGTGAATGATGATCAACCTACCCTTCTGTTTGGTCCAAATATAGAAGGAAAGTTTGAGGAAGGGGTAGTGCCCCCTTTTTATATCAGTCTTAACATCCATGATAAGATTCTCCACAATGCAATGCATGATTCTGGGGCATCTCACAACCTGATGCCTAAAGTAGTAATGGAAAGATTAGGCCTAGAGATAACTCGTCCCTATAAAGACCTATATTCATTTGACTCTAGCAGAGTAAAGTGTCTTGGCCTAATTCAAGATTTATGCGTGAGCCTTGCCCAGATTCCAGCAAAACGTATGGTCATGGATGTTGTTGTGGCAGATGTGCCGCCCAAGTATGGCATGTTATTATCAAGATCATGGGGAGCCAAGCTGCAAGGCACAATGCAGATTGATGGGGCCTATGCCAAAATCCCAATCTTTGTCCAACTTAGAAGACTATACAGGGAAGCACAAATGAAATTCCTGGTTAGTAGCCCTGAAAAGCCTGAAAATTATCCTCTATACTCTGTACATACAGACCTAGATTCATTTATCCTCTGCAATGATGAATATTTGGGGGAACCAGAATCTGAAAACGTAGATACAAGCAAAGGTACACATGATGAAACTGAGCTAATGGACTTTAACATAATGTCTACCCTATACTTAGAGGAGGAAGACGTAGAAAACTCTGAACAGTGCACTGAAACAACAATGCAAAGTGAACCAGAAACATAATGCAATCAGCTAGCGAGCCACCTCTCTAATTTCCACATCCATAATGAAAAAAAAAACAACCCACAGCCTAGTGCAGCTCCTATAATGCAACATAACGGTGGACCCAACTGTAGGAAAGGAAGTGATGATAAAACGAAAAATGAACCCTTGTGGGAAATGAATTTCGATGGGTCATGCACCAGGAGAACTGCTGGAGCAGGAGTGTGGATACATAACCCAGAGAGTGATTACACAGAGAGCCATGCCTGCAACCTACACTTCAAATGTACAAACAATATTGCAGAATATGAGGCTCTTATCCTAGGCTTAACTCTGTTGAAAAAATTAGGAGTTCATAGGATAACTGTGCATGGGGACTCTGAGTTGATCATTAAACAGGTGAATGGTGAATACGCAGCGAAACATCCTAGGATGAGAGAATATAGGAATGACACTAGGGATTTATTGAAAACATTTGTTGAATATGAATTAGTTTTTTTTCCTAGGAGTCAAAATGTCATTGCAAATGGATTAGCTTGCTTAGCTAGTTCATACCCTAAGACTCTGAGCGACCAAAAGATCATCATTTAGACCAAATTCAGACCTGCAGTGCCATACAATGAAAAATATTGGCAAGTTTTTGAAGGAGATAAACAGATTGAGGATTTCCTGGTAGGCAGGAGTGAGTTTGAATTTTCTGATTCAGACTCTAAATCTGACAGTAACTTCCTAAGTGAAGAGTCCTCAGATGAGGAAGAAACACTCTGTAACATAGAAATAAACACTTTAAACGAACAGGTTGGAAAACCAAACGAAAGATGTGAAAATGCAGATGGTGAAGAAGTAGAGGTACTGCAGACCAAAGATAAGAACATACCTCGAGGTTTGTCCCCTTTAGAAGACCTTTTTGACTTTGATGATGTAGCAAAAAATCCCACTATAGAACATGCAGACTCTGATGTTGAGGAATGCAACATAGGCACTGAAGATAAGCCCAAAATGATCAAATTGGCTAAGTCCCTGCTTGCAAACATGAAAAAGAAATACATTGACCTATTCAAGGAATTCATTGATGTGTTTGCTTGGAGTTATGAGGATTTAAGGGCCTATGACACAAACATCATACAGCATAAGATACCCTTGAAAGAAAATCAAAATCCTTTCAGACAAAAACTTCGCAGAATAAACCCAAAATAATTACCTGCAGTGGAAAAAGAGATTAAGAAGATGTATGAAGCAGGTATAATTGTTCTTGTGAGGTTCTCTGACTGGGTATCAAACATAGTGGCTGTGAGAAAGAAAACATGGGAGATCAGATTGTGTATAGATTTTAGGAATCTTAATAGAGCCTCGCTCAAAGACAATTACCCTTTGCCTAAAATGGAACACATTCTCTAGAGAGTAGTAGGCTCTAAAAGGATCTCCCTACTAGACAGTTTCTCAGGTTACAACCAAGTCTTAGTAATCCCAGAAGATCGACTCAAGACAGCCTTTACCACTCCATGGGGTACCTTTATGTATGTAAAGATGCCTTTTGGATTGATGAACGCTGGTGAAACCTTTCAAAGAGCAATGGACATAGCTTTTTCAGATGAAATAGGACACTTCATTGTCATCTATCTGGATGACATAACAGTCTACTCCAAGACTGAAGAAGAACACCTAAAGCATCTGAGGAAAGTGTTTGAAAAATGTAGGAGGTTTGGTCTGTCATTAAATCCCAAAAAGACTGTATTTGGGCTGCAAGAAGGTAAGCTTCTTGGCCATATCATATCTGAGAAAGGGATTAGGATAGACCCACAAAGAGTTGAGGGAATACTACAAATCACACACCCAAGAAACATCAAAGAGTTACAGTCCTTCATTGGGAAAATAAACTTCCTAAGGATATTTATTCCCAACTTAGCTGAACACCTTAGAAATATGACTAACATGCTGAAGAAAGGTGTAGGAGTTAAGTGGACTGTCGAAGCTAAGAAATCTTTTGAATCAGTAAAACTTGCACTTACCCAGGCTCCTGTCCTAATCAGCCTAGATTTCTCAAAATATTTCCTGATTTTTTCATTTGCCTCCAAGCATACCATAGCTGCAGTTCTACTACAGAAAAATTCAGAGGGAATGGAACAGCCCATTTCTTTCTTCAGCAAAGCACTCAGGGATGCACCCTTGAAATACAACATTATGGAAAAGCAGGCCTATGCTCTGATTAAGGCCTTGAAATACTTTAGGGTGTACATATTGCATTCCCACACCACAACCTATGTGCCAAATATAGTGGTTAAAGACATTTTTTCCCAAGACCCAGATGGGAAGAGGGGAAAATGGATTGCTGTGATCCTAGAATATGACCTTGAGATAAAACCCACCAAGCTGATTAAGGGTCAGGGTTTAGCTCAGCTAATGGCTGAATCAAATCTGCAAGCCCTTGATATTAACATGATAAATACCTTAGATGAGCAGTAGGGATTTTCTGATCCCACTGTTGAAGAAAGGTTTCAGATCTCTCCTTGGTATTCTGACATTTTGTACGTGCTTACACACATCAATGCCCCCCATGAACTGCCAAAGACCAAGGCCAGATTCCTAAAACTAAAGGCCAGAAGCTATTGCATTCTGAATGAAAACTTATATTGGAAAAATCCAAATGGCCTATTGCTTAAATGTTTGCTGGAAACTAAAGCTGAGAGGATTAAGAAAGAATTCCATGTAAGAGAGTGTGGAGGTCACCTAAGCTAGAAGGCCACTACAAAAAAAATACTCAAAGCTGGTTACTATTGGCCCACACTCTTCAATTATATCCATAAGATGGTAATTGCCTGCCACAAATGCCAAATTTTTTAAGGCAAAAGAAAACTCCTCCCCTTACCTCTACAACCCATCACTGTTGAAGGTCCCTTTCTGCAATGGGGCCTAGATTTCATAGGGGAGATTCACCCTACTTCTTCTGCACAACACAAATGGATCTTAACAACCACAGACTACTTCACTAAGTGGATAGAGGCCATACCTACTAGGAATACCACAGATTCAGTCATCATTAGGTTCCTAGAAGATCACATCCTCTCTCGGTTTGGCTGCCCAAGGAAAATAATCATTGATAATGATGCTGCTTTCGGATCCAAGAAAATGGTTATTTTTTCCACAGGTATCAAATAGCGCTTGGTCATTCAACTTCATATTACCCTCAAGGTAATGGATTAGTTGAATCATCCAACAAAAGCCTGGTGAACATCATCAAAAAGCTTCTGGAAGAGAACAAAAAGTCATGACATAACAATTTAGTTCATGCTTTGTGGGCTGACAGGCTTACAACAAAGAAATCCATTAGCATGTCACCATATCAGCTCGTCTGTGGGACAAAAGTAGTGTTTCCTACCAGCCTTGGGGTACCAGTGATTAAGCTGGTCCAAGAGATTCAAACGGAAGAAGACAGCATGGTGAGAAGGATAAACCAGGCAATCCATCTCTAGCAAACAAGGGAAGAAGTTTACAACAGAGCAGTGAAAGTTCAGGAAAACATAAAGAAGTTGTTTGACAAAATAACCAAAGCTGCTGATTTCAAAATTGGAGATAAATTTCTGAAGTGGGACTCAAGGAGAGAGGATAAAGGTAAGCATGGCAAGTTCGACAGTTTGTGGTAAGGTCCATACATCATCCAGGCCTCTGTGGGTCCAAATGCTTTCTTTCTACAAGAATTAGATGGTATAGAGCTGTTTGGGGGTCTTGTCAATGGCAGGATGCTCAAACACTACTTCTGCTGATTTCAATTTCTTGTTTGCACCTCCATTGTATATACCATTACAGTCTTCTCTTTCCAAAAAGAGCAAAAAAGGGAGAGGTTCAAACATGCTTAAAACATGAACCTCTGCAGTGCAAAGATTGGCTCTAATAAGATCAAAATATTATCCAAGGAAAGTAAAGATAGATGGTTCAAACATGCTCAAAACGTGGACCAGCAGAGAAGAAAGAAGAATCAGCTCTAACATGCCCAAAACCAGAGCTAAAATGAAGGAAAGAAAGTGACTCTAACAAGCTCAAAACTTGAGTCACAAAGAAAGAAGGATGCTTCAAACTTCAGATTTCAAGCCTTCAAAGTTTTTTTTTTTAGTTTTTTGCAAGTTTCTGTCCATGTGAAACTGTCTTTATGCCTTGGATCCACAGCAAACTAGACTGTCTAATCCTAGTTTGGTTGTTTTTTAAATTTCTGTTGTAGAATATAGAGAAGAAATCTGCTGGACAGTTTAATCCCAACAGATATTAGATTAGGTAGAGAAACATGTGAGACCAACAGTTCAATCTTGTCTCACGGAGCTATAAGGGTAGATTTAGAATAGGATCATTTTCTGTTATAAAAATAAAGGATGTAAAGGGTCTGCTAGTTCAAATGCACCCTAGAAGAAAAATGCTAGGATTGTAGGATGGGTAGGTAGATTGTTTGGAAGTGTTTCTGCTGATCTATTTTATTTGTGGCAGCTGAAAATCAAAGAAGAAAGGTGGATTAAGAAGCAGGCATCTGGCCTACACCAAAGATCATTTGCTGAATTCTTGACTCCTTCAAGAAGAAGCCATCCCCATGTGGACCCACTATTAGTCCCCTATAAATTTTTGACAGGCAAATTAAGGGGCTAAATTGTTTCTGAGCCTTCAATGAATGCATCTCCCCTGAAGACACATCATCTTTGAAGTCTCTTGTGCCTTTGCCCTGTGATGAAATCCCCTCTACTGATTCCCATTATGAAGCCTCTCCGATGATAAAAAATTGTGCTCCTGAAAGGTCTTCATTTGCCCCTGGTACCCCTGCAGAATTGTCCGTTTCATCCCTTTTTCCCTTTTCAAAGTCCCCTTGTTACCCCCAAAATCCCCCCTAAACCATGCACACACCCCTGGTGTAGATTAATTTCCCCTTATTTCCCCTATCGTTACCCTTGGTTGGCCTGAAAACACACTTAAAATGGGCCACAAATCAATTTCCTACCGTTACTGCTCTTAGCCCCCTTCGGCCAGCCCCCAGAACCATTTTCCTCTCATGTAGCCTGGTGCTATAACCACCCGCCAGTCCACAAAAGCGCTTATCTCATTTGGCTATCAGGAGCAGTTATAGCCATTGATCTAAACAGAATGGACGTCGATTGCCGCCCTCTCCCCATCCATCGCACCCACTGTTCACCCGTTCACCGCCCGATCGAATATCCGCCATTCATTCACCCGCCAGATCGACGGTCCAGAGTGCACCTGTCCCTGTGGTCCCCGCCGCGCACTGTTCAAAAACCATCTGGTTTCTATCGCACCGCCTTTTGGAGGCAGGCGGTATTTTCTAATCGACGAGCAATTCCATTCATTAGGCGACGCATGGCAGCGACACTATTCCGAAACTGCTATCTCATCGCACGTTATCGTTCAGTACGGGATGCGGAGTGATATCACCGTCAGCCATCCGATCTGTGATCGCCCATCTGACGGTCGTTGCTTCACGAAGCTGTGCGCAGGTTAATCCAGAGTCATCCGTACCCCTGGCCCACTATCATTTCCCTCCGACGTGTTGTCCACCGTCGATCTCCTCCCGAGATCGGACGGCCCAGTTTATTCTCAGTCTCGTCGTAACCCCATCCTTCCACATCATCTGTCCACGTGTTTTGTCACATTGTCACCCGTCCTTTTATATATTCTAGTCAAAGGTCAAAGTTCAAAGGTTTTTCCTTTGTTTCTCCTTCCGCGCCACCTTCTGAATGTAGACCCTACTGTTTCCACCACACTACGAGTCTTCCACACCATTCTCCACCATTCCACCAGCTGCACGACCGTTTTCATCATCCACACTGAATCCACCACCCCCATTCATTGTTTTCTTAGCTGGTTTTCGTATTTTGTAGGGTTTCAAAGAGGCGTAAAACCACCATGGTTCAATTGTACTATTGTAATGGCGTGTTGCGCAGGGAAGGTTGAATTTGAAAGGTGGTACTACAGGGAAATGTCAGGAAAGGTGGCGGAAGCATAAATATTATCAAAGGACAGTTCAATCTCCACGAAAACCTATCCGGTGCCATCAAAACCCAGATTTTGCAGATCAAGACATTTATGAAGCGACAGAAAAATACCAGCTAGTGATCAACCAGCTCAACGAAGATCTTTGAGCCTTAATACAGGGATTTAAGGAAAATCACCAGATTAGCGATGTCATGGATCACACAGAGGTTAAAGCACACAGAAAACCATGTCATCAGGGTTTCAAATCAGCAGAATGTTTCTTCCCAAGCACGGACACAGTACACATTATGGTTTCAGTATTCATTGTGTCCAAGAGAGATTTTCCAGCCCTACAGCAATCCTACGCTATCAAAAGCATTAGTTGCACAGCATGGAAGACTTGAATCATTGATTTATTTTTGTTTAATTCACCAGAAGTACTACATAGTACTGCAACCAAGTACATCATAGACATACCAGAGTAAATGGGAGCCTAGAGAAAATCACTCTCTCACCCAAAAGAGTGCCAGAGATAAATGCACAGAATTTATAAAGAGTGGCCTTCGGCCTTCTTCCTCTTCTGAGTTTAACGTTGCATTTAGTTTTTCACCTACCTTCTCTGCTCCACTAGAGCTATAAATTCATGAAGAAACTCATTGTAAAGGTTGTTGATCAGTTATCAGAGAATTGCAAGTAGTTTCTTTTGAGACACAGTCTCTGTGTAAAATTGTAAGATAGGCTGAGGAATATGATTTCACACTGAGCATTCAGCTATTGGCAATGTTGTACTTGACTGGTATTGCTATTTAATATGACAAGCACATTTCTTTGGATCCTAATCTAAAGCAGCGGTGATGTTTTCCTATCTCTGTGTTTAATTCATTTCATTTCGTTTCTACTGGCTTGCATCGGAATATTGGCATAGGATTTACCCTTGTGTAGTGGATGTTATTGTCTGCTCTCTGATGTATGAATTAAATGTATATGTTCTTAGATGTTTCTTGTTAAGGATTTAGTTGGAAGATTTGGGAACACTGGGGATTAGAGTTCACCCTGTCCACTAGGATCCTTGTGCGACTAGTTGGTCTTTAACTTTGTGCCCTGAATCTGTGTTGTCTCCTCCCCTCCCACCATTCCATATCACACAATCATCTTTAAGATCCAACTTTTTAGATGACTAGCCCAATTGAAAGCCTACCTATTGATTAGCAAGAAAATCCTTTCCTGACTCCATTGCCCAATGGTCTTGAACGCTTCCTAGAATACTTCACCTTTGCCTTATCCCTCTTTGCTCATCCTGGTATTACATTGAACCCTTCTTTCCTGATAACCAGCAACCAAACAAACAATCAAAAAAAAAATCTTTGAGCCTTATAACTAGCCCAACATCTTAAACTTTGAGCTTCAAAGATATAAAACCTTTGCTCATATAGAGAGATCCCTCTCTGGACCCAGGAGGGCTAGATCCCGAGGTCTGAAAGTGGTTTGATGTTGTCTCATATTTTGGTCTTGCCAATCTGGCAAAAACATGGGAACCCCAACACCCTGCGCTCTTGGGGCTGGATTAGGCTATCGACATGGGAGCTATTATATGCTTAAAAAGGAAAACCATGGTTTTTGAAAATGAGGGTACGCAAGTAATAGTCCTTCTAGATCCAGTAGAGGGTGAGCAGTATACAGAACCAGTATGTGAAAGGGATGATGTTGATCAGATATACAAGCCAACTGCCTGGAACAAGGATTGGATCAACCCTACTGCAAATGACATGCTTTGCAGGGAGAAGGAAAATGAGTGTCTCTCGGACTCATACGGGGAGATAGAAAATTGGCAGAACTGGTTTAATGATGTATGTACGCTAAGATGCTTGAAGATCACAAAGAGCTTCTGCTACATTTCCTTAGAGGCAAGAGAGTTTCCCTATTTTGATGATTCTAGTAGTGTTAGGGAATTTCTTAGAGAATTCGAAGCAGAAGTCCCAAGGGAACGGAGGATGTGGGCACTTAACCTAGTTATGCATGCATCCCCTGCACGATGGTGCGAAACTCATAAGGGAGCTTTCCAATATTGGGAGGAATGTTGCAGAATGCTGATCCTAAGATTTGAACCTCTGGTCAACCTACCTGTGGAGATTTTCCTCGGATGCAGGGACCCATGCAAGCACTTGTCGGTATGGATGGAAGCATGGTGCGAAGGGACTTGGGATGAGTGGGTTGTAATGTTCCAAATTTTTCACTATGTTAATTGGAACATTAATTTTTCTTTTCTTTTAATAAAAGGAATAAAATGGGTAAGGGAGCCCATTTAGGAACAAAATAAACTCTCCTAAGGTGCAAAGATTCACTTAAGTGGCTAATTTTGACATTCCCTAGTATGAAAAGCGCCAAAAGGAAAAATACTAGGCCATGGCTGACCAAGTCAACAACGTGCCCAAGAGGGGAAGCTTGCACAAGAAGAATTTGTAGTTTTGAATGGAGGGAAAATAGAGGATGAGAGAAACCCTATTGGGTGGGGTCCATGGCAAGGAATGCTTCCTTGCATAAAAAGGTGAAGGAGATCCATTGTTCATTTCATGCTTGAGAATTTCAAATTGCAGCTCTCTTTAGTTGTTTAACTGAGATAGCTTGTGCTGCTTAGCACAAGAGGGATTCCTGTTTAGGAGTTCCCTTCTCTTCCTGGGGAGGCCTTGGAGGATATTTTCTTCATATTCCTCACATCTTGGCTTGAGGCCAAAGCATTCATCTTCAGCTACTGCATTATTCTGTTGGGCAGAAATGTTGGAGTTGTTGGTGCTGCAGTGAGGATTCATCATCACCCATTTCTGGAGCTATTTTGTAGAGGAGGAGCTCAGTATTTCTCTAGGAGATCAGTGAAGGATATCTTGGAGCTTCAATTGTAGATTTTGGCATTGGGCCATTGTTTCATCTCATTCCCAGTGCATTCCCTTCCTTATACAGCGTTATTTTTAGAGAGGGTTTGCAGGAGGAGTTCACATGGTGCACTAGAGAGTGAAATCTTCAGTGAGAGGAGTAGCCTTTCACTTTGGAGATCATTTGAGGAGGTATCATTGTTTATTATAGCATCTACTTCCTTCTCCCACATTGTATTCTATTTGAGTTGCAGCAGCTACACTGCAACTCCGGCATTTTTCTATTTCATGTATTTTAGCCAATCCCTTGGAGGATTGTTATATTATTGTATCATGGGGTTGAGACCTTGCACCCCCTTCTCTATTTGAGCTCATATTGTCATATCATATTGTATATTTCAGTTTTTAGTCATTTTCCCTTATATACTGCGTAGTTATAGAGTTGTTGGGTTGTGTAGTAGAGTGTTTTCTCCATTGCATGTACATTTTCCTTTGAGGCTGATTTGAGCCCACCTTGAGAAGTCTTTTCCTCAAGGAGTTTGTACATATTTTCCTGCTACATATTATAATCATATTTACACTCTTCTCACATTTTATGAGCATTATTTCATTGTTTTTGTTGCTTGTTAAAGTTCAGATGTTGTTGTAGCTCATCCTTTGAGCAAGATCTTCTTGCGGAAGAAAAAATTACATAGCTATAGACAAAATCTGAAAAAGGGCCAGATAGCCTCTGGTTCTCACCCTATTCTTAGAGGTGATATATCTGGTAAATTCCCTCTCAGTCCATCTCTGAAATAGCCTTGTTCATATTTCTGATAAAAGGATTTCTTCAGTGGTGTAAAAGCTGTTGATTTCCAGATTCAGAACATTACAGTGGTATCAGAGCTTTGAACTTGGCTCAGCCAGTGAATTTTAAATTTCAAAGAAGAAAATGCCAGAATGATGTAGAGGATGAGATTAATCTCATCAATTTTTAGATCCAGCAACAACCTATCCAAGGATGTTGAGGAGATATAAAAAGGAGAAGAGGAAGGACCATGCACTTCCTATTCTCACAGAGAAGCAAAGCAGAAGCATGAAGAGCACTTGGAATTTGAAATTATAAGTGAGCATCTTTCTGAATATGGAGAAAACCCTAGATTCTTCCAAGAGACTATATCTTTTTCACACTTTGTTTAGCATAAAGAGGAAAGAAGACCCCACAGTCATGGGAAGATGAAATGCAATAGATTTCTATTGTCTACTTTTGATGGGTCACCCACATGTGGAGCAAGGGCTTGGGTGAAGAAGCTAGAGGCTTTCTTCCTGCTACATCTTGTATTAGATAGAGAGGCTATAGCAATTGCATCACTGCACCTTGAGGGAGAAGCAAAGGCTTGGTGGTCCATCCATGGGAGAAATGCAAGGGTTTCTACTCTTGCTGATCTTTCTTAGACATTGATCAGAAGATTTGGCCAAAGGAGGAAGGAGACCTCACCACCAGAAGAGAGGGCACATGCCAGCGCTATCACATTCATGGAGGAGCAGCCTCCATCTTCAGCAGTTGGGGCAGCCAACACATTTGGGGAAGAGACACTTGTAGCCACAATATATTCCCCAAAACATCATAGAGGTATGCACAAGTTTACATTTTCTATTGATTCAATACCTTCTATGAGGAGTTGCATACCATTGTAAGTTGATTGTCCTGAGAAAAATACTGTCACTGTGCTATGCCATCATTCTCATACTCCATTGATGATTCATGCACCACACAAGAGAATGGGGTTTGAGGAATGGACCATAGAGAGGATTTCATTTCAATGTCCCATGAAATGCAAAGATGATAATCTGTTTTGGGATGATGGCAGCTCTTGATGGGGAGGTGCCAAGTTGTAGAATGGTGGAAAACATCCACTAGGAGTTGAGTGGATGTGGATGGGAGGCAAGAGGATGGTGAGCCTCTTGTAGATCTATGATAGAGGGCAGCAAGAAGCCATGCTCCATTGGTTTCTCTCAAGGAAGTTTGGCCAACATGTGACCTATTCCTTTTCATGGGGTTTGAAAGGGAAGAGATGGAAAAATACTTACGCCATGAAGTATAAAGGAGCATGGGTGAATTATGATGGGATGGCATTCCTTTTACCATTCATCATGTTCCCATTTCATATTTGGTGTGATGGAGGTATGGAGGAGCAGCAAACATCCTTGTTGCTCAGATTTTGTTTGGATGTTGCAGGAGCAAGAGGAGGAACTAGCATGGTGCAAGGGGATTTCTCTTTGATCTTGGATACCCAAGCAACACCTTCTTCATGGTAGGGGCTCTATGTTTTCAGCAACATGATAGGAGGAGTCTTTGGCAAGATTCATGTCAAAGAGGGGAGCTTTGAGATGAAAATGGCCCTACTCCAAAGGCCAGCAGCGCTGTCACTTGAGAGCTTGGATTACTTGCTAAAGTGTTCTCAAAACCACTTCACAAGTGATGTGTCTTGGAGGCATGTACAAGAGGAGGATGAGGAAGTAATGGATGGAAGCATCCCTTGCTATGTTTTGATCTTCTTGACTTGGGCTCATAAGCACAAGAGGAGACACCTACATGCAGCAACTTTGGATTCTTCTTCCATGCATTCTCATACACACTATCTACTGATGGAGGAGTCCACTTGGAAGGAAATATTAATGGTTTTATATCAGCATATGGCTAGATGAATAGCCCAAGAGATGATGAGATGTTTGGCACAACCACTTCCCTACTCTATTGCAGTGAGGGAGAGTTTTCACTTGAGCCATTTCAGCTGAAAGACCAAAGTACATGATGATGGAGGTAACTATTTGTTTCATGCTTGGCACTCTCTTATATTTATGAGCAACATATCATATCTAGAGGGATATTTCCTTCTTGCACATTGTTTTTTGTTGTGCTCATGGTATATTGCAGCAAGTGTGATGGCTATTTTAGCAGTGAAATGTGGGGGAAAGTCACATGATTTTCGGTGTACACCAATTACACCATTTTGTACTTTCATGTATACATCTTTTGAGATGATTGTAGCAGAAAACAAGTGGCTGGGAAATCACTTCTTACTTTCTATTTTGATGCAGGCAAGGAGTTCATTGTGCAGGTTCCATTGGTGGAAAATGATCCACTTTCCGGTTGTCATGTGACAACTCGCTTTTATTGGTTCTTGCTCCCATGCATTGCAAATTTTTCTTGGTACATGGAAAGATTTGTTTGGAAAGTGGGACATGAGTTGAAGATGCCCATTGGGAGTAATATTCTTCCTATTTTACATGTTGTATGTTCCAGGGGAAACAATGGGCAGCCCATGATTGCCAAGCTTCACCTCTTTCCTTCATGTGCGAAGAGCTATCTAGAGAGATTGAATTTTTGGAGGAGGCATTTCATGGTTTACATGTTTGATGGGGTGGCTTGGGTCTCTTTTGAAGACCATTTCATTTCAGCCATATATCAGCAGTAGCCCCATATGCATCATGAGGAGGGAGGAACTCATTGGGTGGATGTGCCCTTTGGGAGGAGGGACCTCCATTGTTTTTGTAGGTCATGCTCCAAGGGGATTATGGGAGATGATATGGTCACCATGTTCAGCCATTCGCTTTTCCATGAGGTGAACCATATGATTGCTTGGATGACATATGATGATGAATTTCAACTCATCACATATGAGATGATTTGGGCCAGCTTTATTTGCAGCATTGGAGGAGAGATCCTTGGGGATCTAGACTTCATCTTACCTCTTGAAGGCAATACTATTGCAGCCAAAGTTCATCTTTCACTCCACACTTATCATAATTGGAGAAGAGGACAACGTGGGGTAGGCTATGAAGCTTACCATGTTCAGCATTTCAGCCCACCTATTCTACAAGAGCCCAAGGTGGAAGATGATTTTCAGGAGTTACTCGGTTGGATACTAACTCATTTTTCTTGGTTGATTGCTTGGGGATGGAGGATCTACATGAGGAAATTTCAAACTCTATGCCTTGAGTGGAGGATATTTTTCAATTCTACCCTTGCACTTGCTTGAGGGCAAGCAATCTTTGGGAGGGGAGGACTGTAATGTTCCAAATTTTTCACTATGTTAATTGAAACATTAACTTTTCTTTTATTTTAATAAAAGGAATAAAATGGGTAAGGGAGCCCATGTAGCAACAAAATAAACTCTCCTAAGGTGCAAAGTGTCACTTAAGTGGCTAATTTTGACATTCCCTAGTATGAAAAGGGCCAAAAGGAAAAATACTAGGCCATGGTTGGCCAAGTCAACAACGTGCCCAAGAGAGGAAGCTTGCACAAGAATATTGTGCAGTTCTGAATGGAAAGAAAATAGAGGATGAGAGAAACCCTAATGGATGGGGTCCATGGCAAGGAAGCCTTCCTTGCATAAAAAGGTGAAGGAGAGTCATTGTTCATTTCATGCTTGAGAATTTCAAATTTCAGCTCTCTTCAGTTGTTTAACTGAGATAGCTTGTGCTGCTTAGCACAAGAGGGATTCCTATTTAGAAGTTCCCTTCTCTTCCTGGGGAGGCCTTGGAGGAGCTGTTCTTCATATTCCTCACATATTGGCTTGAGGCTAAAGCATTCATCTTCAGCTACTGCGTTATTCTATTGGGCAGAAACATTGGAGTTGATGGTGCTGTAGTGAGGATTCATCATCACCCATTTCCAAAGATATTTTGTACAGGAGGAGCTCACTCTTTCTCTAGGAGATCAGTGAAGGAGATCCCAGACCTTCTATTGCAGATTTTGGTATTGGGCCATTGTTTCATCTCATTCTCAGTGTAGTCCCTTCCTCTTACAACGTTATTTTCAAAGAGGTTTTGTAGGAGGAGTTCACATGGTGCACTAGAGAGTGCAATCTTCAGTGACAGGAGTAGCCTTTCACTTTGGAGATCATTGGATGAGGTATCATTGTCTATTGCAGCATCTACTTCCTTCTCCCACATTGTATTCTATTTGAGTTGCAGCAGCTACACTGCAACTCTGACAATTTTCTATTTAATGTATTTTAGCCAATCCCTTGGAGGATTGTTATATTATTGTATCATGGGGTTGAGATCTTGCTCCCCCTTCTTTATTTGAGCTCATATTGTGATATCATATTGTATATTTCAGTTTGCGCTCATTTTCCCTTATAAATTGTGTAGTTATAGAGTTGTTTGGTTGTGTAGCAGAGTGTTTTCTCCATTGCATGTACATTTTCCTTTAAGGCTGATTTGAGCCCACCTTGAGAAGTATTTTCCTCAAAGAGTTTTTATATTTTTTCCTGCTACAGATTATAATAATATTTACACTCTTCTCACATTTTATGAGCATTATTTCATTGTTGTTGCTTCTTGTTAAAGTTCAGATGTCGTTGTAGCTCATCCTTTGAGCAAGATCTTCTTGCAGAAGAAATATTTACATCGCTATAGAGAGAGTCTGAGAAAGGGCCAGATAGCCTCCAGTTCTCACCCTCTTCTTAGAGGTGATATATCTGGTAAATTCCCTCTCAGTCCATCTCCGAAATAGCCTTGTTCATATTTCTGACAAAAGTATTTCTTCAGTGGTGTAAAAGCTACTAATTTCCAGATTCGGAACATTACATGGGTCCACATGTTTATCCATACCTTGGGACCTATCCCCACCATGTGGTACTTGGATACAGAGCTATACCAGCGCTGTTAGCTTAAGGAGTCCCTACCCAGGTTCAGATTTTAAGGTTTGCCAACAAAACACTATAGTACTAGCCCTTTCGGCAATGACCTAATTGCGCAGGACAATGTCTCACCCGAAGCAGTATGGGAGGGTTTTGGAACAAGGTTTCCGCACCTTGGGAGAGAGTAGGTAATTTGACTCAGATCTAGGTTGCAGCTTATTGGGTTCATACAGAATAAGTCTATTCGTAGCTCTTTAAGTAGTGTAATCAAAACATAACTATAAAAAAGCTACTATCATCAACAAATTTAATCAATACATTTGCATCCACATGAGCATTACCAAATACCATCACACAACACTATAATCGCAACTAATATCAGGTCACAGATGTATTCGCACTAATTCTAGATCACAGATACATTCGCAGCTTAAAGAAATGTCATGCTTTAGCATTAAACACAATATATTCAAATAACACACCAATAATTTAACTATATTCCACATTCATTAGCATCAAATATCCACTTACAACCCGAACATATCCTGAACACAAAGCCTAGCGGGGTCCGCACATAGTAGGAATAAAGATCTCTGTGCACACAGCCAACAGGATTCCTTACCAAAAACAACCCAAAAAAATCCTAACAGTTCGCACGTAACATCAATCTATTGACTTACTTACTTACTAGACCCAATTATCTATTTATTTATAATATCGCATCCTTTTCTATCTTATGATCCGCAAACTGTGGTTTGCGGACCCTAGAGCTACCCTTTAACCGATTACAAAACATTAGGGGCTTTTACCTACCCCAAAACCCCTACAAAGGACCGGCTATTACAAAATTATGCAAAAATGCATGTCAGGGAACCCTGTTCCAATAGGCCCCTAACACAATTGTAATATCCTAAATTAGGAAATTTCTACAACAATGAGAATATCTTAAGATATTCTAAAGTTGGAGATCCAACAATATGCAAACACAACAATGGAGTAGTAGTGACACTCAACTCATAGAAATGTGATAAAGATCCATAGCCATGTTATTAAGAAATAAAAGCAACAAATGAATACAAGATCTTGAGGAAAATGCTACTTAAGATAAGCAATGCTCAGCCTCAAGAGACAAGTACATAAATCATGATAAAACACTGCTACACATGTGGGCCCAAGCTATGACTACGCAGTTTTATAAGAGCAACTGCATGCTAAAAAATTTCAAATACATGGATATACAAATACATGGCCCATACAACATTGGGAGTGGAGATCTCAGCTCCCAAAGGCTACCTCATGTCAATCCTAGAAGGATTGGCTCCAATATACAAAATCTACAAAATGCCGGAGTTGCTGGGTAGTAGTTGCAACTCAGAAATAGAACTAGATGGAGATGGCTGAATATGATGATCAAAACTGAATATGCCTCCTCAAATGGATTTCTAAAGTGAAAGGTTGATTCCCTCACCAAAGATCTCCCCCTCCAAACAATCTGTAAGAGCCAAACTACAGAATGCTCACTAGAAATAACATAGTCACTGGATGAAACTACGCTATAGGGGCAAGAGAATGATTTGGCCTGCTTCCAAGATCTGCAATAAGTCCTAAAACCTTCCTCACTAGCTTCCCAAAGGAACAGAGACTCCCTCCTCTAAAAATCAGCTCTGGAAATGGTGTTCAAGTCCTCCACTGCAACACCCTACAACACAATGTTACACTTGAGCAGAAATAATGTTGTAGCTGGAGGAAGTGGCTTTGGCCTTGAGCCAAGAAATGTGGAGAATGAAGAAAAATCCCTCAATATGGCCCTCAGGAAGGAGGAGTAATCCTAAACAATAATTCCCCCGGAAACTCTGCTAAAAAACAGGAGAATGCACAATGTCTTCATAGATAATGAAATCAATAATCCATAACATGAGAAACAATGGTTGCCTTGCCCTCCTTTTAAACAAGTGAAGGCCCCCCCCTCGATGGGTCCCACTCATTTTAGGGTTTCCTCCACCAAATAACCCTCTTCCCATTCATATTGTGTTGTTTCTCTAAGTGTTCTCCACCTCTTATCTCAGCGTTGTTGACTTGGTCAAACTTGACCTTGTCCTCTTGCAAATGACCCTGTTCACACATCAGGGTGTGAAAATCAGCTCCAATGATGATCCCCTTTCATACTATGAGGGATTTTATTGAGATTATCAATATGCATGGGCCTCCTTACCCATTTATTCTCCTCCTAGGTGAAATCATCTAAAATTAATATTCCAAATTATTATAGGAAAATTTTGGAATATTACAACAACCTTGTGACTTGTCCCGAGTCACTGGGGCCGTGGTGTTTGCATCTTCGCCTGAAGCTGCCTGATCACATCAACCAACAGGGGCATCACTCCTTCACTCTGCGCAGCAACATTCTAAGCAATCTCCACCAACTTCTGTGAAGTTGGACCTTCTGTAGCAACAGTGACACTCTCCAAAGTTTGGTTCAGCTCCTTAACTGTGATATTGACGTGTTGAGAGAACTTGAGGGCTTCATTGACCCAAGGCTTAAGGTGGTCGCTGAGAAAATTATTTATGTGGCAGAGATATTCAATGTCATCTCTAAGTTGCAAAGCACATCATCGGTTGTGGGATTGATCCAATCCTCGTCTTGAGAAGTTAATTTATAAATGTGATCCACATCCTCTTCTTCGTGCACCAGTTCTGTATACCGCTCTCCTTCCGCAGGGTCTAGTGGGACTATCACTCTTGTAACCTCACTCTCAATGACCATGCTCCTTTTCTTTAGGTTGATAATGCCTCCCATGTCTATTTCCCAATCCAGTCCTAGGAGCGTAAGATAAGGGTCCACATTTTCCACAGTCTAAATTACCTCAAAATCGGTGCATACCTTAACTCCTACGATATCTACCATAATCTTTGACAGCCTCCCCAATGGTATGATCTTATGTTTGTTGTCCATGCACTGTTGGATAGTAGACCATTCCAAGTTAGACTCTCCCATCTACTACCAAGTTTTCTTGGGTAGTATGTTTGCATCTGACCCCAGGAACAAGATTACCTGATCCATTTCATAGTTTCCAATCTGTGTTGTCACTCGCATTTCCTGACCAGTGCATTTCATATGCTTGTAAAGTTTGTGCAATCCTTAACTTTTGTGGGAGGTTTAATTCTTTTTTTGTAAATTAATATTAGTGCTAGAAGATTTTCTACTACCTTCTGGTTGCGTAGCAGCTTCATACATGCCTGTAGAAATGGTTTAACTTCGTCGTCTATTCTTAGGTTTTTTGGAGCCTTAGAAGTAGACACCTCATCCTTAGTAAAGTCTTTGCAAGCTATGATGAAGTTTTCCTTCTCCTTTTGTAGGTGCAAGCTTTCTTGCTTAACAGCTACTTTCCAAATAAGAGGTTCAACTAAGGCTTTCTCCTTAGCTCCTCTAGTACCTATGCCACTGCGCATTATGATATTAATACTTAGTCCTTCGTGACACTGTTACACCTTATCCCTCTGCACATTATGCTTAGGTGTTTTATATTTTTCCTGCATTTTAGCTATCATGAATGGACAATCTTCAATCACGTGGTCCAATTGTCGACAATATCGGCAAGATTGTCTCGCAGAGTTCGGACAGTCCCTTGCAAAGCGCATATTTCTCCACATTTGTAATAGATCAATTGTCCTCTTCCCCGACCTACACGTCCACCCCTTCCCCCTCCCCTGCCCCTACCTGGGGACCCTCCTATGATTGAGGGAGAGAGTGGGGAATAAAGGTCACACTGTACCCTATATAGGTTTCCTCGATCTATCATCAAGTCACAGGTCTGACAGTTATGCTTGTCATGTCCCACAGAGGAGCAGAATCAACACCATTTTTGCTTCAATTCTGGAACATATGCACCAAGGAAGAGACAGTGGTTTGTATCATGTAGTCCAGCTATGTGGTAGTCAGTGCACCATATCTTTGGATCACTTGGTCTTGTAGCTTCTTTGGGACACAACGAGTTGGGTCCCCCAGCCTGCATGTAGTCCTCTAGAAGGGGGCATTGATCCTTGGTGTGGCCGGACACCCTGCATCTTATGCATCATATTTCTAGGCTAGCCTCTTTCCCTCGTTCTTTTCACAGATTTCGTATTTCAAGGTGCATTTCCTCTAGCTGTCCTTGGATCTATTGCACCCCAAACTAGGCATCATCTCTTGGCGTAGCTTCTAGTTTCATAGCAATTTCCAAGGCTTTCTCTTGCATTTCAATCGCCTGCTGACCCATAGGTCCATGCAGGTGAGGTATTAGCATAGCAATAAACCATTCCTTTTGTCGTCTATCATCATACTAAAATTCTCTGTCTCTGATAACCTTATTTAACCACTGATCAACTTCCCATACAAACTCAGTGGATCCTTGTCTAAAGTCTTTTAGGTTAGTCACTAGCTGCGAGTAGGACTTAGGCTTTCGGAATTTCTGTTTCAAGGCTGTCTTAATCTCCTGAATAGATGGATCCACATGTTGTCCTACATATACCATATACTAGTCCAATGCCCTTCCTTCAAAGGCAAAGGATAGCTACGCTCTCTTTATAGCATCGGTACCCACATTTTGCGCAGTCCATTATGATTCTGCTACAAACCAAAATCAGTCCATATCTTCATCTCCTCCACCCTTGAAGGTAGGTAGCTTCATGTGTTTGGCCATATTTTCTTCTGGTGGTGGTGGAGGTGTGGGTGAGTTCTTACCCTTATGCTTACTTGAAGGTGGTGTAGCTGGAGGACTATTTCCTTCATGCATAGCCAATTCTCTTAATGGATTGTAGATGCATTTATCTCCTTCTCGATTGGTTCAGTAGTACTTACCACTTTTTGTTGTAATTTCACTATTATTAGAGGTCATTCATTCGGTGTGGCTGCACAGAACGCCCTTTTCACACAGTAATATTTTGATTAACAATGGAAATGTTTTCAAGAAATTACCCCAGAAACCTTTGAAGAACCTTTGCTCTGCCTCAGAATAGTATACGAACTGATCGACTGCGAATTCTATCACGAATCCTCCCAATACGATATCCACCTAGTGATCTACTGTACGGGTGATTATATTGTCAGTCCTCTCTAGCTGTTGAATAAATTAGGGTGTCCACTGCGTAACTTGATCATCCTTCCAGCATGACTAGAATTCTACGAGCCTTGCCGACCACTCCTAAAGCTCATGCACAAAGGTTACAAAGAAGATCTCATAGACTTCAGTGAAGATGTACTTGTTATTCCACTTCTCAGCTGTCAGCTTCGTGCTGTGATTCTCCTTTATAGAAAATTCTTGAATCTGTCTTTCAAACCACTTTTCAATTTCTACCCTTTCAGGTCTCCAATGACCTCATGGCATTACCCGATCTCTCTCTCAAAATGCTCCCCGTCCCAGCAACGGAACCAATTGTTGGCTTAAGGGGTCCTAACCCAGGTTCAGAGGTTAAGGTTTGCCAACAAAACCTTATACTACTGGCCCTCTCAGCAATGACATGCTTGTGCAGGCCAAGGTCTCACTTGAAGTAGCATGGGAGGGTGCTTGTTGTGGATCATATGCATATCCTTTTATTTTTAAAATATTTGAAAATATAAAAAAAAAAAATATTGGAAATATGTTAAAGTATCAAAATATTATACTTTAGCATGAAAAATATGTATGTTCACCAATATCTGAGTTAAGGTTTAAACATTTAAACTTTATATTATTGGGTTCTATATTTGATGTTTAAACATTGATTGATTTATTGGGCGGAAATTGCTGATAATTAAAGTTCCTATCAAAAGTCCCAACTCGTGGGCACAACTAGCGCACCGGATAGCGAGGCGAGTGCCTCCGCAGTTGACCGGGTTGACTACGGGGACAACAGAGATGAACGATGGAGATTGAGTGCAGGGGCACCAGCCAAAATTTTCCTTTGTACCTCGAAAGCCCCCGCAGTGATGTAAGATGCTGAGTTGGTCACAACTGTCTTCCACGCCGGGTAGAATCAACGGCTTGTTCGCACGTCTTGTTAGCATTAAGTTTAAAATTCGTGCCACCTATCTAAGGAATATTTTTAGTTGTTTTCAAATTATTTGTAATTTGTCGCACTGCATCCTGTTTTAGTTTTACGTTACGTGCACAAATTTGACCACCATGTTAATTATTCCTGCAGAATTTTTCAGCCATCGTTAAATGGTCATCCCTATCAGGTTCAAGTAGCCATATTCTTCTCATGGATACTGAGAGGGATATTCAAGATACCATGTGTTCTATAATTCACCTCCCTTTCTATCAGCAAGTTATCTTGAATGATAATGCTTCCCCTGTGTATTTTTCCATGGTCATGTCTGGAATTTTTTCTGCATGCATTCCAAAGACCCATATTTTCCCTGAGTTTATCTATTGGTTGGTGTCTGTTATGTATCCATGGAAGCGTTTTATCATGAATTCCCAAGGAGAGAACGTTCTGGAGGTGTCCACCCAGTTAATCCTCCAAGCCCTTTGCTATCCTGAGTCAGAGTCATCCATCCAATTTTCTGACAATTCGCTGGTACAATATTATGATAATCTTGCAGGTGAAGAATTTAATCAGTTCATGTTTTATTTGAAACCTAACATGAACCATTTTCAGCCAGATTGCAAAGAGTTTGCTATGGAGGTTTTTAATGCTGATACTCGTCCATTATTAAGTAGTATTTCAAAAATTCTGGTAAAGATGATAATAATACAGTGGATAAATCAGTCCTAGGGATTTTTGCCATGATGATGAAACGAGGAATGGTGTTGGATATTCTATCATATTGGCAGGAAACAGTCAATTCACAGCTGATGAGCCTTTCATTAACAGGTTCTTTCAAATTTCCTTCATTGATTGTATATTTGTTCTTATATCATAATGTGGAAGAATTCATGCATTTAGGTCTAAATATTATGGATGAAAATAAAAAAAGGAAATCAGTGATATTTTGGATAGATTTAGTTAGAAGGGAGCAAAATGAGGCTAGGTTGTTTGATTTTGCTAGATATTACATGCCAATTGCATATAAAATATTGAATGGAATTCCTACTCCCTGTTTCTTACCTAAAGCTCAAGAGTTTCTGCATTTAGGAAACAATTGAAAATATGGAGATTGGTTTGTTTTTTAGGAATATTCTGAAATAAGGCTATATGGAGCAAGTGTTGAGACTTACAACGTTTGTACCAATGAGGCTTTTTTCTTTAGAGTTCATTAGAAAGAGCCTAAATGTTGATCAGGTTCATTTCGCGCCTGAAGAAAGGACGTATGTATAAATTACCCATGATTGTAGGCCCTTTCATAGTCAATATGAGGTAGGCATTTGATGAAGTAACAAGAATGTTAGATGAGATGCATATGCTACTAGGAGAAAGTTGGGCTTATGACCCTTATAGTGTGATTTCAAATAGAAGAATTGAGAATGGGTACTCTACTTTCATTCATGAAAGTAGGCCAGAATAGGAGAAGATAGCAAGTAAAGGTGTGATGAGTTCAGTGGGTGCAAACATTCAAACACCCATCATATAAGGGAAAACAACTAAAAGAACCAAAGAAGTAGTTATTGATATATATGATGAGGAGCAGGGAGCCTAGAAGCGAAAAAAACGTACTGAAGAACCTACATATAATTCCCCTAGATTTTCTTTACATTTGGGAGAAGATCAAAATGCTCCTGCTTCACCCAGGAGTCAGGAAGCTTCTCATGAACAAGTGCCCTTGATTAGTCCTCTCTAGCTGTCGAATAAATTAGGGTGTCCACTGCGTAACCTGATCATCCTTCCAGCATGTCTAGAATTCTACAAGCCTTGCAAACCACTCCTGAAGCTCGTGCACAAAGGTTACAAGGAAGATCTCATATACTTCGGTGAAGATGTACTTGTTCTTCCACTTCTCAGCTGTCAGCTTCATGCTGCGATTCTCCTTTATAGAAAATTCCTGAATCTGTCTTTCAAACCACTCTTCAATTTCTACCCTTTCAGGTCTAAAATGACCTCATGGCATTACCTGATCTCTCTCTCAAAATTCTCCCCATT
This sequence comes from Pinus albicaulis, assembly GCA_034641835.2. Lineage (NCBI taxonomy): Eukaryota > Viridiplantae > Streptophyta > Pinopsida > Pinales > Pinaceae > Pinus > Pinus albicaulis. Next base: position 618,469,226 of record CM076573.1, read on the forward strand.
TCGGCAACGGAACCATTTGTTGGCTTAAGGGGTCCTGACCTAGGTTCGGAGGTTAAGGTTTGACAACAAACCCCTATACTACTGGCCCTCTCGGCAATGACTTGCTTGTGCAGGCAAAGGTCTCACTCGAAGTAGCATGGGAGGGTGCTTGTTGTCAATCATATGAATATCCTTTTATTTTTCAAATATTTGAAAATATAAAAAAAAATTATTGGAAAATATGTTAAAGTATCAAAATATTATACGTTAGCATGAAAAATATGTATGTTCGCCAATATCTGAGTTAAATTTTAAACATTTGAACTTTAAATTAGTGGGATCTGTATTTGATGTTTAAACATTGATTGATTTGTTGGGCAGAAAGCGTTGATAATTAAAGTTCCTATCAAAAGGCCCAACTTGCAGGCACAACTAGTGCACCGGATATCGAGGCGCACTGGATATCAAGATGAGTGCCTATAGCTTGACCAAAGGGATTACGGGACAACAGAGATTGAGTGCTAAGTACTGCCCAAAATTTTCCTCCGTACCTCGAGAGCCCCCATAGTGATGTAAGATGCTGAGTTGGTCACAGCTATCTTCCACATCAGGTATAATCAACGGCTCGTTGGCACGTCTTGTCAGCATTAAGTTTAAAAGTCGTGCCACCTATCTAAGGAATATTTTCACTTGTTTTCAAATTATATGTAATTTTTCACACTTCACCCTGTCTCGGTTTTACGTTACCTGCACAAATTTGACCACCCTATTAATTATTCCTGTATAATTTTCTAGCCATGGCTAAATGGTCGTCCCTATCAGGTTCAGGTAGCCATATTCCTCTCATGGAGACTGAGAGGGATATTCAAGATACCATGTGTTCTATAATTCACCTCCCTTTCCAGCAGCAAGTTATCTTGAATGATAATGCTTCCCCTGTGTATTTTGCCATGGTCAAGTCTGGAATTTTGTCTACATGCATTCCAAAGACCCATCTTTTCCTTGAATCTATCTATTGGTTGGTGTCTGTTATGTATCTAGGGAAGTGTTTTATCATGAATTCCCAAGGATAGAACGTTTTGTAGGTGTCCACCCAGTTAAAACGACAAGCCCTTTGCTATCCTGAGTCAGAGTCATTTGTCCAATTTTCTAACGATTCACTGGTACAATATTATGATAATCTTGCAGGTGAATAATTTAATCAGATCATGTTTTATTTGAAACCTGACATGAACCAATTTCAGCCAGATTGCAAAGAGTTTCCTATGGAGGTTTTTAACGTTGAGACTCGTCCAGTATTAAGTAGTATTGCAAAAATTCTGGATAAAGATGATGATAATACAGTGGATAAATCAGTCCTAGGGATGTTTTCCATGATGATGAAGCCAGGAATGGTGCTGGATATTCCATCATATTGGCAGGAAACAGTTAATTGATAGCTGATGAGGCTTTCATTAACAGGTCCTTTCAAATTTCCTTCATTGATTGTATATTTGTTCTTATATCATAATGTGGAAGAATTCATGCATTTAGGTCTAAATGTTATGAATGCAAATAAAATAAGGAAATCAGTGATATTCTGGACATATGTAGTTATAAGGGAGCAAAATGAGGCTGGGTTGTTTGATTTTTCTAGCTATTACATGCCAATTGCATATAAAATATTGAATGGAAGTCCTACTCCCTATTTCTTACCTAAAGCTCAGGAGTTTCTTCATTTAGGAAACAACTGCAAATATGGAGATTGGTTTGTTTTTGACGAATATTCTGAAATAAGGCTATATGGAGCAAGTGTTGAGCCTTATAGACTCCCAATGTTTGTACCAATGAGGCTTTTTTCTTTAGAGTTCATTAGATAGAGCCTAAATTTTGATCAGGTTCATTTCGCGCCTATGAAGAAAGGACATATGTATAAATTACCCATGATTGGAGGCCCTCTCATAGTCAATATTAGGTAGGCATTTGATGAAGTAACAAGAATTTTTAATGAGATGCATATGCTACTAGGAGAAATTTGGGCCTATGACCCTTATAGTGTGATTTCAAATAGAAGAATTGAGAATGGGTACTCTTCTTTCATTCATGAAAGTAGGCTAGAACAGAAGAAGATAGCAAGTAAAGGTGTGATGAGTTCATTGGGTGAAAACATTCAAACTCCCATCATAGCAGAGAAAACAACTAAAAGAACCAAAGAAGTAGTTATTGATCTAGATGATGAGGAGAAGGGAGCCTAGAAGAGAACAAAACTTACTGAAGAACCTACATCTAATTCACCTGGTTTTTCTTTACATTTGGGAGAAGAGCAAAATTTTCCTACTTCACCCAGGAGTCAGTAAGATTCTCATGAACAAGTGCCCTTGATCAATCCTCTCTAGATGTCAAATAAACTAGGGTGTCCATTGTGTAACTTGATCATCCTTCTAGCACGTCTGGAATTCTACGAGCCTTACCAACCACTTCTGAAGCTCGTGCACAAAGGTTACAAATAAGATCTCATAGACTTCGGTGAATATGTAATTGTTCTTCCATTTCTCAGCTGTTAGCTTTGTGTTACGATTCTCCTTTACAGAAAATTCCTAAATCTGTCTTTCAAACTACTCTTCAATTTCTACCCTTTTAGGTCTTCAATGACCTCATGGCATTACCCGATCTCTCTCTCAAAATGCTCCCCATCCCGGCAACGGAACCATTTTTTGGCTTAAGGGGTCTTGACCCAGGTTCGGAGGTTAAGGTTTGCCAACAAACCCTATACTACTGGGCCTCTTGGCAATGACCTGCTTGCGCATGCCAAGGTCTCACTCGAAGTAGCATGGGAGGGTTCTTGTTGTGGATCATATGCATATCCTTTTATTTTTCAAATATTTGAAAATATAAAAAAATATCTATATTGGAAAATATGTTAAAGTATCAAAATCCAATATCTGAGTTAAAATTTAAACATTTAAACTTTATATTAGTGGGTTCTGTATCTGATGTTTAAACATTGATTGGTTTGTTGGGTGGAAAGCGCTGATAATTAAAGTTCCTGTGAAAAGGCCCAACCCGCGGGCACAACTAGCGCACCGGATATCGAGACAAGTGCCTCCGCAGTTGAACGGCTTGACTGTGGAGACAATAGAGATGAACGACAGAGATTGAGTGCGGGGGCACCAGCCAAAATTTTCCTCCGTACCTCGAGAGCCCCCATAGTGACATAAGATGCTGAGTTGGTCACAACTGTCTTCCATGTCGGGTAGAATAAATGGCTCGTTGGCACGTCTTGTTAGCATTAAGTTTAAAATGTGTGCCACCTATCTAAGGAATATTTTCACTTGTTTTCAAATTATTTGTAATTTGTCGCACTGCACCCTGTTTCAGTTTTACGTTACCTGCACAAATTTGACCACCCTGTTAATTATTCCTATTGAATTTTTCAGCCATCGCTAAATGGTCATCCTTATCAGGTTCAGGTAGTCATATTCCTCTCATGGATACTGAGAGGAATATTCAAGATACCATGTGTTCTATAATTCACCTCCCTTTCTATCAGAAAGTTATCTTGAATGATAATGCTTCCCTTGTGTATTCTACCATGGACAAGTCTGGAATTTTGTCTGCATGCATTCCAAAGACCCATCTTTTCCCTGAATTTATCTATTGGTTGGTGTCTATTATGTATCTAGGGAAGTGTTTTATCATGAATTCCCAAGGAGAGAATGTTCTGCAGGTGTCCACCTAGTTAAACCGCCAAGCCCTTTGCTATCCTGAGTCAGAGTCATCCATCCAATTTTTTGACGATTCGCTAGTACAATATTATGATAATCTTGCAGGTGAAGAATTTAATTAGTTCATGTTTTATTTGAAACCTGACATGAACTAATTTCAGCCAGATTGCAAAGAGTTTTCTATGGGGGTTTTTAACGGTAAGACTCATCCAGTATTAAGTAGTATTGCAAAAATTATGGATAAAGATGATGATAATACAGTGGATAAATCAGTGCTAGGGATGTTTTCCATGATGATGAAGCCAGGAATGGTACTGGATATTCCATCATATTGGAAGGAAACAGTCAATTCATAGTTGATGAGCCTTTCATTAACAGGTTCTTTCAAATTTCATTCATTGATTGTATATTTGTTCTTATATCAAAATGTGGAAGAATTCATGCATTTAGGTCTAAATATTATGGATGCAAATAAAAGAAGGAAATCAGTGATATTCTAGACAGATGTAGTTAGAAGGGAGCAAAATGAGGTTGGGTTGTTTGATTTTTCTAGCTATTACATGCCAATTGCATATAAAATATTGAATGGAAGTCCTACTCCCTGTTTCTTACCTAAAGCTCAGGAGTTTCTGCATTTAGGAAACAATTGCAAATATGGATATTGGTTTGTTTTTGAGGAATATTATGAAATAAGGCTATATGGAGCAAGTGTTGAGCCTTATAGACTCCCAACATTTGTACCAATGAGGCCTTTTGCTTTAGATTTCATTAGACAGAGCCTAAATGTTGATCAGGTTCATTTTGCGCCCATGAAGAAAGGACATATGTATAAATTACCCATGATTGTAGGCCCTTTCATAGTCAATATGAGGCAGGCATTTGATGAAGTAACAATAATGTTAGATGAGATGCATATGGTACTAGGATAACGTTGGGCTTATGACCCTTATAGTGTGATTTCAAATAGAAGAATTGAGAATTGGTACTCTTCTTTCATTCATGAAATTAGGCCTAAACAGGAGAAGATAACAAGTAAAGGTGTGATGAGTTCAATGGATGCAAACATTCAAAATCCCATCATAGTAGAGAAAAAAACTAAAAGAACCGAAGAAGTAGTTATTGATCTAGATGATGAGGAGCAGGGAGCCTAGAAGAGAACAAAACTTAATGAAGAACCTACATATAATTCACTTGATTTTTATTTTCATTTGGGAGAAGAGAAAAATGCTCCTGCTTCACCCAGAAGTCAGGAATATTCTCATGAGCAAGTGCCCTTGATCTATCCTCTCTAGCTGTCGAATAAATTAGGGTGTCCACTGCGTAAAATTATCATCCTTCCAGCATGTTTGGAATTCTACGAGCCTTGCCAACCACTCCTGAAGCTTGTGCACAAAGGTTACAAGGAAGATCTCATAGACTTCAGTGCAGATGTACTTTTTCTTCCACTTCTCAGCTGTCAGCTTCGTGCTACGATTCTCCTTTACAGAAAATTCCTGAATCTATCTTTCAAACCACTCTTCAATTTCTACCCTTTCAGGTCTCCAATGACCTCATGGAATTACCCGATATCTCTCTCAAAATTCTCCCCGTCCCGGCAACAGAACAATTTGTTGGCTTAAGGGGTCCTGACCCAGGTTTGGAGGTTAAGGTTTGACAACAAACCCCTATACTACTGGCCCTCTCGGAACTGACCTGCTTGTGTAGGCCAAGGTCTCACTTGAAGTAACATGGGAGGGTGCTTGTTGTGGATCATATGCATATCCTTTTATTTTTCAAATATTTGAAAATGTAAAAAAAATTAAAATTATTGGAAAATATGTTAAAGTATCAAAATCTTATACTTTAGCATGAAGAATATACATGTTTTCCAATATCTGAGTTAAAGTTTAAACATTTAAACTGTATATTAGTGGTTTTTCTATTTGATGTTTAAAAATTGATTGATTTGTTGGGTGGAAAGCACTGATAATTAAAGTTCCTATCAAAAGACCCAACCCGCGGGCATAACTAGCACACTGGATATCGAGACGAGTGCCTCCACAGTTGACCGGGTTGACTGTGGGGACAACAAATATGAACGTCGGAGATTGAGTTCAAGGGAACCAGCCAAAATTTTCCTCCGTACCTTGAGAGCCCCCACACTGACGTAAGATGCTGAGTTGGTCATAGCTATCTTCCACATTGGGTAGAATCAAGGGCTCCTTGGCACGTCTTGTCAACATTAAGTTTAAAAGTTGTGCCACCTATCTAGGGAATATTTTCAGTTGTTTTCAAATTATTTGTAATTTGTCGCACTGCATCCTGTTTCAGTTTTACGTCACCTGCACAAATTTGACCGCCCTATTAATTATTCCTGCAGAATTTTTCAGCCATGGCTAAATGGTCGTCCATATCAGGTTAAACTAGCCATATTCATCTCATGGATACTGAGAGGGATATTCAAGATACCATGTGTTCTATAATTCACCTCCCTTTCTATCAGCAAGTTATCTTGAATGATAATGCTTCCCCTGTGTATACTGCCATGGTCAAGTCTAGAATTTTGTCTGCATGCATTCCAAAGACCCATATTTTCCCTGAATTTATCTATTGTTTGGTGTCTGTTATGTATCTAGGGAAGTGTTTTATCATTAATTCCCAAGGAGAGAACGTTTTGCAGGTGTCCACCCAGTTAAACCACCAAGCCCTTTGTTATCCTGAGTCAGAGTCATCCATCCAATTTTCTGACGATTCGCTGGTACAATATTATGATAATCTTGTAGGTGAATAATTTAATCAGTTCATGTTGTATTTGAAACCTGACATGAACCAATTTCAACTAGATTACAAAGAGTTTGCTATGGAGGGTTTTAACGCTGAGACTCATCCAGTATTAAGTAGTATTGCAAAAATTATGGATAAAGATGATAATACAGTGAATAAATCAGTCCTAGGGATGTTTGCCATGATGATGAAGCCATGAATGGTGCTGGAGATTCCATCATATTGGCAGGAAATGGCCAATTCACAGATGATGAGCCTTTCATTAACAAGTTATTTCAAATTTCCTTCATTGATTTTATATTTGTTCTTATATCAGAATGTGTAAGAATTCATGCATTTAGGTCTAAATATTATGGATGCAAATAAATGAAGGAAATCAATGATATTCTAGACAGATGTAGTTAGAATGGAGCAAAATGAGGCCGGGTTGTTTGATTTTGCTAGCTATTACATGCCAATTGCATATAAAATATTGAATGGAAGTCCTACTCCCTGTTTATTACCTAAAGCTCAAGAGTTTCTGCATTTAGGAAACAATTGCAAATATGGATTTTGGTTTGTTTTTGAGGAATATTCTGAAATAAGGCTATATGGAGCAAGTGTTGAGCCTTATAGACTCCCAAAGTTTGTACCAATGAGGCTTTTTGCTTTAGATTTCATTAGACAGAGCCTAAATGTTGATCAGGTTCATTTCGTGCCTATGAAGAAAGGACATATGTATAAATTACCCATGATTGTAGGCCCTTTCATAGTCAATATGGGGCAGACATTTGATGAAGTAACAAGAATGTTAGATGAGATGCATATGCTACTAGGAGAAAGTTTGACTTATGACCCTTATAGTGTGATTTCAAATAGAAGAATTGAGAATGGGTACTCCGCTTTCATTCATGAAAGTAGGCGAGAACATGAGAAGATAGCAAGTAAAGGAGTGATGAGTTTAGTGGGTGAAAACATTCTAACTCCCATCATATAAGAGAGAAAAACTAAAAGAACCAAAGAAGTATTTATTGATCTAGATGATGAGGAGCAGGGAGCCTAGAAGAGAACAAAACTTACTGAAGAACCTACATCTAATTCACCTGGTTTTTCTTTACATTTGGGAGAAGAGAAAAATGCTCCCGCTTCACCCAGGATTCAAGAAGCTTCTCATGAACAAGCGCCCTTGATCAAACAACTATTTTCAAAAATTGAGGAAAGAAATAAGAGGATGAAGGCCAGCATGGAGGCCAAAGCTAAACATCAAGTTGCTGCCGATCAAACAAGATTGTTGACTGTAATGGATCTTAAGAAAGATCAATTTAGAATTTCTCTGTCACATCCTACAGATATTTCAAATTGTTCTTCCAACAGTTTCAACACTGTAAATGTGACTATGGATGTGAAGAAAATCCCACTGATGGATAAAATGAATTTGCATATGAAAACAAGCCATTTGATTGTAAATGACCGCATAAAGACTAATGAAATGGCAATAAAGGCAGATAATATGTTGGGTAAAGTAATTAAACATTTGAAGTTAGAGAAGGCTAAATCAAGAGCCTTAATAGTTCAGAATGAGGAATTGAACAAAATTATTATAAAGATTGGAGTAGACCCTAGTGACAAGACTATTGTGCAGAAATTCATGAAAAGTGCTGAGGTAGAAATATCCACATTAAGAAAAAAGTTAAAATTACCTACTAGAGAACATTTGATGGCTACAAAATTTGCAGAGATAGAGAAGGAAAAGGAAACGTTGTTGCAGAAACTCATGCAGAAGGATGAATAAATCTCCAAAATAAAGCAGACTGCAATTTCATTGCAAAATCATATTGATAAGCATAATTGTAATTTTGTTTTTCCTACAGGTGATGAAGATTCTCAAGCATAAATTGTTCAATTAAATACTGAGTTCTAGATGGCTGAAAGAGATCGAAAGAAGGCTCAAATAGATCTCGAGACTGCAACAAATTTGATGAAAGTCATAGAAAATGAAGCTGACAAATACAAAATGGATTTTTGAAATGCTAAAGCTGAGATTAAAATCTCAAAGAAAGACTAAAAGGAAATCTCTCACTGATACAAGCCAAAGATATCATTTGGACTTATATCATTTCATAAATGAAATCTAATTGGTGCTTCTTGATGATAATTGCAAAAGAGAAAGGCCTTATTTTAGAATGTGAAGAACCAATCATGTCTGATCAGCAAAAAGGAATTAATAGAGCCATTTGGGCCAGAAGATTCATTGATTTTATTAATTCTAAATTAGATCATGAATTAGAGGAGAATGACATGTAGGACAAAATGTTGTATGCAGTAGAAATTAATAAAATGATTGTCAGAAATGATCTCAGAAAGGCTGCAGAAAAGAAGCTATTGGAAATCAAGGAAGTAGTAAGTCAATTTGATAAGTCATTTGATAAAATGACAAGAGTAGGCTTGCCATCATGTTGGGGAGTTGAAGGAAATATTTTTCCATGGAATTCTTATGAGAACTTACTAGTATTGACAAAAAGCAAAGTTGATAACAGGCATGAAAAGACTCAGGTGGTTAAAGGAGAAACAATGGTCAAATTCTTGCAGAGACATTTTCAACTCTTGTGGATGGCAAAGAATCTTTTCACAAAAAGGCCATCCTATGATCAAATTATTGCATTCAGATTTGAATATCACAATATGACACATTCATCCAGGACGAAGGTAGAAATATGGAAAAAGTGAAGAGCTTGGACAATAGACCTGCCAAAAGGATCAGCATCAAATAAAGACAAATCAATTGACCCAGGAAAAGAAGCCACATCATCAACAATTCCTATAGATTAGGTTATTTATTTTCTTTTTTGAAGACAATGTAATTGTAATAAGATATTTTCAAGGCATGTAATGAACAACCTTCGAAGTCCTAAGTAGTTTTGGTAGTTAGTATTGGTTACTGCAGTTCAAAACTTCTTTTTACTATATTTAATGTAATTTTCAAGAGAAGGAAAGGTTCTGAGTTTTGGACCTTCAGACAATTATTTTTGTACTCAGAGATTCAAATATTAATGAATGAGTAAGAAATTTTCTAGCATTTTGTTTATGTTGAAATGTATTCAAGTTTACATTATGTGTTTTCTATCTATGAATAAAACAAAGTTATGAGCATTAGGTCTCTTTTTACCTCTCTATGTAAGAGTTAAAAACCTAAATTGGTGCTCCTTTGTTTTAACTATTTCTTTCATATATTTCTTCTGGGGTTTCAAATGATATTTTCTGTATAAAACAACATATCAGTTTGGACTTCTTCTTTCATTTTCTTCTAGTAACTTCATTCAACATCAACAAATGGTAGCATTGTGAAGCATTCATTATAATTGAGATTTAAGGGTTTGATCATAAATACTTGAGGGATAATAAAACAGAGACATATATATTCGTGACATAATCATATAAATTTCTTAAGAACTGATTCCTTATCATAGCTAAGGGATTGTCTCTTAAGGTACAACATTAATTGGCGTCGTTTCCAGGGAGCGAAGATTCAAAATTTTCCCTCGGTTTTGTTCATATTTCCTCTGGTTGTTTAGAGAGGAGGAAATACTAAGTTGTACTTTATTTTAAATAATTCTGGCTCCTAAGAGGCCTCACACGATGTCAGATACCACTCAGCAAAAAGTCCCTATTCTATCAGATCCATAAAATTTAGTTTCAAAGAAGGACCATAAAACAAAAATATTTTCTACACCTGATGCCACACTGCTTGCACCAGGCAGCAGTTCTCATATCTTACCATCCAAGGATATTTCCCGGAAACTCATTTTCTCGGAAAAATTATCCTTATCCTCACCCATTCATTTCCAAGAATCAACATTAGAAGAACTAGCTTTTGATTCTATATCATTTCCATTCACAGAATCTCAACCTAATTCAATTGCCATTTCTTCTATTATTGTTCATCTACCCCTTCCCATATTAGTTTTTCCACCCCTTTTATCCCCACCTACAACTGGTATTCATTTTAGCCCCGCTCAAGGAGCAGTCAATCAGGGCATAAACATGGTAGTCCCTTCTTTCTTGATGAATATATATGCACCATTAAATCTACCCCAACCAATGAATGCAATGCCTCAAGATTACCTTAATTTGCTTCCTAGATTTACTGGTGAATATGAAATAACTGCAGAACAACACTTGCCTTTGTTTTGCACTTTTGCTGAAAAATTTAATATTGTAGAGCATCTTGATGTTGTAATGAGACTTTTTGTGTAGTCTCTAAGTGGAGAGGCAAGAAAATGGTTCAAAGGATTACCAAATGGTTCAATCAATGATTGGGATGAATTAGAAAGACCATTCATCTAGAGATGGGGTGAAAAAAGAGACCATGGTTATTCTTTAACGAATTTTAATGCTATAAAGAAAAAATAAAATGAAAGCATGAGTGATTTTATCAAAAGATTTAATAAGTTGTACAATAGTTTTCCTGTGGAAATGAAACCTCCTCCTATTGGAGCAAGGGTTGTTTTTGCTGGGGCATTTGTATCAGATTTCAGTTTTACCTTGAGAGAAATAAGAGCCTCCACTTTTGAATAAATTCAAACCGATGCCTTAGAGATTGAGGCAAACATGATTGCTGCTGGAAAGGTTCAAGACAAAGGAAAAGCTAAAGAAGAAGACTCCTCACAAGATCAAAGGATAGATGACATGACTAAGTTAATTAAAAATTTGTCAAACAAATTAGTAAAGATGGAATTATATAACAAGAAACCTGCACAATAAAATAGAGGGGTTTTCAATCCCCAATTCAGAAAACAGCCCGTACAGATTCTACAGAGAGAAAGAAAAGATCAAGACCAAGTCCAAGCACCTCTATATATAGAGGAAGCACCATCACATTTTGTTGATAATGATCAGAAAGAAGATGAAGATCAAATTTCTGTTGTGTATATGGAAGATGGTGAGACGAGAGAAGAAAGTGAGAAATAATATGTAGAGGAATGTAAAGAAGCTGAAGTCTCATTTGATCAGGAAGAATGGATGATTATTGCAAAAAATTTACTGATTTCATGCAAGCAGAGTTGCATAAAAAATATGATTTGAGGTCAAAAAAGAGGTTGAGAACTCAGGATGATGAAAAAGAGGAATCATAATCAGTACCTACTCCAATGGTGACTCCACTACAAAAGAATCCAATTAAAAAATTAGATAAGGGGAAGCAGCCCTTGAATCAAGAAAAATAAAAAGAGAAGTAGCAAGATGAGGATTCCCAAATAAAGCCTAATGACCCTAATATGTTGGGGAAGATTGTTTATGTTCTTGATCAACATGCAAATTCAAACAAAAACAAAGAAGAACCTGAAAAGTTGACAAAACGAAATCAAACTTTTAGTTTGTCGAAAGTGTTAGAAAAGGTAAAGATTCAAGTACCACTTCTTGAATTGGTTAAAACACCTGGTTATAAGAGAGAGATTTCAGAACTTATTAATTTATCTCAGTTTGATGAGGTGGGTGATATAGTGAATCTGCAAGAAGAAAAACCAGTGGTTACTTTTGGACCTCATGTTGAAGAGGTAGATTCTTCTGTTCCACCATTTTATATATCAGTTCTATTGTATGATTTCATTTTACATAATTGTATGCTAGATTCTGGTGCATCTCACAATCTAATGCCACTGTCTGTAATGAAAGAGTTAAATTTACAAATTACCAAGCCATATAGAGACCTCTATTCCTTTGATTCAAAAAGGGTGAAGTGTGTAGGTCTTATCAAAGATATGGTTGTTTCCTTGGCTCAAATTCCAGCTAAAAGTGTTATGATGGATGTGGTAGTAGCAGATATTCTAGCCAAATTTGGTATGTTGTTGTCTAGATCTTGGGGGGGAAATCTTGGAGGAGTTTTGAAATTGGATTTCACATATGCTATTATTCCTGTTTTTAGTGGGGAGGAAAGGAGGTTATAGAGAGAAACTAGATTTTTTAAAACTACTACCAAGAAATATGCAGGTAATTCCCCCATTTATGGTCAAGAGAAGGAGAATCTCTCTTGTTTCATGTTGCATGAAGATGCAGAATTTGTTGAAGATTCACAAGAGTATCTCTCTTCAAGAAATGTACATAAAGAGCTATGTTCAAATAAAATTTGGAATTGTTATTTTGATGGTGCATTCTCTAAGGAGGGCACTGGAGCTGGACTCATATTTATATCTCCTGAAGGAAACTTTTTACCTTTATCCTTCAAATTGGAATTTGAATCCACTAATAATGTAGCTGAATATGAAGCATTGATCCTATGTCTAAAAAAAACTAACAAATGGGAATTTATTCTATCTCTATTTCTGGTGATTCTGAATTAATAATAAGAAAAATTAAGAATTGGTGTTGGACTAAACATCCCAGATTGAGGTCTTATAGAAATGAGGTGTGGGATCTAGTCGAAAATTATTTTGAAGCTTTTAATTTACAGTTTATTCCAAGAGAAGAAAATAGAATGGTAGATTCATTGGCAGTTGCAACCAGTACATTTAAGCCACCAATTAATCCTAGGTTGAGATATGAAATTGAATTAAGACACAGGCCTTCAATCCCTGATAATGTGAAGCATTGGCAGGTTTTTGAGGATGATGAGCAAATTAATCAATTTTTAACAATAATTGGAAATTTTGAAGACAATCAAATTGATTCCGAAGTTGAGGAAAGTGATCAAAGTGATATGTCTAAAAATATGAAACATTCAATTGGTGATCAGAAAATAATTCATTTGAAGGATAATGTTTTGCCTAGAGGATGGTACCTCTTGAGAGATTGTTTGATGCTAATGATGTAGCAATAAAACAGAAAAAGGTATCCCAAGATGGATAAATGGAGGACTGTAATTTAGGAACTCAACATGAGCCTAAAATAGTCAAATTGTTTATAGGAGTTCCTAAGGAGTACAAAGAAAGGTATGTATATATTTTTAAACAATTCATGGATGTATTTGCATGGTCATATGAATATTTAAAAACTTATGATCTAGATATTATTCAACATAAAATACCACTGAAAGATGGGGTTAAGCCACACAAGCAGAAGCTCAGAACAATTAACCCACTATTGCTGGCTCCAATTGAAAAATAGGTGAAGAAACTTTTGCAAGAAAAAATCATAGTTCCACTAAGATATTCAGATTGGGTTTCCAATATGGTACTAGTCAGGAAGAAAAATGGAGAGATAAGATTATGTGTGGATTTTAGAAATTTGAACAGAGCTTCCCTAAAGGATAGTTATCCTTTACCAAAGATGGCTTTTTTCTGCAGAAATTAACTAGAGCATCAGGTTATCTATGATTGATGGTTTTCCTGGGTATAATTAGGTGGCTGTGGAGAAAGAAGACCAAAATAAAAATTCTTTCACCACACCTTAGGGAACATTCATGTATGCCAGGATGTCATTCAACCTCATGAATGCAGGAGCTACTTTCCAAAGGGCAATGGATATTGATTTTGTGGGTGATAAATTTGTAGTCATTTATCTCGATGATTTTGTTATTTTTTCAGGTTCTGATGATGAGCACTTACAACACCTAAGGAAAGACTTCTTGAAGTGTAGAAAAATTGGATTATCATTAAATCCCAATAAATCTTTGTGTGCTTTAGAGGAAGGTAAGTTGCTGGGTCACATAGTTTCAAATCAAGGAGTGAAGATTGACCCGGTAAGGGTTGAAGCTATACAGACAATTCCACTGCCTAGAAGTAAAAAATACATCCAAAGGTTTCTGGGAAAAATCAATTTTCTGAGAAGATTTGTTTCGAATTATGTTGATATTTTCAAGAGAATAACATATATGTTAAAAAAGAATGCTGAAGTAAAATGAGATAAATATGCAAGAGAATACTTTAATAGAATTAAAGAATCTCCTGTTCTGATCAGCCTAGATTACTTGAAGCCTTTTCAAATATTCTCATTTGCATCATCCTCTACTATTGTTGTTATGTTATTAAAAAAAAATGAAGAAGAAAATGAAAAACCTATAGCCTTTTTCAGCAAAGTCCTCAAAGATGCAGAGCTGAAGTATAATATCCTAGAGAAGCAGGTATATGCTTTATTCAAATCATTAAAGGCTTTCAAAACGTATATAATTCATTCCAAAATAGTATCATATGTGCCTAATTATGTTGTAAAGGATGTGCTAGTACAGAGTGATGTAGAAGGAAAAAGAGGAAAATGGATTACCAAAATCCAAGAATATGATTTGGATATCAAACAAACAAAGTTATTCAAAGGACAGGGACTGGCCAAATTGCTGACAGAATCTAATTTCCAAGCTTTGGGAACTAGTTTACTTGCACCTGTAGAAGAAGTGACTGAAGAAACAGATAATATTAAGACAAATTTGGCAATCAAATATAAATTTCTCTATTTAGATTGGTATAAAGATATTATTCATTATCTGTGTTTCCTTTCTTGTCCTCCTTCAATAAACAGAGCTAAGTATAGAGCTTTGAAACTCAAGGCTCAACCTTATGCTATAATTGAAGCTAAGTTGTATTGGAAAGATCCCGCTGGTGTGCTACTATTATGTTTGACAGAAGAGGAAATCATGGAGGTGATTAAAGAATACCATGAATGCTTGTGTGGAGGTCATTACAGTTGGAAATTAACTGCTCATAAAATTCTTAAATCAGGTGTTTATTAGCCCTCTTTATTTTCTGATGTATACAAAACTGTTAGAAGTTGCCAGAAATGCCAATTGTTTACATAGAAGAAAAAGTTAGCTTATTTATCTCTCCTTCCTGTGTTTATTGAAGAACACTTCATACAATGGGGATTGGATTTCATTGGAGAGATTAATACACCATCAAGTGGGCAGTTTAAATAGATTCTAACTACTACTAATTATTTTACAAAATGGGTAAAGGAAATTCCTACTAGAAAAGAAAATGATTTGGTTGTGATGAAGTTTTTAGAAGAGAATATTTTCAACAGATTTGGATGTCCACTAAAGATTGTAATAGAAAATGCTCAAGTTTTCAACTCAGTCAGGTTCATAAATTCTTGTCAGACTTATAATGTAATATTATCCCACTCTACAGCATATCATCCTCAAGGAAATGGATTAGCAGAATCATCTAATAAAACATTGGTGAAAATCTTGAAGAAAACAATCAATGAGAACCAGAAGGATTGGGATTCAAAGATGATTTTTTCTTTATGGGCAGTGAGGATGACTACTAAAAGATCCACTGGTAAGTCTCCTTATGAATTGGTATATGGTGCTCAAGCTTTGTTTCCCACACAGCTAGCTAAGACTAGTAATTTAATTTCTTCAAGACTCTCAAGAGGAACCTAATGCCTTGATTAGAATACTAAATAAGGTGATATAATTGAGTGAAAGTAGAAATAAAGTCAGAGACAATTTGGTCACTTATCAGGAGAAAATGAAGTCTATTTTTGACAGAAAGGCAAGAGAAATCATGTGTCAGGCTGGAGATCTGGTATTAAGATGGGATACCAAGGGGGAAGAGAAATGGAAACATGGTAAATTTGATCCTTTATGGTATGGTCCTTACAAAATCTCTTAAGCCAGATCAAATAATACTTTCATGCTGGAAGATCGTGATGGAGAAGCAACAGAACTACCTATAACTAGGTAGTATCTTAAACATTATTTCCATCACTAAAGGTAGTTAGTTCACTTTTGTACATATTCAGTTTCCTCTCATTGTATATTTCCCATCAAGCAATTTTAAACTCCATTTCTGAAGTGAAGGCACTGATCTGCAGGTTCTTAGCATTTCGTGGAAAAAAACACTATCCCCAGGTGGAGCCAGATGTTGTGGATCATATGCATATCTTTTTATTTTTCAAATATTTGAAAATATAAATATATATATATATATATATATATATTGGAAAATATGTTAAATATCAAAATCTTATACTTTAGCATGAAAAATATGTATGTTCGTCAATATATGAGTTAAAGTTTAAACATTTAAACTTTATATTAGTGGGTTTTGTATTTGATGTTTAAACATTGATTGATTTTTTGGGAGGAAAGCACTGATAATCAAAGTTCCTATCAAAAGGCCCAACCCGTGGGGACAACTAGCGCACCAAATATCGAGACGAGTGCCTTCGCAGTTGACCAGGTTGACTGCAGGGACAACATAGATGAACGACAAAGATTGACTGCAGGGGCACCAGCCAAAATTTTCCTCCGTACCTCGAGAGCACCCGCATTGATGTAAGATGCTGAGTTGGTCACAGCTGTCTTCCACGTCGGGTAGAATCATCGACTCGCTAGCACGTCTTGTAAGAATTAAGTTTAAAAGCTGTGCCACCTATCTAAGGAATACTTTCACTTGTTTTCAAATTATTTGTAATTTGTCGTGCTGCACCCTTTTTTAGTTTTACGTTACCTGCACAAATTTGACCACCCTGTTAATTATTCCTACAGAATTTTTCAGCCATGGCTAAATGGTCGTCCCTATTAGGTTCAACTAGCCATATTCCTCTCATGGATACTGAGAGGGATATTCACGATACCATGTGTTCTATAATTCACCTCCCTTTCTATCAGCAAGTTATCTTGAATCATAATGCTTCCCCTGTGTATTCTGCCATGGTCAAGTCTGGAATTTTGTCTACATGCATTCCAAAGACCCATCTTTTCCCTAAATTTATCTATTGGTTGGTGTCTGTCATGTATCCAGGGAAGTGTTTTATCATGAATTCCTAAGGAGAGAACGTTCTGCAGGTGTCCACCCAGTTAATCCTCCAAGCCCTTTGTTATCCCGAGTCAGAGTCATCCATCAAATTTTCTGATGATTTGTTGGTACAATATTATGATAATCTTGCAGGCGAAGAATTTAATCAGTTCATGTTTTATTTGAAACCTGACATGAAGCAGTTTTAGCCAGATTGCAAAGAGTTTGCTATGGAGTTTTTTGACGCTAAGACTCGTCCAGTATTAAATAGTATTGCAAAAATTTTGGGTAAAGATGATGATAATACAATCGATAAATCAATCCTAGGGATGTTTTCCATGATGATGAAGCCAGGAATGGTGCTGGATATTCCATCATATTGGCAGGAAACAGTCAATTCAAAGCTGATGAGCCTTTCATTAACAAATTCTTTCAAATTTTCTTCATAGATTGTATATTTTTTCTTATATCAGAATGTGGAAGAATTCATGCATTTAGGTCTAAATATTATGGATGCAAATAAAAGAAGCCAATCAGTGATATTCTAGACAGATGTAGTTAGAAGGGAGAAAAATGAGGCTGAGTTGTTTGATTTTTCTAGCTATTACATGCCAATTGCATATAAAATATTGAATGGAAGTCCTCCTCCCTGTTTCTTACCTAAATATCAAGAGTCTCTGCATTTAGGAAACAATTGCAAATTTGGAGATTGGTTTTCTTTTTAGGAATATTATGAAATAAGGCTATATGGAGCAAGTGTTGAGCCTTATAGACTCCCAAAGTTTGTAACAATGAGGCTTTTTTCTTTATAGTTCATTAGACAGAGCCTAAATTTTGATCAGGTTCATTTTGTGCCTATGAAGAAAGGACATACATATAAATTACCCATGATTGCAGGCCCTTTCATAGTCAATATGAGGTAGGAATTTGATGAAGTAATAAGAATGTTAGATGAGATGCATATGCTACTAGGAGAAAGTTGCGCTTATGACCCTTAGAGTGTGATTTCAAATAGAAGAATTGAGAATGGGTACTCTGCTTTCATTCATGAAAGTAGGCAAGAACAGGAGAAAATAGCAAGTAAAGGTGTGATGAGTTCTGTAGGTGCAAACATTCAAACTCTCATCATAGAAGATAAAACAATTAAAAGAACCAAAGAAGTAGTTATTTATCTAGATGATGAGGAGCAGGGAGACGAGAAGAGAACAAAACTTACTGAATAACCTACATCTAATTCACCTGGTATTTCTTTATATTTGGGAGAAGAGAAAAATGCTCCTCCTTCACCCAGGAGTCAAGAAGCTTCTCATGAACAAGTGCCCTTGATCAAACAGTTGTTTTACAAATTGAGGAAAGAAATCGGAGGATGAAGGCCAGCATGGAGACCCAAGTTGAACATCAAGTTGTTGCTAATCAAACAACATTGTTGACTGTAATGGATCTTGAGAAGATAAATTTAGAATTTCCCTGTCACATCCTAAAAATATGTCAATTGCTTCTTCCAATAGTTTCAACACTGTAAATATGACTGTGGATGTGAAGAAAATTCCAGTGATGGATAAAATGAATTTTCATATGCAAACAGGTCATTTGATTTTAAATGACCTCACAAATACTAATGCAATGGAAATAAAGGCAGAGAATATGTTGGGTAAAGTAATTAAACAGTGGAAGTTAGAGAAGGGTAACTCAGGAGCCTTAATGGTTCATAATGAGGAATTGAAGAAAATCATTATAAAGTTTGGAGTAGACCCTAGTGACAAGACTGTTGTGCAGAAATTCATGCAAAGTGCTGAGGTAGAAATATCCACATTAAGGAAAAGGTTAAAATTACCTACTGGCGAACATTCAATTGCTGCAGAAGTTGCAGAGGTAGAGAAGGAAAAGGAAAAGCTGTTGCAGCAACTCATGCAGAAGATGAAGAAATATCCAAAATAAAGCATACTGCAATTTCATTGAAAAATCATATTGATAACCATAATTGTACTTTTGTTTTTCCTACAGGTGATGAAGATCCTCAAGCACAAATTGCTCAAATAAATACTGAATTGCAGATGGCTAAAAGAGATCGAAAGAAGACTTAAACAGATCTAGAGACTGCAACAAAGTTGATGAAATTCATAGAAAATGAAGCTGACAAGTACAAAATGGATTTCCAAAATGCTGAAGCTGAGATTAAAAATATCAAAGAAAGACTAAAAGGAAATCTCTCACTAATACAAGCCAAGGATATCATTTGGACTAATATCATTTCAGAAATGAAATCTAATTAGTGCTTCCTGATGATAATTGCAAAAGAGAAAAACCTTATTTTAGAATGTGAAGAACCAATCATGTCTGATAAGAAAAAAGGAATTAATAGAGCCATTTCGGCCAAAAGATTCATTAATTTTATTAATTGTAAATTAGATCAGGAATTAGACGATAATGACATGTAGGACAGAATGTTGTATGTAGTAGAAATTAATAAAATGATTGTCAGAAATGATCTCAGAAAGGCTGCAAAAAAGAAGCTAATAGAAATCAAGGAAGCAGTAAGTCAATTTGATAAGTCATTTGATAAAATGACAAGAGTAGGCTTTCCATCATGTTGGGGAGCTGAAGGAAATTTTTTGCCATGGAATTCTTATGAGAACTTACTACTATTGACAAAAACAAAAGTTGATAATAGGCATGAAAAGACTCAGGTGCTTAAAAGAGAAACAATGGTCAACTTCTTGCAGAGACATTTTCAACTCTTATGGATGGTAAAGACTCTTTTCATAGAAAGGCCATCCTATGATCGAATTACTGCATTCAGATTGGAATATCACAATTTGACACATTCATCTAGGATGAAGGTAGAAATATGGAAAAAGTGCAGAGCTTGGACAATATACCTGCCAAAAGGATCATCATCAAAGAAAGACAAATCAGCAGACCTAGGAAAAGAAGCCAGATCATCAACAATTCTATATATTAGGTTACTTGTTTTATTTTCTGAAGACAATGTAAATGTAATAAGATATTTTCAAGGCATTTAATGAATAGCCTTCGAATTCCTAAGTATTTTTGGTAGTTAGGATTGGTTACAATAGTTCCAAACTGCTTTTTACTGTATTTAATGTAATTTTCAAGAGAAGGAAAGGTTTCAAGTTTTGGAGCTTTAGACGATTATTTTTGTACTCAGAGATTCAAAGATTAATGAATGAGTAAGCAAGTTTCTAGCATTTTTTTTATGTTGAAATGTATTCAAGTTTGCATTATGTGTTTTCTATCTATGAATAAAATAAATTTATGAGTATCAGGTCTCTTTTTACCTCCGTATGTAAGAGTTAAAAACCATAATTGGCGCTCCTTTGTTTTAACTATTTTTTCATATATTTCTTCTGAAGTTTGAAATGATATTTTATGTATAAAACAACATATTAGTTTCGACTTCTTCTTTCATTTTCTTCTAGTCACTTCATTCAACATCAATAATGGTATCATTATGAAGCATTCATTATAATTTACATTTAAGGGTTTGATCATAAATACTTGAGGGTTAATAAAATAGAGACATATATATTCATGACGTAATCATATAAATGTCTTAAGCATTGATTCCTTATCACAGCTAAGGGATTGTCTCTTAAGGTACAACAGTGCTGGACCCGAGTGTTTGCACCCTGGGAGAGAGTAGGTAATTTGAGGCAGATCTAGATTGCAACTTATTGGGTTCGTACAGAATAAGTCTATTTGTAGCTCTTTAAGCAGTGTAATCAGCACATAACCATAACAAATCTATTATCTTCAACATATTTAATCAATACATTCGCATCCACGTGCGCATTACCAAATACCATTACAGAGCATGATAATCACATCTAATATCATATCACAGATGTATTTGCACTAATTCCATATCAAAAATACATTCACAGCTTAAAGAAATGTCACATATGTGCTTCAATAGTAAACACAATCTATTCAGAGAACACACTGATACTTTAACTATATTCCGCATTCATTAGCATCAGAGATCCACTTACAACCCAAACATAGCATGTGCACATAGCCTAGCAGGGTCCACATACAGCAGGACTGAGGATCTCTGTGGACACAGCCAGTAGGATTCGTTACCCAAAACAACCCAAACAGATCCTAATACTTCGCACGTAGCATCTATCTATTGACTTACTTACTTACTAGACCCAACTCTCTATATATTTATAATATCGTAGCCTTCAATATCCTATGGTCCACAAATCGTGGTTTGACCCTAGAGCTACCCTTTAACCCATTACAAAACATTAGGGGCTTTGACCCACCCCAAAATCCCTACGCAGGACCGATTATTTCAAAATTATACAAAATCGCAGGTCAGGGAACCCTGTTCCAACAAGTGCATTCGCCACTGGGTTACCATGAACGAAGATTTTTTGGGGATGTTCAAATTGATAGGAGGGACTGAGAAATTAGACGAAGCCCTACAGGACATAGATGCCCTAGTGTTTGATGAATTTTTCCCTCGTACAGATCATGGGGAACCAGCTTGGGATGCACAGATGCAGGATATTTCCAACTGTTGGAATCTATTCGTAGAAGAGTTTGATGAGGACTCGCGAAATATCACTATTTCAGAGTCTAAGGGTGACCGTGCAGTTTCTGCACCCCCATTACAATTAGTAGACATGACTAAGCCTCTCAAATTAAAGGAAGTCAACATTGGAACGGATGAATAACCTAAGATGGCTAGAATTGGGGATTACTGGGATAATGATACCATTGGGAAAATCACAGAACTGCTCACAGAATATCAGGATGTATTTGCCACAAAATTTTCAGAGCTCAAAGGTATTATAGGAGACCTAGGTGTCATGAGGATTACCTTAAAACCAGATGCGCAGCCTGTCATGCAACGACCTTACTAATTGAACCCAAAATATAAGCAGAAGGTCAGAGAATAAATCGATAAAATGATATTCGTAGGTATCATCGAAATAGTAGAAAAATTCAATTGGGTAAGTCCTATGGTGGTCCAAGAAAAGAAGACAAAAGGGGAAATAAGAATATGTGTAGACCTATGCAAACTAAATTATGCTTGCATACATGATCCCTTCTTGAACCCATTCTCTGATGGAATTCTTGATGACGTGGGAGGTCAGGAAGCATACTCGTTCACTGACGAGTTCTCAGGTTACCATTAGATCAGGATCGCACCCGAAGATCATAGAAAAAATACCTTCGCCACTGAATGGGGATCCTTCCAATACACTGTCATGTCCTTCGAGCTCAAAAATTCCCATACCATCGTTCCACGAGTGGTGGTGGCAGTGTCAAAAGAGTTCATTCACAATTTTCTAGAGGTATACTTTAATGATTGGACAATGTTTGGATTGGTCAAGAATCATGTATCCAGCTTGCACATGATGCTAGATGCTTGCAGAAAGCACAAAATTTCCTTAAACATTAAGAAGTGCATATTTTGTGTACCCTTCAGGATCTTGTTAGCACATGAGTTCTATCGGCAAGGATTGATGGTTGACTCAGCCAAGGTGGAATTTATCATCAATTTAGTAATCCCTACCACTGAGAAGCATTTATTTTCCATCCTTGGGCAAGTGGCTATTATCAAAAATTTATTCAAGGGTACGCACTCATCACGACACCAATGGAGAAGCTGCTAAAGAAGGATGTATATTTTTTCTGGAATGAGGAGTGTTAGAAGAGTTTTGAGCTGCTAAAGGAAAATATGATCTCTGCACCTATCCTCATATTTCCTGACTGGGTGAAGGTTTTTCATGTCCATGTGGATGCCTCAGGGATCGCCCTACGTGTTGTACTTACGTAGCCCGGGGAAGGGTATATTGACCACCTGGTTGTGTTTTCTAGTAGAAAAATTTGTAGCAAGGAGCATAATTACTCTACTACTAAACGTGACAGACTGGCCATGGTGTATGCCCTGCAGAAATACCAACAAATTCTACTGGGAGGGCACTTCAAGATGTTCACGGATCACTCAACTTTGAAGTACCTAGTCAATAAGCCTGTGTTGGGGGGGAAGATTGCCGATGGTTTTCGTTGTTTCACGAGTATGACTTTGAGATAATTGTAAAGCCTTGGAGACTAAATTTTGGACCAGAACACTTATTCTGAAGCAAGAGTGGTGAGGAGCCAACTAACCTACTTTGATGGCGCAGGAAAATCAAGAATGGCCTGGAGCTTCAAGTGGTCTATTCAAATTCCTTCTTTTGAGATGACGAATCCTAGAAAACAACCAGAACCAACACAAACACATATTTATGTGGATTGAGGTGTATTTTTTAGTGTTCGCAACGTAGAAATATAGCTCTCAAATGCATCAGGTGATCAGTATGATTTCGTGAATGCGCGGGTAAATTGTCTAGATAGGGTTGAACAATGTGATTGATGTCATTGAAAGCATAATCCATTACTCTCTGAAAATTTTCCTCAGCATTCTTTAAACTAAACGGGAGTTTCTGGTAAGCGAATGTGCCCCAGGGACAGATGAATGTTGTCTTATATTGGTCCTCTGGGAAAATATATTTGATTGTAGCAAGAAAATCCATCCATGAATGAAAATATTTTGCATCTAGCACAATCGCCAATAATATGGTCGATAAAGGGAGTAGGATAGTTGTCTTTTGGAAAAGAAAGATTGACATCCTGATAATCGATGCACACTCTTATGGTTCCTTGTTTTTTCATAACAGGAACAATGTTGGAAATCAAATCAGTTAGCAGAACAAGGTAAATGAAACCAGCACGCAAATTTTTTTCAACTTCTACTTTAATGGCAACGACCTTCTTTACATGAACAAGATGAAGGGGTTGACGTACCGGCTTGATATCAGGGTACATATTAATAGTGTGTTCAACGATACTAGTATCGATGCTTGGAATTTCCTCGTAAAACCAAGAAATACATCACGAAATTCACGAAATAGAGAGTGGTACATTTTGAGTTCTGATGGACAATAAGACACGCTGACATGAATGTTTTATACAATGCCAGGTTTTGTCAAAATATCAATAGAAATGGTTTCTTCAATATTTTACAAATTTCTCTCGAAATCAATTACATTAATAGGAAAAGAATTCGAAAATAAATCTTTGATCGATGGGTGATATAGTTCACTAAGATTATTTTCTTCATAATCAAGAAGATGGGAATGATGATGATAATATTCCCATGGTTCTCCTTTTGACATCATGTTTTCCAAAATATTCTCATCTGTCAAGAAAGTTGAAGAAAAAGGATGAGATCGAGTACCAAAATCTGATGGACGTTCAACCAAACGACCAACGACGATGATTTCAGATTCACCTCCCAAGCTAGATAGATTGATTTTTATGTCAGTTCAATAGGGTTGGGCTGTAGAAACTCATCCAATGTAACATTTTAGAATCACCCATACTCTTCCTTAAGGCAGATGGAGTGGAAGAGATCACGTAGCATGTTTCTATACTTGCAATTTATGTCGACATCACAGGCATTGGTAATGCAAAGGTTCCCATGAGAGTGGAATACTTTAAGAGTCCTACACCAATGTTCTAAATTTCAAGTTGGGTTGTCTGAACTAACAGAACACTTCCAGTTACCTGAGAACTGGAGGCAAAGAAGGATAGTTGATTAATGACTGTGATAACACCTTTATGTGGAAAGGCGATCATTCTAAAATATGTAGAAACAATCGCACTCATAGCATATACCTATGGCCTTCCAAGTAAAATATTGTAGTCAAGGGGTCCATCAACAACCTCAACTTCAAAATTCATTGTTTCTCCCCCTAGTTCAACATGAAGGTTATTGATATTACCACAAGGCTTATATGTATGTCCGTCAAAATCTTTCAACGTCGTTGGCGATTGAGATAGGCGCGGTGAGCCAAGTGACTTCCAAAAATTTGGAGACATAATGCACATAAATGCTCCCTCATCAATAATATTATGATGAAAAAGGTGATTGAAAACATTTACTTGGATGGAGAATGCCAATTCTACTGGTAATTGTGGCACATAGCCCATATGATTAAATACTATGAGATTAGAATCTTTCAAATCAATTCCACCAATTTCCGACAACAAAGCCTGCTTCTGGGAGGGATGATTTTGTGACACCTCAACCGCTGACATAGCTAAAGGGGATTGAGCTAAATCTTCAACTATATTATAATTTTGAGCAGCTCGGGTCGAGGATTAAATGTCGATTTATGAATGATTCCCTTCAGTGGCTTGATTGTCAATTTAGGAATATTAGGTGGCAGTACTAATTTCATAGATGGATTTCTGGTTTTGGTAGCAGGTTGATCAGTGGCCTAACTATCGTAATATTTATTATGCGTTGACACCAAAACATCTATCGATGGATTCGTGAAAAATAGCATAAGCACTTAGGAACTAGAAGCTGGATCTATAGCAACCAAATTTGTGTCTGGATTCAGAAACGGATCTGTCAACACAACTGACGCATGTGAGGTCTTAACCATTTTTGAGACTTCAGCGTGGTAAGGAAAATCCCTAACAAAGTGTTCCTCATTACAAATTATGCATGGATAACAAGGTTTTTTATTTCCAGACAATTGATCAGATGATCTTTCCTGTGGGGTAGAAGTTCTCTTTTTCTTTGATTTCGCTTTTTTCTTTATTCCGGGTTGCTTGTCATTTTTTCCTTTGAAAAATGACACGACATTGATTTTGGAAGAAGGCACAATATTACATGCAGTAGTGTGATTTATGCTTGCAGTACCGATCATACCATCTCTGACATGAGAGTCCTTTGGTGGGGGAGGAACAGTAAAATTAGATCTTGGCAGGTTAGGAATTTTCTCGTAGAGCGTGCCATACTGAGTATAAATCATCTAAATATTGGTCATGAGAAATGAATTTCTCTTCAGTGAAAATGCCACGCTTAGCCACATCCTCAATTATAGATGGTAACAAGGAGTTAATAAACCACTCAGCAAGGAGCTGATCAGGAACAAATATCTTAACCATTCTACGACGATGATGCCACTCATGAATATGATCAGAAATGTGAGTAGCATTAGTCTGTTTAAAATTAGTCAAGATTTCTGTTCCAATTTCATATCCTATGCGTCACTATAAATGAGTCAAAAGGATAGTAGCTAGGGTAGTGAAATTATCAAAAGAAGCTCTAGGTAACTCAATGTACCATTTTGCAGCTGGACCAGTGAGCATATGTATTAAAAGGTGTAGTCAAATAGAGTCATCATTTAGGGAGTTTGATGAACACCACAAATGATAAGTTATAACATGAGTCGACGAGTCTTCCCCAGGGTTTCCATTGAACTTAGGAATATCTGACGGTAATTTGTGAGGTATCATCAGCCACCAAGGAGCATAGTTGATTGGATCATTGGTGAGCCAATTTAAATATGGTAACTCTAAAGTTGCATCAAATAGCAACTATTGATTGAGGTTGGGTTGAGCATAGCCAGAGTATGATGGAATTTCTTGGGAAACAAGCCTTTGAGAACAAGCATAAGGAATCTGATGCTGGTAACCCAGATAGGGGTTATTTTGATAGACAAATGCTTGAGGATTATGTTGACCAAAACTTGGGTATGATTCTTGTTGAATGAAGGTTGTGGCATTTGAGCCTGTGGCTGCCAAGGGGTCTATCTACTAATGTTATAACCAAAATTAGGATAACTTGGATTCGGCTGAGGATAGGTATAACTTGGTTGTGGCTGTGACATCCCATAATATGGTAATCCATCTTGTGAATAAATGATTCTGGATACAAGTGGTTGTTGTAAACCAACTGGAGGAGTTGGAGTCCAAGGGCCCAATACTTGAGGGTATTGAGTTGAAGGACCTACCTAAAAAAAATTTTGTACAATAATTTGAGTTTGCAATAGGGGAAAATATGTATTAATAAGTGGAATTGATGTGGGTGCAGCAGGTTGAACTAATTGATATAGGTGTACCACCATTTGTGGCTAGATAGGCAGAGTGGGCTACCATTGACAAACATTCATTTCGAAATTAGGTTGACCAAAAAACGACAGAGTAATGTAAAAGTGGGTGACCATAGGTTTCCCCCTAGCATGAGGAGTATAACAAGATAGAAAATATTTTTGTCCAAATGTAGGGAGTCTAGTTGAGATGGTAATAGATGGAATATACCCAGATGGACCAGCTTGATATTACTTTGATGATTAATATAAAGGATCAAGTCGTTCAATAATCACTATAGGTTTACCAGTTAGAATACTAGATGATGACATTGGTGAAGTCCATGGATTTGAAGATGCACCCGAGAAAATTCGAGATAAATATTTATAACCTGATCGGACCATAGGGCCACCATGTAAATATGACTCTAGTGAAGTTGTGAACATCAATGGGGTAGCGAGAGCAGGTGCTAACGCAATTGGAATAGATGGTTTAGCAGAAGGTGTTGGTTCATGCATTATTACTTGACCAAATGTATACCCTATTGGATCGATGGGAATTTGAATAGGCACAGGATCAAAAAAAGTTGAGGCAGGTGATTGAGGAAAAGACTCGTACAGGTAAAGCTCCACCCCAAAATGAGTAGGAGTTAAATGTGTTTCGTCTTGCGGTGTTTCTTCAACCGAAATTAAACCAGGTGGAAGGATTTCTTCATCAGGCCCAAAGTATATTTCAAGAGGTTGAGTGCATGATATAGGAGACTCAATGGCTTCAATAGATTGTGGGGCGACTAATACGGTAAAAACTTCTGGTCGTTCGACTTCGGGATGCAGATGTCCTGGCAAAAAAGAGATAGGATCTGGATCAACTTCCAGTTGAACAACATCGAGCTCAGTAGGTATGGTCTCACTGATTGGATGGATTGTGACCACAAGTAGCTGTGAGGACTATGTCTCAACAACAGTGGACAAACTAGGATTTGTTGAAAAAACTTGTGCCGACTCTGGAATATGTGAAAATGATGCTTCACTAGAGGTACTGATGGTACTAGTTTCAGCAAATTGATGTCACCTTCGCCGACCAAAAGTTACTTCCAGTGGTAAAGGTGGTTTCAATGAAAGTCTACTCAAACGATGGGGAAAGGGATTTTCTTCTTCCACGATGACTGATTTATTTTATGATAAAAAACTAATAAACAAAATAAAAGGACAATGCTAGGAAAAAATCTTACCAAGGAACTATGAACTACATAATACCTCTTGGCGAACCAAGAAGTATGGGCAAGAAATCTCCCCAAATGATGCGTTCGGTGTATCAAAATTTAAAAGGTGGCCGACTCGGTTCACTATGGATGGATAGAAACCTAAAGTTGTCGTCCCAAGTATACCTGAAGGTACGTGGAGGCCCAAGTATGTATTAGCGTTGTCTAATGCTAAACCGCATAGTGAGAGCACCTCTTTATACTTTTTGTACTATAACACCGCCCAATATACCCGAACGTATGTGGATGAGCTACGATATAATTATGTACGTGGAGTGAGGTATCACACTCGGAATGTATCGCAGACAATTAACGACAGCTGCTATGTTTTACGAAGTTGGAACACGTCTCTAGTATATACCTTCTAAATTTTATCATTATGGTTCCAATGATTTTTTAGGTAAATTGATGTAAATTTTAATTTTATCTTGTTTATCAATTTTCCTTTCAAGGTTCACCATGATGATGTGATGGGAATTGCTAAAATGAAAACTAAAATGATAAGCAAACTTTTCAATTTTAGTTTTTTCAATGAAAATCCTAGCTACTAAGGGGAAAGAGCAATCAGTTTTGAGAGTAAACAACAAAGAGCACAAACTAATATGCAGGTTTCTTAACTTGTTCCTATGCAAAACAAAAAATTCACTATATGCAAATGCAGGTTTTTCTTTTCAGTCCCCTTAATGTGAATGCAAAAAGGAAACTATATGCATCAAATAAACAAACAAATGCTTTCTTCTTTGAGAAACGATGAATTTAACAACAATTCCTCCTTTAGGAAAAACGAAGGATGGAACTACAATTTTTCCTACAGGAAATGAAGAATTTAATGAAAATTCCCTTTACGAAAATAAATGGATTTAATGCATAAATAAAATACTTTGAATTTGATTTGTCAATGATAAAAAAAACACTTAAAGAGACATTGAACAAAATTGCTTTTCAAAGGAGGAAGGATCAGGAAAATTCACTGGTCTCTATGAGGTATTAGACAGGAAAACACAACAAAAAAAAGGCTGAATATGATGGAAATGACAAATTGAAAGGAAATTTTGTTGGCTTAAGGGTAAACGCAGTCTCTAAGGGGAGACAATGCATTGCAACGCACCCCTAAGTGGGAGATAGTGCTATTAAAAGCACTGCATCTTCACCAATAGTGCGTTGGGTGCAATAGAGATTCCAAATTCAAGCTATTGAACACACTTCTAATGGAATTATTTTATTCAAAAGTCTAATAATTGACGGTAGATGCTACTGGGTGGATAAATGGAGGAAAAAACACCAAGAATGAAGGGAAATTCCCTAGCGGAGTCGCCAATTTGTTATGTGGAATTATGGATTACAGATAAAACAAATTCCCCAAAGTGGTGCTATGCATTTAGAACAACCAATCAAAGACTTTGTAGACACTTTCGGTAAGAGTAAATAGACACACAGAACGATAGAGGAACTTACTTGTGATCCAATTGCTTCCTATTTTCCTTTTGTCGCTCTTGTTGTATCTTCCAATCCAGCTTTGATCGCTAGGCTAGTTCCTGCAAGTATAAACACTAAACAACAAAGATATTTCAATATCCCGATGCCTATTCATCTTAATCAGTTAAATCAATGAAACATGAAACATATATATCAGCGAAGAATCCATGATATGTAAGTAGAAACATAAATAGATACATATGTGGGAAAATGAACAACAATCTCTATTAATGGATAAAAGGGGGAGGTTACAACCAGTGATCTATTTGATGTCACCATCTACATTCATCCCACCATCATCGCAATAAACATCTCACCAATAGCATATCACTCTTATCACACACTCAATTGAGGATCGAACGACATTTCTTTACCAAATTTCTTTCTTTCTGTTATCTCAAAATCAGACCCTGATAAGCTGCTAGTCAAGGAGACCTTCAGTAACTATTTCAAACCAAAATTTTAGTTGAGGCTTAGCCTCCTTAACCTGAGAGGTCTTTCTCAGTAGGTTAATGATTTACAAATAAAGATTAGATGGCTAACTTTGTGAATAAAGTGAATAAAGTGAATAATTGGTTGTACTACTAATCTAAAAACATCTATTGGGTAAATGCAGTCAAATGTGCTTTCACAAAACATAAATATCAGTTTCATATGGAAGTCAAGGAATTTTAGGGTTTAAATGCATCAATAGAACAGTAGGACAGATGATAAACACATTTCATGAATATATATAGGAAGTTAGAGCACCTTCAGTGAATTCTAAGTGATATACATTCATGCCACTGCAAGTAATTTAAATAGAAACATAATGAGACAATCAAAAATCCGTAACCCCTTCTGAATCCTGAGTAATGAAACAAAACTCTCTATATTAAAATAAAAACACAATTTGTTGGGAAAAATAATGAGAGGGGGGGTGAGTAAGTATTTAGGGCTTAACAATTTTTCTTTTCTTTCTCTTAAAACCATATGTTATAGTACTGCATCCAACATGTATATCCAGATATCTTATTATGTCTTTACTTAGAGCATTGCATCAGATAAGCATTAAGCATGAACAGAAATAACAGAACAAACCATCAAACATAAACAACACATATGAACACCATGATTTAAGGTGGAAACCCAATTCGAGAGAAAACCACCGCTGCTGTAATCTCAGTCTTCAATATTTATTATAGAGAAAACTTCTTACAATATATGCTGGTGCAGACTATACCAACACGCAGGCACCCACCTGCAGAAGGCTACAACCTTCTCTCGTTTACCAGCCTCTCCTGGAAGGGAGATACTACCCCCTGCTCTCATTTACCAGCCTCTCCTGGAAGGGAGCTACTACCCCCTGCTCTTGTTTACCAGCTACCACTGGAAGGGAGCTACAACCCCCTCTCTAAAGGCTTCGACCCTCAGCACCACTGCAGACCACTTTTCATCAATTTTCATACTGGATCCACCAGTTTCCATACAACATACCTTGTCGGTCACTAGATTTATTTATTTTCTGTATACTCACACCAGTTCTTCATGATTCCGTCCGTCATTCAAACTAGAGATTCATCATCATCAGATCATTATATTCATGGGTGCATCATAGTTTCAGATTTATCAGTTAAGAGTAGAGCTCGCCCATACAGATATTCTTTGGAGAAATTTTTATTCACCACCCTTGCAATGCACATATCGATCTCTATTTTTTTTCTTCTCCTTATATAGTTTTTCCTTTATTAAAACCATGAGTCAAAACCATGAACCGCTAATGATATTCCTCTCTCAGTATTATTTTTAGTTTATCCCATAGGGCTTTTTGATCTCTTTTTAATTTTTATTTATCAATTTTAAATAAATTGAAAAATAAATATATTTACAATTTTTGAATTCCCAAGCCTTATGTCTAAAGTTTAACCCTTCAGACTTTATAGAAATATCCAACGCTTTCAAATAAATTAATCTTACGATAAACCTTTGACCCCGGGCCCACATACATAGTCAATAGCCAATCCAATATGCGCATGGTACCATAGGTAAACTTCGCACAAGTCCAGCGTCTGATCACCGTTGGATTAGCAAGCTTCCAGATCAATGACGTATATGCATATCGCTCGACCTCCAATGCCAAACGTTAACGTGCGATGGTCCGCTGTACCTGTGTTAATCTTCGCGCACCTTCAACAAATGATGACCGTCCGATGACCCCTTCCCAGATCAACAACGCTCAACGATATCGCTAGGCGTCCTGGGTCCGACTATAACGCGTGATGGTGCACAGTGAAAAGTGGTTTTGTGAAGTCGTACAGGGATGCGTGTTGAGCACTCTATGGAGTCGCTCCTCAACCAGGAAATACCGCTTGCTCCGTATAGGCGGTTCAATGAAAACCATAAACCGCCTTCAATGTTCACTTGGTCATGGTTCCGCTCTTCCACACAGGGTTCCATCACCTTTTCAATGTATTATTATAATTAAGTTGCGCTCTAAGGTTTTGCCTTTCTATTCCTAGTTCCGTCCAACTTCGCGTTCCGTCGTCACGAAGAGTTCCGCTACTCCATTAATCTGCGCCATCTCCCATCAACTCCCTCATCAGATACAGAGTATCATTCAAGCCTTCCAATTACACAGGACATCATTCGACTCCATTACAGAGATTATTCACACAGAGGTTCAGGGGATTCCATACAAGAATTACATCAGTCAATACACATATCCTTAACTCTGCAACAATGATTTCATTCCTCTTCAGGCACCGTAGGTATCCTCTGCCCATTATGAAATTGATCACACAGGTCATATATATTCTAGATTTACTAAACCATACTTAACACAATTCCACAGTTCTTCATTAACATATAAAAATCTTGGCCAGATATTCAATTTTTCCTTCAATATATTACCTTGTCTCTTCCTAGCAGCTCTCCCTTTTGTCATCTCCTTTGCGAACTGTATTAAACCCCTAATTCAACTCTACTACTCTGTCTCTAATTCCTCTGTTTCATCTGCTGCCTCTCCTACCTCTCTATCTCTTTTTCCTTATGGATAGTTTATGTGCTTCTCCTGGCTTTGCCAATTCCTTTGCCATCAATGACAACATTTCCAACAATCTCCCCCTTTGGCATTGATGGCAATACTCTTCCTCTGATGGCCTTATGGAAGCCCTTTGTTGATTTTCCTCCCCCTTTGACATCAATGGCAAAGAGTTTGATCAAGATCCTTTGAACTGAAAATGCCAGGCTCCCCCTGAGATCATGCTGCATCTTCAAACATAATATGACCAAAAATTCATCCTTTTCATATGACCAATGCTCCCCCTGAGCCTGTGCATTCAGAGTTTCCTAAAAACACCTCACAACCAAATTAATCTTCTGTATTTAAGTAGACCTGATCCTCTGCATGGCAGAGACTACTCCCAGTTTATGTCTAAGATATTTGAATGCTTCCCTGGGTAGAGGTTTGGTAAATATTTTAGCAACTTGTTCTTTGGAGGAAACATACTCCAATTTCACCTTTTGTTCAAGCACTTGTTCATGTAAGAAGTGATATTTGATGGGAATGTGCTTGGTCTTGGAATGCATAACAGGATTATTTGAGATACTGATAGCACTTGTATTATCACACATAATGGAGATAGGAGGTGAACATTTGATTTGAAAGTCTTGTAGGGTTTGCATCATCCAGAGAAGTTGAGTGCAACATGATGCAGCAGCCACATATTCTGCTTCTGTTGTAGATAAGGCAATGGAGCTTTGCTTCTTGTTGAACCAAGATACTAACCGAGGCCCCATATAGAATGCACCACCACTAGTGCTTTTCCGATCATCAACACTTCCAGCCCAATCTGCATCAGTGTATGCATGAAGAGTAAGATCAGCATTCTTTGGATACCATAGTCCAAAATCTTGAGTTCCTTGTAGATATTTGAATATTCTTTTCACAACCTGAAGGTGAGACTCTTTTGGATTGGCTTGAAATAGTCCAACAATCCCAACTGCATGCATAATGTCTGGTCTTGTCCTAGTGAGATAAAGTAGACTTCCTATCATAGATCTGTATTCTAGTTGATTCACCGTGGGGGAATCATCACTAGAACTGAGATTACATCCGGTTATCATTGGTGTACTTACAGGTTTGCAATCTTCCATGCCATACTTCTTCAGGATTTGCTTAAGCTATTTTTCTTGTGATAAGAAAATGCCATCTATTACTTGTTGCACTTGCAATCCAAGAAAGAATGTTAGTTCCCCAAGTAAAGAAATTTCAAATTCTTGCTGCATATCAGAAGCAAATTTCTGACTCATAGACTCTTCATTACTTCCAAAAATGATATCATCAACATATACAACCACAATAAATAGTTTGTCATTTTCAATTTTTTTGTATAAGTTGCTATCAGCAGACCCCTTTGAAAATCCTTGTTGATGAAGATATTTGTCAAGACAATAGTACCATGCCCTTGGAGCTTGTTTGAGACCATATAGAGCCTTTTTAAGTCTACAAAAAAGTTTTTCATCATTTCCCAAAATGAATCCTTCTGGTTGTTCTATATAAAATTCTTCTTCTAGATCACCATTGAGAAAAGAAGATTTAACATCCATTTGATAAACTTTGATTTGTTGGAAGCTTGAAAAAGCAAGAAACATTCTTATGGCTTCAAGTCTGGCTACAGGAGAAAAGGTTTCTTCAAATTCTATACCTTCTTGTTGAGCATACCCTTTGCACACAAGTCTAGCTTTATTTCTTATAACATCCCCATTCTCATTTAACTTGTTTTTGAATATCCATTTAGTTCCAATGACATTTTTGTCATGAGGTCTTGGTAATAATTCCCAAGTGTGATTCTTTTCAATTTGATCATGCTCTTCATTCATGGCTTGAATCCAACATTCATCTTTGCTAGCTTGACTGACATTGTGAGGTTCAATAGTGGACAGAAATGCCAGATTGCTAGAAGATCCCACAAGAGTCCTTCTTGTTTGTACACCTGATCCCTTTTCTCCCAAAATTTGAGATTCTAGATGATTCTTTTGAACATATCTAGATGGAGCCTTTTCAGACAAATCATCTTCGGGTTCTTCACTGGGTTCACTGTTTGTATCATTACTATTTTATGTAGAAGGATATGTGTCATCATCATCTTCATCTGTTGTTTTCTTTTCTTCTTTTGGAGCTGCAGGAGACTCATCAATAACAACATCAATACATTCAAAAATCTTCCGAAGTATTTTATTGTAACATTTATATGCCCTACTCCTAGAGGAGTAACCAAGAAATATTCCTTCATCTGCTCTGGGTTCAAACTTGCCAAGTTTTTCATCATTATTCTTGATAAATCATTTGCTTCCAAAAATTCTAAAATGCTTTATAGTGGGAGGATTACCATACCAGAGTTCATATAGAGTTTTATCACTATTTACATGAACATGTGCCTTGTTGAGAATGTTTACTGTTGTATGTGCTGCTTCTCCCCAAAATGTGTCAGGTGTTTCGGAATCATCAAGCATAGCTCTAGCCATTTTTTGAACTGTTCTATTCATTCTTTCTGCAACACCATTTTGTTGTGGAGTGCCAGCTACAGAAAACTGTCTTTTTATGCCATGTTGTTCACAAAATTCAAGGAATTCATCTAATGTATATTCTCCTCCTCGATCAGATCTGAGACACTTGATTTTAGATCTAATTCATTCTCAACTAGTGCTTTGAAGATCTGAAATTTCTCAAATGCTTCATCTTTGTGTTTAAGAAGCCCAATCCAACACATTCTAGAGAAATCATCAATGAACAAGATATAGTATTCTTCAGCACGTGGTGACTTTTTCCTCATAGGTCCACATATGTCGGTATGAATGAGTTCAAGAGGCTTACTTGATGATCCTTCCTTGGCATTAAATTGTACTCTAGTTTTCTTGCCGAATTGGCAAGATTTGCATATGATATTTTCAGGTAGAGTAATATTGGGAAGATCACGAACAACTTTAAGTCTGCTTGATTTGTTGATTTGAGAGAAGCTCAGATGCCCCAACCTTCTATGCCATAGCCAATTTTATGAAGATTTACTCAAATAACATTGTTCTTTGCAGTTCTTTAATACATACAGGTTGCTTGGAGTTCTTTTTCCTTTTATAATTATTTTACCTGTATCAAGATCACATACCACACATTCTTTTGAACTAAAGACAACTTCAGTTCCTTTATCACACATTTGACTTACACTTAACAAGTTATGCTTTAATCCATCCACATACATGACTTCATTAGCTTTCACCTTTTCTTTTAGAAAAACAGACCCTTTTCCCTTAATGACTGCAGGAGTATCATTTCCAAATGTAACATTCTTTTCCTTTTCTAGAGCACTATATGCAAGAAGTTTGTTTTTGTCACCTATCATGTGTCTTGAGCATCCACTATCAATGTACCATTGGTTTTCTTCATCTTCTGCAAATAACGCTATGCCACAATTTTCAACCTATAATTCCTTCTTTTTCCATACTTTGGAGCTTGAAGGAACATGTTCTTTTGGCTGAACTTTGCTCCTGCATTCAGATTCTTCATGGCCAAATTTATTGCAATAAGCACATTCAACTTCATTTTGAAGAGGAGAAAAGTTGTTATAGGTATTCTTCTTTGTTTCAATATCAATCTTTTTCTTTCTTGCTTCTCTTGTCATGATAGTTTTATATGCTACACATTGAACAACTTTATGACCAAAATTGTGACATGAGAAACATTGTCCATTGAAGAAGAAATTTCTGCGATCATAAAATCTTCTCCATGAATTTACCTATTGATTGGTGTTTCTTTGAAAGAAATTCCTGTTAGTGTTCTTTGAATTGAGATGATCATGCTTTACCTGTAAAGATTCTTTATTCCTTTGCTGAGTGGCAGCATGTTGTAAACCAGCTGTGACTGCTTTTAGATAATTTGGTGCTGAAGCCTGAGAAGATTCTCCAATATATCCAAGACCTGTCTTTATAAGAGGAGAACATTGTACCTTGATAATCTCATCTAAGGTTTCAGATC
The DNA here is from genome assembly GCA_034641835.2 of Pinus albicaulis. Lineage (NCBI taxonomy): Eukaryota > Viridiplantae > Streptophyta > Pinopsida > Pinales > Pinaceae > Pinus > Pinus albicaulis. The sequence goes on from CM076573.1 coordinate 618,505,973, forward strand.
CTTTAGCAAATATAAGATTCAGAGTCTTTACTTTCTCAAGTTCTTTTCTTAAACTTACTACTTCACACTCTAATTTCTCATTGTGTTTCTCTTTTTCTTCAAGCTGATTTTTCAGAGTTTCTATGGTTATTTTACTCTCTTCTAAGAAAATTTTGAGTTTATTGTTTTCATCAAGAAAATCATTGTCTTCTAGAGCATCCACAAAATTATCCTTTTCTTCTCTAGATTATTTTTCAAATGCCATGAGAAGTCTAAGATCTTGTTCACATTCTTCCTCACTATCAGATAACCCATCACTATCTTCATGAGTATAGTAACTCTTTCTAGTGCTAAAACGATTCTTATTCCTTCTTGCTACTTCCTTCCCTTTTTATGTGTTTCTTTATAAGGACACTTAGCAGCATAATGACCAACTCTTCCACAATCAAAACATTTGAAAGGAAGCTTACCTCTGAACCGTCCTGTGCCAAGTTGAAGTTTCTTTACAAAGTTTATCTCATCTTCTTCTGAGATATATCCTGATCCTTCTGTTTTTTTTACTTCCTTCCCTTTTGTAGAAGTTCTAAAGACTACTTCTTTGACTTCAGAAGGCCTCCTCTTCTCATTTCATATGCGGTTAGTATGCCATGAAGTTGCACCACAGTAAGGTTTTGAAGATCCTGTTTTTCTTCAAGGGCAGAAAATTTTGACTCAAATTTTGTTGTTAGTGATCTTAAGACTTTCTCAACCAAGGTAGATTCGGTTATTGATTCTCCCAGATTTCTCATACGATTTACAATATCATCAAGACGTAAAAATAAATTGGCAATGCTCTCCTCATTATCCATTTTTAGATTCTCATATTGAATTATGAGAGTTTGGAGTTTAGCACTTTTTACCTTTGCATCACCTTCATAACTTAGAATGATTTTGTCCCATATTGCCTTTGCTGTATTCAGCTGCATGACTTTGACAAATTCTAATTCAGTTAGACTTCCCAATAGAGCATTGACCGCCTTTGCATTTGTTTCATAATTCTTTCTTTCCGTCGGATCTGTTGGTACTGCAGCTGGATATTGATATCCTCCTTCAACAATTTCCCATACCTCTGCTCCCAGAGACTAAAGATAGGATCTCATCCTTGTTTTCTAGAAGATTAAATTGTTTCCGTTAAAGAGCGGAGGCCTGATAGATGTTGTTCCATATTGATTTCTCATCTTGCTTGATCTTCCTTCTAACGGCTAAGATTTTTTAGAAGGATTCTCTTCTGCTGCGATTCCAATTTTTCTGAAAAATGCGAGAGGGGAGTGAATCGGTATTTAGGGCTTAACAATTTTTCTTTCTTTCTCTTAAAACCATATGTTACAGTGCTGCATCCAACATGTGTCAGGATATCTTATTATGTCTTTACTTAGAGAATTGCATTAAGCATTAAGAATTAACGAAATAACGAGAACAAAAACCATCGAACATAAACAACACATATGAACACCAAGATTTAAGGTGGAAACCCAATTCGGAAAACCTGTTGTTGTAAATCTCAGTCTTCAATATTTATTATAGAGAAAAACTTCTTACAATATATGTTGGTGCAGACTTATACCAGCATGCAGGCACCCACCTGCAGAAGGCTACAACCTTCTCTCGTTTACCAGCCTCTCATGGAAGGGAGCTACTACCCCCTGCTCTCATTTACCAGCTACTACTGGAAGGGAGCTACAACCCCCTCTCTGAAGGCTTCGACCCTCAGCACTACTGCGGACCAAGCTTCATCAATTTTCATACTAGATCCACCAGTTTCCATACGACATACCTTGTCGGTCACCAGATTTGTGTATTTTTGTATACTCACACCAGTTCTTCATAATTTCGTCCATCATTCAAACCGGAGATTCATCATCGTCAGATCATTATATCTATATTCATAGGTGCATGTTAGTTTCAGATTTATCGATTGGAAACAGGCACAAAGCATACGAGATATTCTTTGGAGAAATTTTGTTCACCACCCTTGCAATTTTCAATGCACACACTTGATCTCTACTTTTTTCTTCTCCTCATATAGTTTTCCCTTTTTAAAACCATGTGAGTCAAAGCCCGCCCGACCGCTAATGGTATTCCTCTGTCAAAATTATTTTTAGTTTATCCCACGAGGATTTTTTATTTCTTTTTAATTTTTATTTATCAATTTTAAAGAAATTGATAAATAAATATATTTACAGCATTTGAATTCCCAAACCTTATGTATAAAGTTTAACCCTTCGGACTTTATAGAAATATCCAACGCTTCCAAATAAAATAATATTACAATAAACCTTTGACCCCGGGCCCACATACATAGTCAATAGCCGATCCAATATGCCCATCGAACCACAGTAAACTTTGTGCAAGTCCAACTTCCGATCACTGTTAGATTAGCAAGCTCCGAGATCAACGGCGTATATACAAATCACTCGACCTCCGATGCCGAATGTTAACGTGCGATGGTCGCCAGGTACATGTTAATCTTCGCACACCTTGCGTCATGATGACGAATCCGATGACGTTAAATTTTTTCCCAGATCAACGACACTCAACGACATCGCTGGGCATCCTGGGTCGAACTATAATGCGCGATGGCACACAGTGAAAAGTGGTTTTGTGAAGTCGTATAGGGACGCGTGTCGAGCACTCTATGGAGTCGCTCCTCAACCAGGAAATACCGCTTGCTCCGTATAGGCGATGCGATGAAAACCATAAACCACCTTCACTGTTCACTCGGTCATGGTTCCGCTCTTCCACACAGGGTTCCATCGCCTTTTCAATGTATTATTATAATTAAGTTGCGCTCTAAGGTTTTTCCTTTCTATTCCTAGTTCCGTCCAACTTCACGTTCCGTCGTCACCAAGAGTTCCGCTACTCCATTAATCTGCGCCATCTCCCATCAACTCCCTCATCAGATACAGAGTATCATTCAAGCCTTCCAATTACACAGGACATCATTCGACTCCATTACAGATATTATTCACACAGAGGTTCAGGGGATTCCATACAAGAATTACATCAGTCAATACACATATCCTTAACTCTGCAACAATGATTTCATTCCTCTCCGAGCACCATAGGTATCCTCTACCCATTATGAAATTGATCACACAGGTCATATATATTCCAGATTTACTCAACCATGCTTAACAAAATTCCATAGTTCTTCATTAACATATACAAATCTTGGCCAGATATTCAATTTTTCCTTCAATCTATTACCTTCTCTCTTCCTAGCAGCTCTCCCTTTTGTCATCTCCTTTGCAAACTGTATTAAATCCCTAATTCAACTCTACTGCTCTATCTCTAATTCCTCTGTTTCATCTTCTGCCTCTGCTACCTCTCTGCCTCTTTTTTCTTATGGATAGTTTAGGTGCTGCTCCTGGCTTTGCCAATTCCTTTGCCATCAATGACAACATTTCCAACACAATTCTTTGATATCACAAAAAGTATGCTTGTTCAATGAAAATTCCAACCCCTATGCAATTCGATTTCTTCCCTCTTATATATGGTCATTACATCCTTGGATTCCTTCCAAATATTGGAGAAGAAATTCGAATTTGACACCTATCAACTTATAAAAAAACTTTATTTACAAATTGACAGTTAAACTATCTGTCTTACAATCCTAATACAACTAGGCCTAAAACACTATTTATTACATATTAAAAACTTTTAACATCCTTATCTAATCATTAAAAACTATGCTTTATAGCTAGACTTCGACCATGATGTTGTTCATCTTATTGTTGTTAGACCCCATCAACCTGCTTCTTATCCATTCCTGCAAAATAGAAGCATGTTTCCTATAAAATAGCTGAATGCCTCATTTATGTCCATTTGAACCAACTATTGAAGAACTTATGCTCAAAACATGTGGAAAATGTCTTATAATCTTCATTTGAATTCGACCTTCCAGCCGTGCAAATCCCAACCTCTAAAATGGTGCAAAAATTATCAATACTATTGCGCTACGAAACTACTAAGGCTGATGTTTTTGTAGCGCAGACTTTTCCTTTAAAATCATGCTTCAAACCTCCACTTTTATGTGCCAAACCCCCTGGATCTTCATTTATATTCTCCATATGCCTCCCACCAGCATCAAATCTCAACACCAAACCCTTTTCTCCTTTGAAAATTTGCAAAAAGCTTTCAAACTGCATCCTACAGTAGTTTTGTAGTGTGCTACGAAACTACTGAGTCTTCACTTTTCACAGCTTCCTTCCAAAATTTTAGTCTTCAATCCTTTAATACTATATCTTCAAGTGTATATCAGCTTCCATAACCCGTAAACATCAAATTTAAATAGCTCCAAAAATGAGATATTACCTCATAACCTCAAAATTTTGTTAAAAGATGACACTTGCTATTTACACTTATTTTAGCTGTGGTTGATCTTCAAACTGTGCTAGCTGAATTTCTAGGTCTTCTACTCTCCTCTTAAGCCTTCTATTATTTTCCCTTAGTTTAGTATTGACCATCCTAATGATTTTTTCTTCTTTGATTTCAGGTAGGGTCCATATGAAGAATTGAGCTTGACTATCAATTAATTCAGGGTTTGGATTTCTCTCCAACTGCCACAGTCCTTTCATCCTTTCAAAGTTTTCCCTTTCTTCTACATGCACTCTCACCTTTTTCTTCAGCTTATAAATCTCATTAATTTATAATCTGAGTTTGTATTTGACATATTCATAGCTTCTCTTTCCTTCTGAATACTGAAAACCATGTTTCTGTCTTCTTCAGACATTGAAAATGATGTATTTGTAGTTTCTTCAAAAACATTAGCACTTTCACCTCTTGTTTGATCTATCTCCATGTCTGACTGTTTCAACTTCTTGGAGTGCCTAGTTTAGGGTTTCCTAGGTTTAAAGATAAATTCTGCCACTTCATCCTGAAAATATAAACTTTTGGATGTCTTCGATTCCTTCGATTTGCTGCCACCTGTATCCAGTTTGATGAAGTTTGCTTGCACTAGGGGAGACTCTTCAATGTCAATAGCTTGAAGTATATCATTCAAATTACCTTTTGACCCCTATGTAACTATATTCTTACCCTTTTCCTTTAACTTTTGACTCCTATTCAACCTCATTTGATCTATTTTACTAGTTGACTGCTCTAGAATTGTCTCCTTAACCAAAGTTTTCTTCTTCTGTGCGGATTTAGGAGTATCTTGGATTTTCAATGTTGTTCCTATCATTGGTTCTTTAACTTTTTTTTCAGGCTTCAGCTTAATAAAACTTCTTGAATTTGTTTCTACAGGGGCAGTAATTTTTTATGGAGTTTTTTCTTTAGCTTGAGGACTAACACATGTTCCTTCAATCCCAATTCTACTCAAAAAGAGGAATTCAACCCAATCTCATTTTGCTTTCTGCAGCTCATGTGAGACTATTAACTTGACTAAGCCATGGTGAAATAACGAGGTTTCACATGACTCAACTTTCATTTGTACCATATCATACATCTTAGCCAAACTTCTGAAGAAGATAGAAAGGTAAATATAGAGATATTATCCCTGTGAAATGAAGAAAGAGTTTAAAGTGATAGGTATACACCTTGTGGTATCTCCCTTCACAAGTGAAGTACATCTGAATATCATAGAGCAGATTGGAAAATGTATCTTTAACATAACTTCTTGGCACAGCCTTGTTCAATTCAACCTATGTAAACTATGGTTTTAGAAAGATTTTGCAAGGTACCATGTCAAACTTGAAATTTTTAAACCACCTGTCTTCTCCCCTTGGAATTTCTGTAACTTCTGATATCACTTCAGGGGAAATTGGTAAATTAAGGAATCCAATCTTTGAGTTTGATCTTGTGAAGTTTATGGAAAATTCTTTGGTGACTTGAGTGTGTCCTCCTTGAATTTTTTCACAAAACCTCCAGCAACCTACTTTCTTAAAGGCTTCTTCAACAAACTTATCTTTTGTAAGAGCTTCTACACCTTTAGTTTCTATTCTTAGGAAAGGCCCATACCTATGACTCCTTCTTTCTTCAGCCATTTTCTTCTTTAAAACCTTGAATCTTTAGAAATTTGTGATAATCCCTCTGAAAACCCGGTGTCTTTAGAAAATTAGCAATCAGAGCTTCCTATTGAATGAACATGCTCACTTGGTAAATGAGTTCAGCCTCGATTGATAACAATTCTGCCTTGCTTGATAACAATCCTGCTTCTACTAGCAATGAATTTCAAATTCACTTGATAGTAAGTTTTGAAAATATTGTTGAATGAGCAGCCTTGCTTGAATTTGTTTCAGTCCTGCCTCGCCTGAATTTGTTCCAATGAACTCTGGTCTTTCACCACTAATTGCTTCTTCCAAAACATAAGCATGCATGCACTTTTGTCTTGCATGAGACAAATGAAATCGAAAAATGCCAACTTTTTTCAAATTTGAAAGGACCAATGACAATTTGACCACTAATCGATGAGAAATGACCCCTAATAATTATAATAAATGGTTTCATGTGTGAATGAGAACTCATGGATGACACCTAATGATGAAAAATTTAACTACATTTGACAAATGTGACAACTCAAACACAAAACTGAGAATCCCCGATTTCGTAGCACATGATTTTCAAATTCAGGTTTTTGCGCTACGAAATGACCAGCGTTTTCGTAGCGCAGAATCAAATTTTTACACTAAACGCACTACGAAAACGTGGTTTCGTGGCTTATTTATCCTCAAAAAAAAATTTAAAAATAGGTTTCAAAACATGGCAGAAGATCTTTGAAGAATGAAACAAGGTTGATGAACATTGTTTGGTGATGGAATGAGACCTTTAACCCATGATCTAGACCTTTAAAAATATAAAAATGACTCTAACCCTATCTAGCATTATGACTTAGGAAAAAGTGTAACTGACCAAGTTTCAGAAAATTTTTATAGTGATAACACTTTCCTAGCACTAGGATTTGTGCTCAATTTATAGGGCAACATAAGGTAGTTTCTCAATCAATGACTTTCTAATAAAAGGAAAGACATGTTCCCAAGCTTAGGGTGTTATATGGACACATTGATTCGATGTTTGACACATATGGACTCTTCTAGAAGGAACTTTCCATGTGGAGATTCTGGAACAATGAGAATTTCGCTCCCATTTGACCAACGCACTCTTGAATGTCAGGAAGTGCTTTGCAGAGCACCCTTGAATGGAGGTAACTGCATATGCAAAGTAGTTATTCCCTTGAGAGGTTGTGTTGGTGAGCTCATAGGTGATATAACATATACTTCAACCCTTGGAAAACTTGCAATAGATGTCATGAATAGCTTGTTCTTGTCTTAGGGAATGTAGCAACTGAAATGAGAGGGGTTGATAGACCCTATTTCATTGGTATTGGGGATGATGTCCAGTTTGACTAGGTCAATAGGAATGATGCCCAAATTGACCTATAATGATAAGTTTAGATCAGTGGTATAATAGAAATTTTTTCTTTCTATTTTTATGTGCATCTCCCCAATGAGGTTAGGATATAAGGAGTTGGGACTCAAATTTCTTGAACCCTTGAAATAGTGTCCTTTCCGACCCCAACGACCTCCCATGGTAGAAAAAAAAAAGTTGAGGGAGTTGGATATCCTATAAAATTGTTGCTTGAAGAGTCACTCGAGTGACAGAGGAATGAAATGATGGATAATGTAACACCCTCCTCCCACATCTACCCAAGTAACCGGCGAACCAAGGTAAACATTTGACGAAGAGTTACTGTGATCTGATTCAACATCCTAGGTCACCTTAAGCAAGTGGAACCAACACCATTCTACAACACAAACCTTCTGCACATGCTATAGGACACCCAGGAGCCATCCCAACCTTCTAGGAGGCTAACCCCTGATCCAACCTAACCATTTCAAGATTCAATCCCCCAATATCTCCCTTGGCATGGGCAACAGTGCGACTAGAAACATTGAGTCACGCGCACAACATGGGTATGCATGTGACTGGGGAATTTTCCCAGTAGTTCTGAACCTGCAACCCCAATTTATGTGCCACTTTTTCAAGTGCAGAGCCTAGGTCATTGCCCATAACTCCATGAAACTTTTAGAGCTAACAGATAATAGCAGAATAATGATATAAAAGAAAACACTTTGAGAAGGACTCAACTAGATCCCTACTAGCCATGATAGGAATTTTGTCTAACATGTCACAAATATGTAATCTACAAATTTAAATAACATATATGAGCATAGGGGTCTCATAATTATATAAGAATAACTAAGAAGCATTTTTTTCCTCATTACATTAACTACACTATCATCTATTTAGTCATAGATACATTTTTCATTAATTTACCAATAAAAACATGATTAGAGACATACATCATTACTAACATAAAACACATTCATAACCAACATATAAAAAACATGAATGATAATCATAGAAAAAAATATAATCCACATAATAACAAGCATATTTACCCATCATTACAAGAGGAAAATATCTCTTATTTCTATAATAAAAATGAAACCAAGTCTAGGAATTCCACATTCCACTCTACCATAGACATGGTTGAGCCAAATCTCTCTTCACCTAGTCACCCCTATTGGAACAATGTCTCCTGCAAGCTGCTAAATTGGTCCATTTTGTATATTTTTTATTATATTTAGGATAACGCAGGGGTTTTGGTGTGGGTCAAAGCCCCTAAAGCATTGTAAATGGGTCAAGGGTACATCAAGAGTCCGGAAACCATGATTTGTGGACCATAGGATGCATAGGCTAAAATATTATAAGTAGTTGAACCTTTTTGAGTTATAGGATAGGCTAAGAATGATAAGAGATTGCTGCTAAGTGGGAATCGATAGATCTTGTCAGGGTTGTTGGGTAAGGACTCCTGCTACTGTGTGTGCGGAGGGCCTCTGTCCTACTATGTGTGGACCCTGCTACTATGTGCGCAGGTTGGGTTTTGGGGTATTGTAAGTAGATCTGAAATATTAATGTATGCAGAAGTATTGTTGAATATCTGAATCCATTGGAATTACTGTGATATGAATCTGTGATGTTTTATTACTTAATATATGTTGTTGTGTTACTGATTTAAGCTGCAAACATACTTGTGTTACTTATTTATGTTGCGATCTGGGTTTGTTCTCTTTTACTTCATACAAGAATATCTAGAATAACTGTTATGTGAGTTTATGATCTGTTGATTTCTGTGAGTATCATTATTGTTGCAGACGTGGATGCGAAGGGAATCTGTAGATATAGGCTCTGTGATATAATATCTGGTCACTATAAGGGTGAACATAGCTCTGTTTGACTTACCTACCCTCTCCTAGGGTGCAGAAACCTGGTTCCAACACCCACGCATACTACTTTGGGTGAGACTTTGGCCTGCGAGAGCAGGTCACTGCTGAAAGGGCCAGTAGTATAGGGGTTTGTTGGCAAACCTTGAACATCTGAACTTAGGTTAGGACCCATTGAGCCAACAAATGGTTCTGTTTTCAGGACCTAGAGCATTTTGAGAGAGGGATCAGGTAATGCCAAGGCCGTACTGGAAGCCTAAGAGAAAGGAAATTAATGAATGGTTTGAATAGAAAGTTTAGGAATTTTTCGTAAAAGAAAACCGCAGTGAGAGGTTGACCACCGAAGAGTGGAAGAATAAGTACATTTTCACAAACATCTGCGAGATATTCTTTGTAACAATTGCGATCGAGCTCCAGGAGTGGCTTGCAAGAATGATATAATTTCAGAAGTGTTGGAAGGACCAGCGAGTCATAGAGTGGACCCTCGAACTAATCCAGCAGTTAGAAAAGACTGATAACACCATCAATCGCACAGTGGACCATTGGGTATACTGTGTGTTAGGAGGATTTGTGATAGAATTTTCCATCGATTAGTTTGTCTCCTACTATGAAATAGAGTGAATATTCTTCAAGGGGTTCCAAGGTAAGTTTCTGAAGACCTTACCATTGCTGATCAAGATATTATTATGCGAAAAGAGTATTCTGTGTAGCCATGCCAAGTGAATAACCTCTGATCTGCACGAGAGCACAACACGAAGTGGAAAATACTACACAACCAACCTAGAAGGAGATAGATTGGTCTACAGTCTGGTAAGAGAAGCAGCTTCACAGAGTCCTCCAGCCACACCACTTTCAAACTAGCCTAGAGGTAAGAATGCGCCTACACCCCCGCCATCAGAAGATGACATGGATATGCACATGAAGTTTCCAACCTTTAAGGGTGTGGGGGATGAAGATATGGATCAATTCTGGTTTTTCGCATGATCGGTATGGACTACGAAAAATGTAGCTAGTGATGCGGTGAAAAGGGAATAGTTGCCCCTTACATTCAAAGGAAGGGCTTTGGACTCGTACATGGGATACATCGGCCAAAACACAAATGCAACCATTGAAGATATTAAGAACGTTCTAAAACAGCAGTTCAAGAAACCGAAGTCCTACTCCCAAATTGTGGTTGATCTAAAGGATTTCAAGCAAGGGGCTTCCAAATCTGTGTGGGATGCTAATCAACGACTAAAATAGGTGATCAAAGAAGGGGGGTTCCAATATGATGACAGATAGCACACAGAATGGTTCATTGCTATGTTGCTACCTCACCTGCATGTACCTATGGGGCACCAAACTTTCGAATCACAGGAGAAAGCCTTGGAAGGTTCCATGAAGTTAGAAGGTGCACCTTGGGATGAGACTCAGTTGGGTGTCCAACAGATCCAAGGACAACTGGAAGCTATGCACGTAGAGATCCAGAACCTACGAAAGGAACAAGGGGTAGAGGCGAGCCCCGAGAGATGGTGCATATAATGTCGGTGAATGGCCATACCAAGGATAACTTCCCTCTATTAGCAAACTATATGCAGGTCGGGGGACCTAGCCCATTGCACCCTAGGGAAGCTACGGGACCCAGTGGGCCAGCGCTATGGTGCGATGATTGTCGTGTTGTAGGGCTGCACGATACTAACCACTCTCCCCGCCTTGCTGCGTACGTTCCCGAGGTAAAGCAGCAATGGTGTAGGTTCTACAGATTGGTGGGACATGATGAACATAACTGTCGGACATATGATTTTGTGATTGATCAAGGAAAATTATATAGAGTACAATCAAATCCTGTATCGCTAAGAACCCCTGCAAGTGTAGGTGGCTCCCCATTAAGGGGCAGGGTAGGGGGCTGAGATGGAAGTGCAAGATGGGCTGTTAGGACACTTTGCAAGGGACTGCCCAAACCCCACTAAGAAATCCTGTTGATATTGCAGACAGCTGGACCATGCGATTGAAGATTTCCCAATCTTGATAGAAAAAATGCAGGAAAAGTAGTTGACACCTATGCATAATGTGCAAAGAGTTAAGGCTGAGCTACGAGACAAAGATCCAAGTGTGAATGTGGTGACACACAGTGGGATGGCCACCAGGGGGCCTGAGGAGGAGGCTGCGATGGAACCTCTGATCCAAAAAGCAGTTATCAAACAAGACAACTTGGACCTAAAAAAGGGGAAAGAAACATTTATCATATCTCACAAGGACTTTGCTGATACAGAGGCAACTAATACTTCGCCACCTGCGAACCTCAAGGGAGATGAGGAGGTTGATCCCTTTTTGCAGGCATATATGAAGCTTCTATGCAACCCAAAGGCTATGGAGAATCTTCAGGAATTAATAGATATCTATGCAGCGCGACCCAATCTAACCCCAAAGGTCAAGGATGTGCACAAGCTATACATGTATAAGAAACGCACCGGAAGATAATTGCGGTTGATTGCGCAGATTGGTGACTACAAAATGAGTCAGGTTATTTTGGACCTAGGGTCAAATGCGAACGTGTTACCTAAAAAAACTTGGAAACAAATGGGAGAGCCTATGTTGGAATGGTCCACTATTCAGCTGCTCATGGAAAATCAACAGAAAATCATCCCACTAGGAAGGTTGTCTAAAATTACGGTGGATATCGCAGGAGTAAAGGCCCAAGCCAAATTTTAAGTAATTGAAATTGTAGAAGATGCAGAACCCTACCCTGCGCTCTTAGGTCTGGATTGGGCCATAAATATGAGCGGTATCATCAAACTCAAAAAGAGAAAGATGGTGTTTGAGAATAACCGTACAAGGGTGATAGTACCATTAGATCTTGTGGAAGTGAATGATACACAGAGCCAGTGTGCGATGAAGAGGATATGGATCACATTTATAATTTGACTGTACGAGATGAAGACTAGATCAACCCCATGGTGGAAGGAGTACTCTGTTGCGAAAAGGATAGTGAATGCTTCTCTGAATTTGATGGGGAGATGGAGAATTGGCAAAACCGGTTGCATAATGTCTCGATGCTTGGATGTCTTCGAGCCACAAGGGACATTAGGGGAATTTTGAGGTCTAAAATGAGCCTCCTAAGGAAATAATAAAATAATAGCTAAACCAATAAAATAATATTTATGAATTTGTAAATCACTTTTTGCACCACAATCCATGTAACCATAGTTAAATTCAATTGAAAAATTGTACCAAAATAAAATTAATAAAAAAATTGCATTGATGTGATTATAAATAAGAATGAACTTTTTTCGAAAAATTCATTATCATTGAACAACTAATGCATTTTTCCTTTGTAATTAAATAACATGAAATAAAATATAAATATAAATTTATAAATTCTTAATTATATTATATGCTATTGATTTAAATTTATATTATTTAAATTGTATAATAACATGTAATTAATATACTATATAAAAATAATATAATATAATATAATATAATAAATGTATAGGGATATGCATTTTTTCTTCCAAGAAATATGAACTGACAATATATTTTATTCAAAAAGTGTGAAATGAAATTTATTATGAGTACTTTATTTTGACTTTAAAATTACTTAGAGCACTACCATGGTTAACCATGAGTTTTTATCCACCATTGAGAATGTGACAAGTAAGTACCTTTAACTCCAGCAATGCCACCTCAACCATTAGGGATAATGTCATCCCCTAAACTATGATTGGTTCTTATAAAGTGAATTTTGATTGTACATTTTCCTTAGGACGTGTTGAGTCTCAAAAGTGTTTTCCATATTCATACATATTTGCATTATGTCATTACCATTCAGATCTAACTTCATAACTATCTGACCTAAAACCCTACATCAAGTAACCATTTTCATAAATATATGGGTTAGGATCCTTGTCTTCCAAAATTATTTATTTTATGTGTTTAAAGTGAATTTATGATTAGAAACTAGAAAATTAACATAGTTTAATATATCTATATATGTGTTATGAGTTTTGTGACATGTGTAGGTCAAAAGGAAGCTTCTAAAATACCTTTATGTGGCCTCCCAAAACCAAATTCGAATTTGAGTGGAGAAGATCATGGGATCATGAGGACATGTGTCTCATTTCCTTTTTGTATTGAAACTCTAAGAAGATATGTGTCTCATTTCTTATTTGTATTGAAACTCTAAAAATACATGTGTCTTATCATTTCCTATTTTGATTTTAACTCTAGAGATAGAGGGAGAGATTCATGGACTCTCATTAATGAGATAACTTCTCATATTTTGTATAAATAGGAGAAGCTTTCTCCTATCAAAGGTAGTGAAAAATAGGAGAAGAAGAGAAAGGATTAGAGAGTGTTTTGTAACAAAGCTTAAGATGGAATGGGATGTAGATTTGTGAGTTTATCAATAAATAAGTTCAGTTCATTGATGTTGTTTTGATTACAACTTTAAGAAGCTGAAGAATTTCACCAAATTGGTAGCAGAGGGCCCCTGCTATTCGAGGAGGTTTTACATGTTTTCTAGATAAATCATTTTCAATTATGTTTTGTCATATTTCCTTACTTAGACTGCTTTCTGAAATCATAGCTTTTAGCATTATGTTTCATGTCATTTGCTTGGATAAAGGATCCTCATGATATTACAGTTAGTCTCTTTCAAAAGCTCTTCCAATAAACCTCTAATTCACGAATGAGACTTAGTTGTAATATTGTGAGTTATTGATTGTTTTTCCTTATCACATTATGATTAATCTCTTTCAAAAGCTCTTCCAATAAACCTCTTACTCATGAATGATATTTAGTTGTAATGTTATAAGTTGTTTCAGCATTTCATAGGAGATCCTTACTACATTATAGTAATTTTTTTCTCAAGCTCTTCCAATAAACTTCTATCAAATGAATGAGATTTCACTATAATGTTTTAAGTTACTGTTTGTTTCAGCATTTCCTTTTATGTTTTAGGAGATCCTCATTGCATTAGAATTAATCTTTTTCACAAGCTCTTCCAAAAAATCTCTAACTAAATGAATCAGATTAAGTTGTAGTGTTTTGAGTGACTTTTTATTTCATGAATGTTCATTTAGAAGCTGTAATATCCATGGATTAGGACTCTCTGTTTTCATCATTTTCTAGTTAGGAACAGAATTTGCAAATAAACTCTGTTTTAATTCATTTATTAACATTTCATTTTCTCCCTTTTGACATAGATCTAACTTCATCTTTTTAGCATAGAGTAGCATACTAAGCATCAAACATAAAAACCCCAAAACATCAATAAAACACTAAAAACAACGAAGTAAGAAAAATGGATACTTAGGCACATATAGTGCATCACACTTCATCAGTTTACTAGCCCTGGTTGATAATTTATGTTAGCAATTTAGGACACTAAATTGACTAAATAGGAGGCCCATTTTAGACCTCAAAATTCCCCTAATGCTTCCATTGCATTTCCTTAGAGGTAAGAGACCTACCCTACTTTGATGGTGCTGGTAAAATTAAGGAATTATTGCAAGCATTCAAAGCAGAGGTTCCCAAGAGACAAAAGCTACAAGCCCTTAAGCTATCCATGCGTGGAAAACATACGCACTGGTGGGAGATGCATGAGGAAGCATTCTAGGATTGGGATGAATTTCAGGATATGATGATCCTACGATTTGAAGCCCCAACTAGCGTGCGGATCAATACATTCCTTGGATCGAAAGATCCACACGAATATTTGTTTGCATGGGAAGAACAGTGGTGTGATAGGATGAATAAAGAGTGGGTTCACCTGTTGATTCATGACCTAGGGCTGCTTTCGTCTGCATGATACTTAGATGTGGAGCTACATCAATGCACCTGCCACTGGGGGAGGTTGAAGGAAGAGTTCCTTGGAACATTTGGGTTAGTAGGTGGGACCATGGAGCTTGACGCAGTCCTGCGAGACATTGACACTAGGGTGTCGGATGAATCGCACTGGAATTACCCACATGGGAAACACGGATACTAAGCATAGTCAACTACCGCAGCCTAGCCCCAACATCTTTTGTGAAACCAGCTCCAAAAATGGAAGAAAAGAGGATCAACGCCTTAGAAATAAGCCACTTCGAGGGGGAAACCTCCAATACATTACATGAATGAACAATTCTTGGATGATACAAATGAAAAAACCTCCTTTCTATATATAGGAGTCCATGGGGCCACAATGTAATCCTAGTCGACCTAACAATAACAATGTAAGGGCACAATAATAACAATATTGGGGTTAGAGGGGGCTACAATAATAATAGTAAGGGGGCTACACTAATAACAATAAGGGGCTAAACTAGTAACATAGGGACCTAACATGCCCCTCTCTTTCAAAAAAGTGTCGTCCTCAATGCTTGAGTAGCTCTGGGTGCTTCTGTATAAAATTCTCACCCTCCCATGTAGAATATTCAGTGGGTAAGTTCTTCCACCTGATGAGATACTCTGAAATTGATTGATTTCATAGCTGTCGAGTTTTTGTTTCCGTGACCGCTTCAGGTTCCAATATGATTTTTCCTTCCTCATCAAGTTCTGGAAATATTGTTTGAACTGTAATATTTTCAACTATAACCTTATTTAATCATGAAACATGGAAAATTGGATACACTCGCGAAGAATCAGGAAGCTCATGCCATAGTACCAATCTTTTGCAACACCTTTTAAGGACCATAGTACTTCGGTGATAATTTATTATCCTTCTTAGCTTGCTTGAGGGACATTTGTTTGTATGGTTGTAGAAAAAAAAATACCTAGTCTCCTACATCAAAACTTCTCTCGCTGTGATGTTGATCTACCTATTTTTTCATTCGATTTTGTGCCAAATTTAAGTTATCCTTTAAGAGTTGGAGAACTTCTTATTGATGCTCGATGTGATCTTCCACTACTTGAACCTTAGAATTTTCTCTTAAAGATGATGTGATGGACGGTGGATGATATCCATAAAGTTCCATAAATGGGGTCATTTTTGTTGCAGTATGGAGAGGAAGTGCTATACCACCATTCAGCGAGAGGTAACCACTTGACCCATTGTGTTTGTTTATCAGATACAAAAAAACAAAGATATCCTTCCAATCATTTATTCACTATCTCAGTTTGACCATCGAATTGAGGATGATAATATGAGCTATGAGCTAATTGAGTACCCAAACAAGAAAATAACTCCGTCCAAAAATTTCCAGTAAAAATGGGGTCTCTGTCGCTCACAATAACCTTTGGGTTCCCATGTAGCTTTTGAATTGTTTCCATAAATGTACTAGCAAATGTACTTTCTTTAAATGAATGAGATAATGCACAAAAGTGTGTATACTTGGTAAGTCTATCAACTACCACCATGATGACACTCTTTCCTTCAGACTTAGGTAAACCTGTGATAAAATCCATTGAAATCTCCTCCCAACATTGAATTGGAATGGATAAAGGTTGTAGAAGACCCGGGGTCATAATTGTCTCAACTTTATTTTCCTAGCAAACCAAAAATTTTGCCACAAACTTTTGAATATCATATTTAAGGCCATCCCAAAAAATTCTTTCTTCACCCTATGCTAAGTTTTTAAAAATCCTGAGTTTCCTCCTAAAGGAGAAGTGTGGAATTCCATAAGGAATCATTTTTCCAAATAAATGTATTAGATGTACTAGGATCTTGCTACAACTTTTGAATGTGTCCACACTTCTTCATCCCTCTTCCAATCATCCCTTGCTTCGATTATCCAATCTGGTTGGATAATAGAAATGGCACAAAGCAATGCTTCCACCTCTTCATTTTTTCTCGAGAGTGCATCTGCAACACCATTTAGCTTCCCTTTTTTGTAGATTATTTCAAATTCATAACCCAACATATTTGTGACCCATTTTTTCTGCTCTTCTAAAGATAGTCTTTGTTCCAAAAAGTGTTTATGACTATCATTATCAGGTTTTACCTTGAAGTGTCTTCCCAGTAGGTAAGGTCACCATTTCTTTAGTGCATGTAGTATTGTTAACAATTCCCTCTCATAAGGTCACCATTTCTGTAAATACTTTCCTTTGATTGGATGACTTCAAAAGGCAATGGGTCTTCCGTATTGCATTAAAACAACACCAATTCCATTTCTTGAGGCATCACATTCCACAATAAAGGTTTTTGTGAAGTCTGGCGTAGTTAAGACCAGTGTTAGGCACATTGCCTCCTTAAGATGTTCAAAGGCCTTAGTTGCTTTAGGAGTCCATGAAAATTCATCTTTATTCAATAATGTTGTTAGAGGTGCTACTATTATCCCATAATTCTTAACAAACTTATGATAAATACCCTGTTAAACTGATAAATCCTCGCAACTTCTTTATAGTTGTAGGGACTTTCCATTCCTTAATGGCTTTAATTTTGTTAGGGTCTACCTTAACACCCTCGTGAGATACAATATGACCCATATATTCCACCTCTTGTACTCCAAATAAACATTTGGATGATTTTTCATATAAATTTTTCTCCTACAATAGTTTGAGCACCCTGTCAAAATGTTGAAAATGATCCTTCCAAGACCTGTTGTAGATTAGTATATCATCAAAAAATAAAAGAAAAAATATTCTAAGGAAAGATTTGAAAATAGAATTCATTAACCCTTGAAATGTAGAAGGTGCATTGGTAAATCCAAAAGGCATGACCAAAAATTCATAATGGCCCTCATGAGTTCGAAATTTTGTTTCTGGAAAATCTTCAGTCTTCATTCTAATTTGAGGATATCCTAAACGAAGATCCAACTTGGTAAAATAAATTGCTCCATGTAATTCATCCGATAATTCATCAATCACAGGAATGAGAAATTTATCTTTAATGGTGAGCTTATTGAGCTCCCTATAATCTGGAAACATGCGCCATGATCCATCCTTTTTGTGCACCAATACTACTGGAGCAGAGAAGGAACTTTGACTAGGTTGAATTATACCAGCCTCTAACATTTCTGCAATCATACATTCAATTTCGCTCTTTTGGACATAAGGATATCTATAAGGCCTGATGTTTGGAGGAACACTTCCTGGAATCAAATGAATAGCATGATCATGATCACGAATAGGTGGGAGTCCTTTTGGAGTTTCAAACACCTTGGAATGATTGTCCAAGACTTGTTGGAGATCTGCATAAATAAATGATTTTGATGTTGGAACTTCTAGTGAGCATAATTGTGCAATTACGCCTCGTTGTTATTTATTTAGAAGCTTTGTCATGACATTAGAGCTTATTATCCTTCCTGGCTTCCCTTCAATACCCCGTAATTCGACTTCCTTTCCTTCTGAAAAAAATTTCAAGAAAAGTTCTTGAAAAATAAAAGCTACCGTCCCCAAAGATTGTAACCATTGTACTCCTAGTACAACATCAGCACCTCCCATAGGAATGGAAAGAATTGGACTATTCAATACATATTCCCCCATGGTTAGCTTGATATTATGGCATTTTCCAAAGTAATTTATAGTTCCTCCATTTGTAACCATCACTTGACATTCTGGTGCTGGGTATAGAAAACGATTAAATTCCTTGGCTACCTTACAATGAATAAAATTATGGGTACTACCTGAATCAATCAACACTATTACCTTTTTCTTCTTGATATGTCCTTCTATCTTGACAGTTTGAGGAGTGGTCATTCTTGCCAATGCATTACACAATATGGTCGGGCTCATTTCTTCCTCTTCTTGTTCCTTTTATTCTTCCTCTTCACAATCTATGTAAAATAATTTCTTCTCAGCACACTTATGACCTTTAGTGTATTTGCTATCACAACTGTAGCAAAGCCCTTTTTCTCTTTTTTCTTCTAATTATTGTGGTTTCAACCTTGTAGGTTGTTTATAGAAGTGAGTGGTAGGCTTCCTTTTCCCCATAATTTTATATTCAATTTTTCTTGCCAACCTAAATGCCTTTTCCAATGAATCAGGTTCCAAAATCCAAACTTCATGTTGGATGTTATCCTTTAAAGTACCCATGAAGAGATCAATCCTGTGTTCCTCTGGAATATCAGTTACCCTTATATTCAATTTTTGGAATTCCTCAATGTGCTCCCACACTAAACCATTTTTTTTGAGATTTATCAATTGGATAAAGAAGGTGTTGCTCTTTGTATCCTCATAATGTGCTATCATTTCCTCTATAAAAATTGACCAAGTGAAAAAAATTTTACGGGAGCAAAGCCATCGATACTGTAAAAGTGTATTTTGTTCTAAATGTAAAGTTGAAATGCATACCTTTTGTGTGTTTTTCACATTATTGAGATCAAAATATTGCTCTATCTATAGTATCCATGTTACGGGATTCTTGCCATCAAACTTCCTCATATCCATATTTGGAATATGGTGGTTCTTCCGTCCAACATTAGAGTTTATGAAATCATGATTAACATTTATTTTGTTCTCATCATGAGTTTCTTCTACTATATTTTCGCCATTAGGAAACATTTCTTGTATCAACTTTGCCAAACCTTCAATGTCTACTTTTACGTTTTCCATTTTTTCATCGATATTAGCTTCCATGCCATCCATCTTAGCTTCCATGCCCACTTCCATGCCTTCCATATTAGCTTCCAAAAAATTCATCATAGCTTCCATTCCTTTCTTCAAACCATCCATCTTAGTTTCCATGCCTTTCTTCAACACTTCCATTTCATTTTTTGTTTCTCTTTGCGATAGCGAAATTTGGTGCACTTGCTCTTGTAATTTTGATATCTCATGTTGTGTTTCTTCATCTTCATGAGTCATAGTAGAGACTTCTGAAGGCTTAATGGGTGTTGAATTCTTTTTAGGGGCCATTTTAGAACCCAATATTGATATCTATTCTTCAGTATGCCCTTGGAATAAATTCCAACTAATTTTTTTTAAACGAGACTTATGTAATTAGAAAAAAAATACACACATTTTTCTTGCTTTTGAGGAGCATTATATTGAAACTAAATTATCTCTATCATTTCGTATCTTAAATATATGAAATTTGGTACTGCGGTAACCCTCTAAATCCTCTTTTGAATGCCACAAGTCTGACCTGATTTAGATTCTTGAAGACAACGTTGTGCCCAATCTCCTACGATGACCTAATTATGGACTGGTTCAGTAGAGTGAACTTGTATGACTTCCCACGTGTCACTGCTTCCTCCTTCAACTCTGAAATTGATAGATAGGAACCTAAATTCCATGTGCTTGTGTCCAATTTTTACAGAATTCCAATCTGATGCCCAGAGAGAGAGTTATGAAGATTTTCCCACGATCACCTCTTTGAGATGAAATTCGGGAGCCTGAAAAAGTCTTAACTTCCACAGACCATATCTTCGAAAATATTGTGAACCAAGACTTGAAATTTTGCGAAAAAGTTTCCTGAAGAGTTCAGCTTCGCACTCTAATAATTTTAGATTTTGATCCTTCGTAAAACAACATTATAGTGAAAATTTTGCGAAGACCTGTTTAGGTTAAATTGAGGAGCCTACAAAAAGACCTAACTTCCACAGATCATATCTTCGAAAATATTACGAACAAAGCTCTGAAATTTTGTGATGTGGTTCCTCAGGATTTTGGCTTTGTACTCTAACAATTTCAGCTTCTAAACCTTCATAGAAAAAAATTTATAGTGAAAATTCCACGATGACCTATTTGGAGCAGCGAAACCCTAGAATCCAAAGCTCTGATACCAAATGTTGTGAAACCAGCTCCAAAAATAGAAGAAAAGAGATATCAATGCCTTAGAAATAAGCCACTTTAAGGGGGAAACCCCCAATACATTACATGAATGAACAATTCTTGGATGACACAAATGAAAAACCTTCTTTCTATATATAGGAGTCTATGGGGCCACAATGTAATCCTAGTGGGGCCACAAAGTGATCCTAGCCGACCTAACAATAATAATGTAAGGGCACAATAATAAAAATATTGGGGTTAGAGGGGGCTACAGTAATAATAATAAGGGGGCTATAGTAATAACAATAATGGGATAAAATAGTAATATAGGGACCTAACAACAGCAGGTAAGGATGATCCGCGAGATGCGTTTGACTCGGAATTGGAAGGGGTGTGCACGTCTACCGAGCCGCTCAGGCTACGAATGGGTAGCAATGGAATGCACCTTATGTTGGCTAATAATAGGGATGTAGATACAGAAGGCAGAGTTATCATATATTCGGTGACTCTCAAAAAAAGGAAACAACTGTGGTCACTCCTCGGCCATGCAGGGTATTACAAAAAGAGTTTTTTGGAATATGCGCTACTCAAAATGCCTCTGAGAGACTTGTTTATGCAAGGGGTCTGGTTCGGTTGGGATGACACCTATGGGGAAATATTTCTTTGGTTGTGAGGTACCTAAGGAACAATCCTATGTTGGGGGAGGATGCGCAGGAGGCACAAGTGTTTGACCCAAGCATAGCAGGAATGTTGAGTGCACAGGATATGCGAAAACTAGCCATTAGCACATTAACAGTTGGTAGGAAGAAAAAGTTACCATTGAAAGGCGTGGCCCCTTGGAATTTAATGAGGTGGATTGTGGGGACTTTTGACTATTTATCTGATGGTAATATCTAGGTGAATTTTACCCTACCGTTGGGTGACCATAAGCACTATAAAAAGGGCAGGGTAGCTCAGGTAAGGGATCTGCCTCACTTGCATGGACTGTACTTCTCACCTTTGTCTCAAGAAAACTTGAGATATATGATTCTCTGAGTCTAAACAATCCCTCTCATGTCTAATCAACCTACTCCTTCTGACAGTAGCCACCCAGTGCTAGGATTCCTTTTTTGCGCTAAGATGACGGCCACGAACCTTGCTGAACTCTCAGTACCAACAGAGCTAGAAAGTGAGGACGTAATGGAGATTGGGGCTAAGGATGAAGAAGTGCTCTCTACACTAGTCATAAATAAGGGAAAATAGAAAGCACAGGGCTCAAGGAAGCCCCCGAAAGCTACAAAATGGGCTGTAGGGAGACCTAGGACTTCCCCGAGGCATGCCAAATCTCCACGAACAACACCTCAAGATCAAGATGCACAAGAGGAAGCCCAACCCTCCAATCCGATCAATTGGTTACCCCCTTCATCCGATCGCGTTGGCCTTCAACGCACATGCCCAAGAACTTGGATGGTTTGATCACCTATCTGCAAACACCGCTAACCCCGAGCAAAGTCCTTGTCATCAGTGATCCTTGCTGGAGGCTCCACGAAGTTAAATTCGATGTTCACGACTTGGAAAATTATGAAGCCTTCCCTGAGCTGGCCCCCACGTTATACTTCAACATAGTTTATGCGAATGATGGGGTTACAGTCATTCCTCAGCGCTGGGTATGTCGATTGGCCGGATCCGGGCTCTTGAACTTGTCGTGGATGCCCCATTTTGGCCATTACAATGTCACGGACTGGTTGCCCCGATAGTTTCTCACAATTATTCACAATGGATGCTTATGGATTCGGGACCATGTCCCCATTGATGTTGCATTAATTCACCTTATTATGGGCCTTCCCATGCAGGGCCGCACCCTCTAGAGCAGGTGGGAAAGAAATATGAAGGCAAGACTGTTGAATTTGTGCACCAAAAGTATAGGGTGGAGTGGAATACCCAGGGCTGTATCATTGGATCCATCAGCGACCGTGCTACGCAGATGGGTACCATGCTATTAGCATGCAAGATAATGCGGAAGTGTCAGGTTGCAACCATCCCTACCTATGTCATTCGATTGGCAGGCCAGTGTACGAAAGGGGTCTGCCTCAATTGGGCCCAATATTTGTGTGACAAATTCCTTACCAACGTCTGTGAATATTAGGAACAAGGGAAGGCCTTTTGCTATTCTTGGCTATTGTTCCTTATAGCACTGGTTTCATGGGAGGCCCCTGAGGAGTCTGTCCTCCTTGAGCTCACCCCAGAAATATGCGAGGGAGCTTGCTTCACCCATCTATGGGACTCCAAGGACGCACAACACATGGAAGATAACCAAGTTTTTTAGGTCCTATTCCAGAGCAGCTTGGCCGTAGCCATCAACTCTTGACCACGGCTATCCCCAACGGTGTACAATAGGTACAAAAGTATTGCAGCATTCTAGGTTACAATGCACCACATATAGATCTGCGGCCTCAAGGGTAAAACCTGGATGTCCCTCCCATATATGGTAGCAGATGAGGACATTGACCATGTGATCAAGCTATGGCCTCCTGCTTAGAATATAGGCTTCAAAACCACTACCAAGTAGATCGCAGAACCAAGCAAGCAGTGGTCGGACACAGCCACGAAGAAGAACGCACCATCAAAAAACACCAGGGTTGAAATCCAGGTAGATTCACTACCAAAAGTAACCCTCGGAGGAACAAAGAAAAAAGGAGAACCTAAAAAGGGGCCCCGAAAGAAGCAACGCTCGCAATGGGGAGAATACGATGCGACGGTCACACTAACTGATGGGAACCTTTAACAAATAACGGACGTCGTCACAATGTCCACAGAAGTCAAGTGGGTAGCCCTGGAGGAACACCAGAAGGCTCCAATTGACACCCTCCAAGCTGAGCTCCACACCATACAGTTAAATACAGACACACTACAAGCCAACGTGACTCAGGTACGGCCTCCCTTGGTAACCAGTCGTATAGTGCTTGCCACAAAGGAAAGTCATCTTTGCGCCATATCTAGCGTTGCCCTCGTGATCATTCTAGCAGATTAAGCAGTCCAAATCCATGCAGAAAATAGGGTGTAGCTGAATCTGGCCACTCTGCCCCACGATCCATTACAAGGCCTCCACACTATTGTATTCCAGGAGATTCACCATCGGGACCAGCAGGTGCACCAACAACTTAGGGTGGCCGAGCAAACCATCGCACAAAAAAACGTCGTAGTACTCCGTGCTGTCACACAACAAGCAGAGCTCGAGACATTAATCCACCAACAGAGTTTGTAGAGGAGATCTCAGCCACAGCCACCCCTGGGCTAAATTTGAAGGGTTGGTCGCAACATTGAAGTCGTTCAGGATGGAGATGCAGGTCATGAAGACGCGGCTGGAGCAGCAAATCACTTACTTACAAGCCAAGTTGCAACTTGAAACACCTCTGGATGGACAAGCTTAGCACGTTGGGCTAGTGACCGAGGCCACCAACACCCTTATATGATAGATTTCTCATCGTGCCCAGTTACTCAAAGACGCCATGCAGCTTTGGACCAAGATCCAGCGTGATCCGGTCCTCCAGAGAATCAATCAGGTCTTGTGACAGAAGGAAGAAGCTTTCGATCAGGTCGAAGCTACATTTCCCTCCTTAGTCCCTGTGCAGCATCTGACACGCTTGAAGACTAGCAATGTGCTCCAAGATGAGATTGAATAACTCCGGTGCAAGAAGCATGCCATCACAGAATGATTGAAGCCTTGGGCCGAGGTAGCCCTCCAGCTATCACAAGATATTGATGTTGCATTCAAGCGACTAAATCACACACTAGAGAGTGTCACCGTGACGACCGAAGGACCAACATCCCAGAAAATCGTGGATATTATGCATAGCGCTGCTGCTCAAAGTCAAGAAGTGATGCCCCTGCTGATCGCCATCGTCAACACACTACGTGCACAGCTGGAGACCCCACCACCACAGTGACTTGAGATGAGTCACAAGATTGTGTTGGGGGACTGTTGGAATAGGGTCTCCTGAAAGCTACAAAATTGGTCCATTTTGTATATTTTTTATTATATTTAGTCTAACGTAGGGGTTTTGGGGTGGGTTAAAGACCCTAAAGCATTGTAAATGGGTCAAGGTTAGACCAAGAGTCTGCAAACCATGGTTTGCGAACCATGGAAGGCATAGGCTAAAATAGTATAAGTAGTTGAACCTTTTTGAGTTATACGACAAGCTAAGAATGATAAGGCATTGCTGCTAAGTGGGAATCGATATATATGGTTAGGGTTGTTGGGTAAGGACTCCTGTTGCTGTGTGCGCAGAGGGCCTTTGTCCTGCTATGTGCAAACCCTGTTGATGTGTGCATAGGTTGGGTTTTTGGGTATTGTAAGTAGATCTGAAAGATTAATGAATGCGGAAGTATTGTTGAATATCTGAATCCACTGGAATTACTGTGATATGAATCTGTGATGTTTGATTACTTAATATATGCTGCTGTGTTATTGATTTAAGTTGTGAACATAGTTGTGTTACTTATTTATGTTTTGATCTGGGTTTGTTCTATTTTACTTCACACAAGAATATCTGGAATAGATGTTATGTGATTTCATGATCTGTTTATTTCTGTGAGTATCATTATTGTTGTGCACATGGATGCGAAGGGAATCTACAGATATAGGCTCAATGATACAAGATCTGGTCACTATAAGGGTGAACGTAGCTCTTATTGACTTACCTACCCTCTCCCAGGGTGCAGAAACCTGGTTCCAGCACCCACCCATACTACTTTGGGTGAGACTTTGGCCTGCGCAAGAAGGTCACTACTGAAAGGGCTAGTAGTATAGGGGTTTGTTGGTAAACCTTGAACATTTGAACCTGGGTCAGGACCCCTTGAGCCAACAACCCCCATGCCATATTATAAGCATGAATGTGGGATATCATAAAATAAATCCATAAAAACCAAACCATGGCTTCTAGAGGCAAAACGACCTCAACCCTCAACCAGTGATCCCACCTCACGGTCAGACATCAAAACCATCACTAGATTGGTCTCCACCCAACTTTTCCATGGCTCTAGATCGTTTTTTTTTACCAAGGCTCTAGGACTAGTAACTCAATTAAAATATGCTGCCAGACTCCAGAGCATTTTTCCAACCAAGGCCCTAGGACTAGTAACTCAACCCACCAAGGCTCTAGATCATTTTTCAAACCAAGGCTACAGGACTAGTAACTCAATGCAAGATGTGACATGTATCGATATTCTTTTTACAACGAAGGCTCCAGGAACTAATAACTCAACCCATACCTAAAGGAGCATGAGAACCAACTAGAAAAAAATAATGAAATGAAACCACAACACCATGGATATCCAGGAAATGGCAAGGCTTGGAAAATCCAATATCAATCTAGGCAATCCTCCATGCAAATGATAGATCATGACCAAGAAACCACATGCATGCAAAAACAAGTGAGGAAAACATACATGGAACTGAGTACCTGCAAACAAAATTTGTTGTATTTTCTGAACCCGATGTCCTGTTTCAATTTCTTGCTCTTCCTTTTCTTTCTTGCTCTGAATCTTCAAGTATGCCACACTCTCCAAGAGTGCTACAAGAAAAAAATATAAGTGTCCAAGAGTATGGGGGAGAGAGAGAGAGAGAGAGATGAGAGCTCCAAAAATGCATTGATCAAAAGCCATCAACTGATCCTCAGAAGCCTTTATATTAATGAGGCCTCTATTTTCTTCATTTTCCTCGTCACATGCAATTGTGACCTTTCACCTTCCTTTTCTCCTATTTTCCATTATTTTCATATATAAATTCCAATAAATGCCACTTTTCCTTTCGAAAGCCTTAGCCATTTCCGTTACCAATTTCCATAGCCATAATAAACCATATGAACACCCGCACTAGGATGTTTTTCCCAAAATTCATCTTAGAATACGTGTCCCATGACCTTGGTTATGATTTTGCCTTTATTAACTTTTATTACATGGAATTTTGACCAAGTTTGTTATAGAACCCTCCCCCTTGGGGGAATACAATCCTCATTGTTTAACAACTTCTACAACCAAAAATATTGTTGTAAGAACAACATAATTCCCATGGAGCTTTATAACTTAGCTCGTTGCAGTATCTACAATGGTTAATGTACTGAGAATCAACCCAACATTACAACATGACAAATATAACATCATTATGACATGACACCCATACTGCTTATTAGAGCTTTATAACATAGCTCATGGAGGTATTTATATCCATATACATATGATCATATACCAAACATCATACCAACATATACCAAAACACCTGCTAAAAAATTCACTCAAACAACAAATAAGGAAGGATACATATCCCACATCTGATCCGTCATATCCCATGTAGCTTCATCGGGCCCAAATTTCTTCTAATGCACTTTTACCTAATCGATTGCTTGACTTCAGAGCATGAGCATCTTTTTCTACAAAATGCACTGAGGTTCCAGTTGGAATTCTCTTTCTGGCTCCATCTGCAATACAAATAATTCAATCACATGATCAACATATTCAACATACTTCTTAAGAAATAACATAGGGAGAACAACATGGACTTTCACTATCGGAGGTAGTGAAAGTCAATAGGCTACTGGCCCAATAATCTCGAGAATGTTGAAAGGTCCACAAAACCAAGGTGCTAGCTTGGCACATGATCCAATCCATACAGATCTCTTCTTTTTCTTGATGTGAAAGTACACATGTTCCCTAACCTGAAACTGCTTAAACACATTGTTCTAATTGGCATAGCTCTTCTACATGTCATGTGTTGCCTTTAGATTCTTCTTGATTACCTACATTTACTATTCCATATCTACCAACATATATGGTCATATCAATACCCTATTAACTATATCACTCCAACTAATAGGAGTATTACAACTCCTCCCATAGACTGCCTCAAATAGACTCATCCTCAAATATTCCTGATACCCATTGTTGTAAGTGAACTCTACTAGTGGATGATAATCTTCCCACTTTCCTTCTTCATGCATCACATACATCCTCAACATGTCCACCAATATCATGTTGGCCATCTCTTTCTATCGATCTGTCTACAGATGATAAGTTGTACTGAAGCTAACTATGTGCCCAAACCTGCAAACAACTCCTTACAAAACTTGGAAGTGAACTTCACATCCCTGTCTGACACAATATTATGTGGAACACCATGTAATGTGACCACATCCTGAATACATGTGCTACATCATTCCCTAAGTATGTAAAATTCACGGGAATGAAGTGCGCTACCTTCGTCAACCTGTCCACCACAACCATGCTAGAATTATGCTGTCTAGATGTCCTCGGTAAACCTGTGACAAATTCCATAGAAATGACCTCTAATTTTCACTCTGGAATCATAATTGGCTATAGTAATCCACTTGGATGCTTACACTCTTCTTTTACCTATTGAAAATCCAAGCTCCTAGCTATAAAATCTGCTACGTCTCTTTTCAAATTCATCCAATAGTAAAACTTATTTACTGTTGTTAGCATCTTCTGATAACCTTGATGACCTGAACATGATTTCACATGAAATTCCCTCAAGATAGCCTTCTTAATTTCACTATGTCTGACACATATATCATGTCACTAAACCCGATCAAGCCATCTGTTGTGAGATGATAGTCCACATTGTGTGCTCCTGCAACTATACTTGTATTTGTGCCTGAGATCCATATACTCGACATCCTTTTAACTTTTCTTAAATATCCTATCTTGAATATTTATCCCATAGGAATTCATAGATTCTATATGATTCACCTGTATCTTCCTGTTAAGAGCATCTAAAACTCTCTTCTCTTAACCTTTAATATACTTTATCTAAAAGTTGAACTCACTAATCGTGGCCAACCATCTATATTTCCTGGTGTTCAAATTTGGCTGGTAAAATAGATATCACAATCCATTATGACCACTCATCAATACAATCGTCTTCCCATAAGATAATTCTTCTACATCTTCAATGCATGAATGATCGCTACCAACTCAAGATTGTGTGTCAGGTAGTTCTCCTCATGCTCATTTAGTTTCTATGAATCATAACATACCACATGTCCTTCCTACATAAGGAATCCACCAAAACCTCTCTTGAAAGCATCAATACATAACACAAACTCTTTATCCAGATCTTGGATCTTTAACACTGGAGAATTTGTCAACAACTGCTTAATTGTTGAAAATTGGCTGCACATTCCTCTGTCCATTCAAACTTATTATATTTTCTTTTCAATGATGTGATAGGGGAAGTAATCTATGAGAAGTTCCTGATGAACCTCCTGTAATGACCTACTAAAGCCATAAATCATCTTATCTCATCCACATTCCTAGGAGATGCCCATTCCATGATAGACCTTATCTTTTCTAGATCTACTGCTATTCCTTCCTTGGAAACCACATGTCCCAAGTAATGTACCTCTATTTGAAAGAAATTTAATTTGTTAAGCTCAGCATACAACTGATGTTCTCTTATAAATCTCAACACTGTTGCTAAATTTTCTACATTCTCTTCTTCATTTTTAGAATATACCAATATATTATTAATGAACACAATAACAAACTTGTCTAGATAAGGATGCAACTCACTATTCATCAAGAACATAAATTTAGTTGGAGCATTAGTCAAACCAAATGGAACTACAACAAACTCATAATGTTCATACCTAGTACTGAAAGAGGTCTTATGACTGTCATTCTTTAATGTGTATTTGGTGATATCTAGATCTTAGATCAATATTTGATAGCACTACTTCTCCCTTCAACTGAATGAATAAGTCATCAAATCTCAGTAACAAATACATGTTCTTGATGGTCGCTTTTTTCAATTATCTGTAATCAATGCACAACCTGAGGGTACCACCTTTCTTCTTTAAAAACAATATAGGTGCACCCCATGGTGATACACTTGGCCTAATGTATCCCTTGTCCAACATTTCTTTCAACTCCAACTTCAACTCTACCAACTCTAGTGTGCTCATCCTGTAAGGTGCCTTAGATGTTGGCACTTCCCCTAGTACCAACTCAATAGAAAATTATACTTCCCTGTGAGGTGGAAACTCTGAAATCTTTGCGAGAAATACATCCTAAAACTGTTGTATAACTAGGTAACTTCTCAAAACATGTGCATCCTCAACCTCCTTAACGTTTTCACTAGAAATATGCACTGCAAACAACGCACACCCTTTATTGCAACTATGCTTGGTCTGCATAGTTGTAACCATTCTTACCGATGTTGCTTTCTTCTTACCTTGTACGACCCTTTGTTCCCCATTGTCATCCAAGAAATCAATAGCCTTGTCATAACAATTTACCTTGGTCCTATGAAGGTGTAGCCAGTCCATACCCAAAAGCATCCTATATGATCCCAACATAAATACATTTTGATGTGTTGATGTAGACATGCCATTAAACTCAGAAGCACAACCTCTTACCCAATGATGAACTCTCTTCTTGTTTCCTGTAGCCAACTGCACTAACCAAGACTCTGCATTCACTTCCTTATTAAAACCACACTTATCTACCAGGTTAGGATTAGCATAACTATAATTAGATCCAATTTCAATAAAAATAGAAACAACTTGATCACAAAGTGTATTGTCCATCTCACTGATAGATGTTTGATGATCTACCTACCTGTTATCCAACGCTACATAGATCCTGGGAAAACTATGTTCAATGTATCCCACTATGTGTGCCTCCTTAGCATTGTAGATATGCAGTCTACCACCTTGATACTATGGAAAATCTCTCCTACGGTGATCTCCTCCACAAGTCCAACACTGCATGGGCTCCCTATTTTCACTCTTATTCTGGTCCTCAGATCAAAGTCCCTGTCCTCTGTCAGATGTATTGAAATTCTTATGTGGTGTAGAATTTTCTTTGTTACATGTATCATGAGGTCTTGTTCTCTTCTTGTCCCATTTTCCTTTGTTATTTTCATTACCTTTCGAGTCTAGTTTAGTCTCATATTTGTGCTTTAATTGGTAATAAAAATGTTTTTTTTTCCATATGGCCTCCTCCAATGATCTAGGTTCATCAAACTCAATATTGTCTTTGAATGTTATCGAAAACCCACTAATGAATCGTTGAATATTGGCCTTCTTCTCCTTGAGGTTAGGAACATATCACAACAACTCACGAAATCTGCTAATATTGTCCTCTTTGTTGGGGTTCCCATGTTTTGGCTAGATTGGCAAGACCAAAAGATGAGACAACATCATAACCACTTTGGGGCCCTAGGATCTAGCCCTCCTGGACCCGGAGAGGGATCTCTCCAATAAACACAAAGAATGATATATCTTTGAACGCTCAAAATGAGATGTTGGGCTAGGTATGAAGCACAGCGGGGGGTTTTTAAATGATTTGGTTGGTTGGTTGTTGGGCCGAGTCATGAGATCATAAACTGAGGAGGTAATGGGAAGAAAGGAGCAGAGAAATAGAACGTTTCGGCAAAAGAAAAATGGTTAAGACTGTGCCATCCATTGGGCTATGGAGTCATGAAAGGTAATTAGCAAACAACTAGCCAAGGCTTTCAAAGGGCAAGTCATCTATACTAAAGGATCTTTCAGATAGATGGTGGAATGGAACAATAAGGGTGAAGGTGAAAGAAGGAAAGAAACCCAATTTCTGTCTATAGATTAGGTCAGAGGTCATTTAACTCCAGACTTGCTTGGACATACTCAAAGGCGGCTTTCAATGAAGTCACAAGGGGGCAGCTTATAGATCAGACCAGAGGTCATTCAAATCCAGGTCTGCTTCAGCATGCTCCAAGGGAAAAACATAGACAAGATTTGACACACACTAGAGTCTATAGATCAGAGAAGGAATTTTAACCTTCCCTGCTTTGACACCAGCAAGAAACATCCAAGCAGCAAGCTCTAGGTTCACAGATCAACTAGCAGGAAATAACATCTGCTACGCTGGTTAAACCACATGAATTTACTCTTAGATTCACAGTCAGCAGAAAACATTGAAGGTAGGGACAGAAGAAACATAGGGTACCATGCGAGGGTAAATCCTATGCTATATTTCTGATGCGTACCAGAAGACCAATCAAACAGCATGAAAAATGTAAATGACAATGAGATAAGAATAACATCACTTGTAGTAATAGACCAGGATCCTATGAAATTTTCTTGATTAATTGATGCAAAACTAGTCACATACACCGAGCTTAATGGCTGATTACAGTCTCAAATCTCTCCTCCCGGCCTACTACATTACAGACTACTCTGCTACTCTCTCCCCAAAACTGTTTCTAACAGTAAAAAATGAATCCCTACAACTACAACCACAATAACACAATCCAAACCTTTACAAAATGTTCTCTAGGATTATTTATAGGAAAAATGGATAGCAGGGGTAGGTGATACACATTAAATCAATTCTTTAAGACAGAGTGGGGGTGGTGCTTGTGCCCACTCTGCTTAATAGCAATGCGTTGTACTTGGTGGTCTAGTTCGGAGCCTCCGCCAGGTCGATAGTGACCTAAGATGTTTCTTTGGAGTCCTTTCTGACTGTAAGGCACTCTGTTCTGTATTCTGAAGCAAGTAAGCTGACTGAAGGTCTTCTGGGTTTCCATACATCCATTATTTCCGCTCTAACAGTCTTTGGAAGCTTTCCGTCAGTGGAATGGCCTTTGGGAGCTCGGGGAGGCAAGAATACTTCTGGTGAGGGCGTACTGTTCTGAGAAAATGTACTGCTGATGCTGAGAGCAGATATGGCTTGATTCATTTGCTCTTTATCTTCAAACTGCGTGCTTTTCTTTGATCATGGGATTAGGTCTTGAATAGTCAATTAACAGGCCTTAATCCTCTTAATTCGTCTCTGTTGTTTCACTGTACTACTGCTGTAATGACCTCTCTATGATTTGAATTGCAGTGAATGTAATTATGGCATATAGATTGAATTCATCACTCTGTGTACCCTGCACAAAAAAACAAACCAATTATAAAATCGAGGGTAGTGGCGGAAGAATGCATGAGAGCCATCCGATCAGATGGGATGGACGGACATGATCAAATCGCATCGAAAGGTGGCAGAGGTGACACATTTGAGAACTTCTTATTTGTGATGTGCAATTGAGCACCAGCCGTCGGATCGCGTGGGGGATCAACGGTGGAGATTCAATCGGCGGGGAGATGGACGGGGGAAAAAGAGTGGAGTTGGAGAAATAATGGCCATTGGATCAAAATGGATGGACGGCGGAGATCGGATCGGGGGTCAGCAATTGGGGAAAAAAGGAAGCGGTGCATTAATTCTTTTTTGATTTCGATTGGAGCGATGGATGCGCGTGGGACAAGCACTGGCCGTTAGATCATAAAAGGTCGATGGCTGGTATCGCAGCGAGAATACGAAAGAGGAAAGTCAATCACATCAAAGATCTTCAGAGCGAAATAATAAATGCGCTTACCCGCTCTTCCAATTGCGATAAGTGCCTGAGGCTTAAATGCTTGGTTCCAGTGCTCGGTTACATGGTGGGGAAGTGGTTGGGGCTGGCCGAGAGGGGCTGAAGCCTTTATATGTTGAAAAACGGGTTTTTTTTTTTAGCCAAACGAAGGGTATTTATAGGGTTAAAGGGGAATGGAGATGATTTAGAGGGTAAATAAGGGAAATAGAGATGAGTAAAGGGGAAGAAAACAGAGTTTTAGTGGGAATGAAAATAAGGGGGAAAAGGCCTTATTGGGCATTCTTCTTCACAAACAGGGAGGCTTCATAAATGAAACAACAGTGAGGATTTATCAAAGGAAAAGGCACAAGGAGGCTTCAAGGATGATGTGTTTACAGAGGAAGTGCATTCCTTGAAGGCTCACAAACATTTTAGCCCCCTGTTTGCTCGTCAAAAAATTCATAGGGGGCTAACAGTGGCTCCACATGTGGATGGCTTCTTCTTGAAGGAGTCAAGAATTCAAAGAATGATCTTTGGTGTAGGCCAGATGCCTGGTACTTGACACATATTTTCTTTTCTTGGATCAGTTGCCACAAATCATGAAGACATCATATCAGTAGAAATATTCTCCCAAACAACTACCTACCTGTACTATAGTCCTAACATTTTTTCTTCTGGGTGCATTTGGACTAGCAGATGTTGGGTGTGGAGCTTGATTTTCTTCCTAATTCAAAGATCCTTGTTTTAGCTAGATGTATACCCCAGGAAAATTGTACACCCTTTGCACGCAGGGGGGACTTGTCCCCCCCACGGGGTCTGGGGGGGCCAACCCCCCCAACTGGGGGGTTCGGGGGCCAGCGATCCCCCGGCGGGGGTTTCGGGGGCAGCACCCCCGAAGCCAAAAATATATGTAAAATTGCCTTGTAAAAGTATAGTAATTTCTAGTCAATCTGGGCCGTTCATTAGGTGGATGATATGACGATAGAAGTTATGTTTAGTTTATGGTTTTTTTCCCTAGAAGGCAACCCCCTCGCTTTTATGAGGGTATTGTATTGCGGCTGCATATTGTATGTGTATTCTCTGAGCGGGAAATAGATAGGGAGACTGTGAGAGAGAACAGAGGATATTACAACAGATCTGCTGTAGGTTTTTTCTCTTCATTTTGTTGGATAATAAAAAGGAAGGACTGGCTGTTCGGGGTGGATGTAGCCCAAACTGGGTGAACCATGTATATTTGTGTCTCTCTAGTTTTATGTATTTTGTGTGCTTGTATTTTCTGCATATTTTTGTGTTGCATTTCTTTGTAATATTTAATTTTATAACAACTGGTATCAGAGCCGAAGGTATATTTGGCTAATAAGCTCGCAGGAAAGAAGGGTTCCTGGTTCTGGTGGGAGCAATGGCGGAAGATGCTAAGTTTAGGGTCGAGAAATTTAATGGCCAAAACTTCCCACTGTGGAAGATGCAGATGGAAGATTATCTGTATCAGAAAGATCTGTACCTACCATTGAGTGGAAAAGAAAAGAACTCGACGGCCATGACAGACGCAGAATTGAACGTTCTCAATAGAAAGGCACTCAGAACAGTACGGTTGTGCCTTGCGGCGTCAGTCGCCTTCAATATTTCGAAGGAAACAACAAAATAGGGTTTGATGCAGACGTTGGCGAAACTGTATGAAAAAATCTCGACCTCAAACAAGGTATTTCTTATGAAACGACTATTTAATATGAAGATGTCGGAAGGTGGATCTGTTGCAGACCATTTAAATAATTTTAATATAGTCACCAGTCAGTTAAGTTCTGTAGGGGTAAACTTTGATGATGAAGTTAGAGCTTTGTTATGCTTGTGCTCATTTCCAGAGAGTTGGAATGGTTTATTAATGGCCATTAGTAACTTTTTCTCTAGATCTATTACTTTAAAGTTTTATGATGTTGTCGGTGCTATCCTTAGTGAGGAAATGCGACAGAAAAGCTCCGGTGAGACATCAGGTAATGCTTTGAGTACAGAGTCTAGGGGAAGAAGAATGGAAAGAGGAAAGAGCTTGGGATATCACAGTAAATCAAGGAAAGGCATATCCAAGTCCAGATCAGGGATAGTGTGCTAGAAATGCGGAAAGAAAGGACACCTAAAGAAAGATTGTAGATCTCGGAAAGGAAAAGAAGGAGATGCACAACAAGAAAATAATCATGAAGCAAATGTGACAGGTGATGTGTTACAATATTCTTTGATTATTTATTTTGAAAATGTTACTGATTCTTGCGTTGTAGATTCAGGGGCTTCATTCCATGCCACACCTGATAAGAAATATTTTCATGACTATGTTCAAGGAGATTTTGGACAAGTTCGTTTGGGTGATGACAAACCCTGTAAAATTGTTGGAATGGGTAAGGTTCTTGTAAAACAACAGAATGGAAACCAATGGCTACTAAAGGAGGTAAGGCATGTTCCATATCTAAAGAAAAATATGATTTCAACAGGGCAGTTAGGTAGTGAAGGTTGTGTTACAACTTTCACGGATAAAACTTGGAAGGTCACCAAAGGATCCATGGTAATAGTAAAAGGAGAAAAGGTTGGTACATTGTATTTATGCAATGGTATTTCTAACTCTGTTAATGCTTTAAATTCCAAAGGAGCAGATGCAGCATTATGGCATCCATGGAAAATTTTAGGGGCTAATATTCGCAGGTGGGCTAATTTTCCATGGTTTTTCCGAAAAAAAGATTCGCCAATTTCCATTTTTTTATAAAAATGATTCGCCCAATTTTTACGATATAAAATTATTTTACGTTAAAATTCACCAACAGTATATTGACAATATATATAATATCAATATAAATTTGAATAATTTTACAAATACATCTGTAAACATTTTATAGTTTGCTTATTAGCGACTAGTGAGATTCGCCAATTTTTGAAACTTTAAAATAATTTTCCATCCTTAAAATTTTCCCTGATGGCATCATAGGCTCGGACATATGAATGAGAAGGGGATGAAGATTATTCACTTAAGAAATTTGTTGCCAGGTTTGAAGAATGTTGATTTGGATTTTTGTGAGAATTGCATTTATGGAAAACAAAAGAGAGTCAGATTTCTCAGAGTTGGGAAAGAAAATAAGAGTGAAAAATTGGAGCTTGTGCATACAGTTGTATGGGGACCTGCTCAGGTATCATCTCTCGGTGGCTCTCGCTATTATGTTACATTTATTAATGATGCAACTAGAAAAACTTGGATTTATTGTATTCAAAATAAATCTGATGTATTTGATACTTTCAAGAAATGGAAAGCTTTGGTTGATATTGAGACAGGAAAGAAGTTAAAGTGTCTCAGATCAGACAATGGAGGTGAATATTGCAGCAAAGAGTTTGATAGGTACTGTTCAGAGCATGGAATTCATAGAGAGAAGACAATTCCAAGAACACCACAAGAAAATGGTGTGTCAGAAAGGATGAACAGAACAATCATGGAGCGTGCAAGGTGCATGAGATTGCATGCAGGATTGCCTTTACAATTTTGGGCAAATGCTATAGATACTGTTGTTTATCTAATAAACAGAGGGCCTTCAAGTTCCTTGGATGGTGGTATTCCGGAGGAAGCATGGACAGGTAAAAAGGTAAACTACTCTTTTTTAAAGCCTTTTGGTTGAGGCCTTTTTCCATATAAATAAAGAAAATAGAACAAACCTTGAGGCAAAATCAAAGAAATGTACCTTTATTGGATATGGTGCTAATGACTTTGGTTATCGCTTATATGATTATGAAAATCACAAAATCATTAGGAGCAGAGATGTAATATTCAATGAGAAGGTCTTGTATAAGAATCAGTTGCAGGAAAAGAAACAGGAAAAAGAAAGCAAGAAATACGCGGTTCTTGATGAGATAACTGAAAAAAAGTAAAGGTACCTGAAAATGATAATAATAAACAACTACAATAGTAGCAACCACCACAATAGCAACAGGCACCTCAAACACCTGAAAGTGGTGTTAGAAGATCTACCAGGATAAGTAGACCCCCTGAACGATACTCTCCTTCATTATATTATTTATTGCTGACTGATTCTGGTGAACCTGAATGTTATGAAGAAGCAATGCAGGTTGAAAGGAGGAAGAAGTGGGAGCAAGCCATGGAAGAAGAGATGGACTCCTTAATGCATAACCAGACTTGGGATTTAGTCAAGTTGCCTGCAGGTAAAACTACATTGCAGAATAAATGGGTTTACAGGCTGAAGGAAGAAGATGGAGGAAAAAAGAGGTACAAAGCTAGACTTGTGGTGAAGGGGTTTGCACAAAAGAAAGGTATTGATTTTGATGAAATATTTTCTCCTGTTGTTAAGATGACTTCAATCAGAACTATCTTAAGTCTTGTAGCATCGGAAGATTTACATCTTGAACAGCTAGATGTAAAGACAACATTTCTCCATGGAGATTTGGAGGAAGAGATATACATGCAGCAACCAGAAGGATATGAGGTCAAAGGGAAAGAAAAATTGGTGTGCAGGTTAAAGAAGAGCTTGTATGGCTTAAAACAGGCTCCAAGGCAGTGGTATCTAAAATTTGATAAGTTTATGTCTGAACAAGGTTATACTAGATGTCACTCTGATCATTGTGTTTATCTAAAAAGGAAAAATGATGGCAGCTATATTATATTGTTATTGTATGTAGATGACATGCTTGTTGCAGGATCTAACATGCAGGAAATAAATGTGCTCAAAAGAAAATTGGCAAATTCATTTGCAATGAAGGATTTGGGAGCCGCAAAACAAATCCTTGGTATGAGGATAGCTAGAGACAGGAAAAATCACAAATTAACACTGTCTCAGAATGAGTACATAGAAAAGGTGTTGAAAAGATTTAATATGCAGAATGCAAAACCAGTTAGTACACCCTTTGCTAGCCATTTCAAACTTAGTAAGGAGATGTGCCCAAAGACCCAAGAAGACATGGATTATATGTCTAAAGTTCCATATGCATCTGCAGTTGGAAGCTTAATGTATGCAATGGTCTGCACAAGGCCTGATATTGCACATGCAATGGGAGTTGTAAGCAGGTACATGAATAATCTAGGAAAAGAACATTGGATGGTAGTAAAATGGATTCTCAGATATTTGAGAGGTACCACAAATCAAGCATTATGCTTTGGTGGTTCAAACATTGCTCTACAGGGATATGTTGATGCAGATATGGCAGGTGACAGAGATAACAGGAGGAGCACTACAGGATATGTATTTACCGTAGGTGGAACAACTGTCAGTTGGGTTTCAAAAATCCAAAGTGTTGTTGCACTTTCAACAACAGAAGCAGAGTATGTTGCTGCTACAGAGGCTAGTAAAGAAATGATTTGGTTACAAAGGCTTATGGGTGAATTGGGTAAGAAGCATGATATGGGCACATTATACAGTGATATCCAAAGTGCCATTCATCTTGCAAAGAACTCAACATTTCATTATAGGACTAAACACATACATCTAAAGTACCATTTCATAAGGTCAGTATTGGAAAGTTGAGAGTTGAAGCTGGAAAACATACACACTAGCCAAAATCCTACATATATGCTAACAAAAGTTGTAACCAGGGAGAAACTGAAAATGTGCTCAGTTTCAATTGGTCTTCAAGGATGATGATGAAGATGAGGAACAGTCAGGTCCAAAGAGGAGGCATTGTCCAGCAAATGAAATAGCAATGGAGTTGCTACAATCAGTCTCCAAGTGGGAGATTGTTGGGTGTGGAGCCTGATTTTCTTCCTGATTCAGAGATCCTTGTTTTAGCTGGATGTATATCCCATGAAAATTGTACACCCTTTGCACGTAGGGGGGTGCGAGGGGGACTTTCCCCCCCCCCGCGGGGTCCGAGGGGGGGGGGGGGCACCCCCTCGGCTGGGGGGTCTGGGGGGAAGCAGTCCCCTGGCAGGGGTTTCGGGGGCAGCACCCCCGAAGCCAAAAATAGATGTAAAATTGCCTTGTAAAATTATAGTAATTTCTAGTCAATCTGGGCCATCCATTAGGTGGATGATCTGACGGTAGAAGTTATGTTTAGTTTAGGGTTTTTTGCCCTAGAAGGAAACCCTCTCACTTTTATGAGGGTATTGTATTGCGGCTGCATATTGTATGTGTATTCTCTGAGCGGGAAACAGATAGGGATATTGTGAGAGAGAACAGAGGATATTACAGCAGATCTGCTGTAGGTTTTGTCTCTTCATTTTGATGGATAATAAAAAGGAAGGACTGGCTGTTCGGGGTGGACGTAGCCCAAACTGGGTGAACCACGTATATCTGTGTCTCTCTGGTTTTATGTGTTTTGTGTGCTTGTATTTTCCGCATATTTTATGTGTTGCATTGCTCTGTAATATTTAATTTTCTAACAGCAGACCCTTTGCATCATTGATTTTACAAACAGGAAAAATAAACCTAATCTACCTCTACCCTTATTACTCCATGAAACCAGATTAAACTGTTAGTCTCATAGTTTTTCTTCCTACGCTACTATCTGCTAGGATTAGACTATCTAGCAGAATTCTTATCTACATTCTAAGATAGAAATTGCCAAACAGTCAAGCTAGGATTAGACTGTCTAGCTTGCTGCGGACCGTGGCATAAAGACAAAACTGCTCATGGACTGAAAACTTTGCAGAAATCCAAAACACATGACTAAATGCTCACAGACTGAGCTTTATTGATCTTTTCCTACCTACCCTACTCTAACTGGAATATTTATAAGTCTAGCTTACAAACATTGTCTTCCAATGCAACCAGTCCATCAAGTGATCCCATGACTGGTCTTTCTTGCTCAACTCCTTGAGCAGGCTGGTCAGGCAGGGCTTCTCCCACTCTTTCTGTTCTTAAATAGTAGCTTCGAAAAATCTTCTTTTTGTTTGCAACATTATGTTAAACAAGACCTTTGATCCTTCTTCAAATGTTTGCAGGAAATGAACATAAGGATCATGAAAAGATACCTGGTTATGAATATTTGACAAGTAGGCTTCAACCAAGATTTCTCCTTCTTCCAATGGATCAAGGGGAAGAATCTCTCTCTCGAGAGTATATTCTTCATCTTATAAATTGGAGGACTCATCGCATATTGCAGATGTGTCCTCTCAGAGCTTTGATGCATTCTGCTCCGGTGTGCCGAGCCCCGTGAGCCTATGACCACTGATCAAAGGTGTAGCAGAGTGAAGACTCAATGAATCTTCATCTATCGTCGGGCTTTCATAACTTTTTTCATCAGTATCATAGATAGGTCGACTATCCTCAAACTCCATGGATGAATGAGTGAGGGAGTATGATCTGCTGAAGATTTCAGAGGTGGATTGTATGTTTAATATTTGGTCCATCTCTTCTTT
This sequence comes from Pinus albicaulis, assembly GCA_034641835.2. Lineage (NCBI taxonomy): Eukaryota > Viridiplantae > Streptophyta > Pinopsida > Pinales > Pinaceae > Pinus > Pinus albicaulis. The sequence goes on from CM076573.1 coordinate 618,546,528, forward strand.
TGTCAATGAAGAGTTTTCTCTTTTTGCATAGACAGAAGAATAGCAGTCCTCTGTTTCTTGTACTAACTGACCTGGAGGCTGGATGTATTCTTGAGCCTCTTCTATGGGATCAGGGTGCCACTCTTCTAATGGAATCTGAGATGAATTCATCTCAGACTCTGCATCTTTCATGTGGTCACTTGTTCCCTCAATGGAGCACTCCCTGTTAGCTTTCACTATCAGGCGGTGATCTTCTTTAGTCAGCATAGTACAAGACAAGGGTGAGCCATCAGGCACCTCCCGATTACTTTTCTCCTTATCTTCCGCTGTTTCTTGAGCATCATACATTCCCTGCTCATTATCTGGGTCTGGAGTTTGCTCTTGCTCTGGGAAATGCATGGGATGCTCTAAATAATCATCATTTGCATTCAGATTAGCCATATACATCTCCAACACTTTACCAAACATGTCTTCTATTCCATTTAATTGATCACACAAAGTTTCTATCTTTTTATCTCTATCCATGTCTGGATCCATGCTTTTGCAAAGAAGGTCACTGCATCTTCTCAACCAGTTCAGAGTCTTCTACTAGTGGAGTCATTTGGTCTTCTAGGATTTATGGAGTGTGGAGTCACCAGGTGGATGAATTTGACTATTTGGAGCAGGCTACTGTCGACCATCATCAATTTAAAGCCAATCTAGGCTAAGTGGTCTTTATTCCCCAACGCAATCGCCATTATGTTAGGGTTCCCATGTTTTGGCCAGATTGGCAAGACCAAAAGATGAGACAACATCATAACCACTTTAGGGCCCTAGGATCTAGCCCTCCTGGACCCGGAGAGGGATATCTCCAATAAAAACAAAGAATGATATATCTTTGAACGCTCAAAATGAGATGTTAGGCTAGGTATGAAGCACAACGGGGGGTTTTAAAATGATTTGGTTGGTTGGTTGTTGGGCCGAGTCATGAGATCATAAACTGAGGAAGTAATGGGAATAAAGAAGCAGAGAAATAGGACATTTCAGCAAAATAAAAAGGGTTAATATTGTGCCATCCATTGGGCTATGCAGTCATGAAAGGTAATTACCTGCAAACAACTAGCCAAGGCTTTCAAAGGGAAAGTCATCTATACTAAAGGATATTTCAGATAGATGGTGGAATGGAACAATAAGGGTGAAGGTGAAAGAAGGAAAGAAACCCAATTTCTTCCTATAGATCAGGTCAGAGGTCATTTAACTCCAAACATGCTTGGACATACTCAAAGGCGGCTTTCAATGAAGTCACAAGGGGGCAGCTTATAGATCAAACTAGAGGTCATTCAACTCCAAGTCTGCTTTAGCATGCTCCAAGGGAAAAACAAAGACAATATTTGACACACACTAGAGTCTATAAATCAGAGAAGGACTTTTAACCTTCCCTGCTTTGACACCAGCAAGAAACATCCAAGTAGCAAGCTCTGGGTTCACATATCAGCTAGCAGGAAATAACATCTGCTACGCTGGTTAAACCACATGAATTTACTCTTAGATTCACACTCAGTGGAAAACATTGAAGGTAGGGAGAGCAGAAACATAGGGTACCATGCAAGGGTAAATCCTATGCTATATTTCTGATGCATACGAGAAGACCAATGAAACAACATGAAAAATGTAAATGACAATGAGATAAGAATAACATCACCCGTAGTAATAGACCAGGATCCTGTGAAATTTGCTTGATTAATTGATGCAAAACTAGTCACATACACTGAGCTTAATGGCTGATTACAGTCTCAACTCTCTCCTCCCAGCCTACTACATTACAGACTACTCTGCTACTCTCTCCCCAAAACTGTTTCTAACAGTAAAAAATGAATCCCTACAACTAAAACCTGGAATCAACACTTGGACTA
>CM076573.1:618548498-618762757 GCA_034641835.2 Pinus albicaulis
CAAAGCGGCATACGCAACCTTCGTGTTAATCTGAGTGTTCATATGTGTGCCTCTCCAAGTCAAACAACCTCCATCTCTATTTTTTCTCAACCCCATGCCTCTTAAAATACTGATATAATGATCCCAATCCTCTTTATAATTTACCTCTAATCCGAGCTCATGGTAATTTTTCTAGCTTGGTATATCCAAACTCCAGTTCCTTACTATCTGCGCCAAGTAGAAAATACCTATGCTATTTAAAAAGTCAAGGGTACCGTCTTTCAGTGGAGTGGTGAGTTCACAGCCTAGCATATTCTTACTACCTATTTTTATCTTGCATCCAGCTCCAAATCTCCATACTAGGTTCTCCTTGAAATTACCCCAGCAATTGTTAAAACCTCTCCAAATTTCTGATCTGCACTTTTTGACCTCCCACCCCGTAATAAGGATGTCCTCTAGATCCCGTGTGTCAATGTATTTTATCCTTATTATATCCACCTAGAGGTAGTATTTTGTAATGCACCTCCACATTGATTTGAACAAGAGCTCCTTCCCAAAAGTATCCAGGTCCAACAGACCCCATCCCCCCTTCTCCCTTGGCTTCGTAAGGCACTCCAGTCTTGCCAAATGGATAGTCTTTCTTTCTTTGCCCCCACTCCAAATGACACTCGCAATGATTTTATTTATCTCCATAATAGTCTGTTTTGGAATCCTGAAAATATGAGCCCAGTAGACTGTGAACTGTTGCAACACTTCTTGTGTCAGAATAAATCTGCCCCCTCTTGATAACCACCTTGATGCCCAAACTTGGATCTTTTTCTTATATTTCACAGCTAGCCATTTCCAATCCTCCACCGTGTACCTTGTCGGCTTCAACCGAAAACACAAATAAGTCAGTCTATTTCTAAGAAGAGCTGATGTAAAGTTAAATAGAGGCCCCAACTCATCACGTTCCTCATCCACCTGGTTTGCATAAAAAATACAATATTTGACATCGCTAGCCTGCATGCCTGTTGCATGAAAAAAACCATTCAAGATGATTCTGAAATTTTCCTAATTTCTTTCCTCCTTCTCCCCAAAGACGAGTACGTCATAAACAAAAAAACTGTGAGTTACCAGCATTTCTCTGCAGATCTTTAAACCATTAAAAGTTCCATTTATACTAGCTTTTTTGAGCTTTAAACTAAAAGCATCCATGATCAAAATAAATAACAAGGGGGATAATGAACATCCCTGTCTTAATCCCCGGCCTAGATTGAGAAAAGCAGAAGCAGTTCCATTTATAAGAACCACCATTGATGTCTATGTAATACACGCCATAATCCACGCCACCAGCTCCCTATCCAAATCGATTTCGAATAAAATCATCCTTAAAAAAATCCAATCGACCCTATCATAGGCCTTATTCAGATCTATTTTCATGACCACCCCGTCCAAATTTTTTGTTTGCATCGAATGAAGCATTTATTGTGTGATGGCAACAGCTTCATGTATACTCCTATCCTTCAGAAAACCTGCCTGCTCCCTAGTTATGTGTTTTGCAAAAAAGTTCTTAATTTTTTCTGCAATAATCTTGGAATTTATCTTGTACAGGGTGTTACAAAGGGAAATGGGTTTATAATCTTCAAATGACAACTTCCCTTTCTTTTTAGGTATCAAAGCAAGGAAATTAGAGTTTATGGCACCATGCATACTCCCTGAGTTTTTTACTTCCTCGGCCATCTCTGTAAGGATGAAGAAAAAACATCAAAGAAATGCAGAAAGAAATCCAGGGTCCAACCATCCGGCCCCGAACTCTTATCTATTGCAAAATATTTCAGGATGGATTTAATTTCCTCCGGGCTCACCTGTTGTTTTAAAATATTAAGTTCCTCCTGGTTGAAAATGACGGGAAAATCTTCAATATATTCCATTTGAACCCCAATGTTCGGCTGAGCTTGTTTCTCATATAAAGCTCTAAAGTACTCCACCGCTGCCCTTTTTATATCCTCTGTTTTGGTATATGTAACCCCATTTGCATCAATCTCCCATATTGCATTTGAACACCTTCTCCCATTTGCCACCTTATGAAAAAAATTTGTATTTTTATCCCCACTTTGTAACCACGTCGCCTTGCTCTTCAATCTCCATTCCTCCTCCTCCATAAGAAGATGAGTCCTATATTCATCTTCCAGTATCTTCAATTTTTCCCAATAGTCGTCCTGTTGTCTACCTTCTTCTATATCCTTTAAAATCACAGACCTTTCCTTCCGTATTTCTATTATTTTGTTCTTCATTTTTTTCTTGTTTCCCAATGCCCATTTTTTAACCAGTTTCTTTAAAGCCCACAAGGTCATAGAAAGGTATTTCATTGTTGTTATATTCATCGATCTCTTATGTCTGTTCATATAGTCTCAAATCAACAAATTAAAAGAATCAACGGTTAGCCAAGATCTGTTGAATTTAAAAGGTATGCCGCCTTTTCTTTCTTCAAAGTTCCACAGTAAGGTAATAGGTCTATGATCTGACACAATAAGATCCTCCACATTAGCTATCATATTGCCCATGTGTAATCTCAGGCTATTGCTAATAATGAATCTATCCATCACTTTTCCTATGAATTCACCGCCTTTCCTGCCATTTAGCCATGTTGGGCAAGTATCAATGAAAGAAATATCACTGGATCCAGAGTTCATAAGGATCTTCTTTATGTCCTCCATCAACGGGTCCCTTCTCCCTTTATCACCCCAAATTTTAGAATCATGTAATACACAGTTTAGATCACCAGCTATTAAGAGGTTTTGAATTGATAGGATCCCACAAGTTTCAATCCGCCTCCAAAAGATTAACCTTTCCTTATAAGGTGCATACATATTGATAAAATTAATACAATGTTTGAAACCCCTGCATAGGCCTGAAATAAGGATGCCTCCAAAGAAGCTGTAAGCTCTCATGTTTGCCCATTTGGGATCCCATAGAGCCACCAACCCTCTAGATTGTCCCTCTGCATCAATTGCTGCCAAATGCCAGTTAGAGTAGATAGTAAGAAGGTACAAAATAACACTATCAGCAGAATGCATAGTTTCCTGAATAAAAATGAAAGTAGGTTTACACAAAAAAAGATAATTCTTGATCGATAGGAATTTTTCTTTCCCACCTAGCCCCCTAATGTTTAGAGAGACAATCTTCATGGGGAAACCAGGTTTTTCAGGGTCAATGCTCCAAGGACCCTGTTAATGGCTAAAGATACTGGCAAATCTCTAAAGTTTCTATCCGGATAAATGTCCTGCAAATTTGATACTAGTACAGTTTTCTTTTAATGTTTAGAATTTCCCTTTCCCTGCCTGATGGTAACATTTGATCTCGATGACGGGCTGATAATAATATTGGTGGGAGAAAGACTGCCCTTGAATACAGAGAGAAGCATCAAAATAGGATCAATGCCGGACAAGAGTTCCTCTACGTCACTCCCTATGTAATTTCGCAGGGAGGAGGGCTCCAAAGTAGTATGAAGAGGAGAGACAAGGGGCACTGTCAAAGGATCCAAGACAGAATTAGGATTCTCAATGGAAGAGTCCAGAATTGATAGTGAATCTATTTTCACCAAATCGACCCCAGGATCAAGGGTATCCTCAGCCAAAGATAAAGTCGGTCTGGCTCTCATGCCTCGGGAGATAAAGGAAGAGAAACCCCCCCCCTCACAGGACGAGAGAACAGGCATAAACGAAGGCGGCACTGTCTTTGGATGATCCACCTTTGCAGTAGGTAAAGTATAATTTGAAATACACTGTATGGTTAAATTCTTATTTGCAGCATTAATTATTTTTTGTGGATCGATTTGTTTTGGTTTAATTCACGTTGTCAGAATTTCGAAAACTTGAATTGCAGAGTAGTTGATTAAGAAAATCGATTTATGTTTGGCATAGTCCACCTTTTCTGAAGCTTCGAGGATTCAATGATTCCAATTACAGAGTTAAGTAGTTGTGAAAATTGATTTATGTTGTTGGATATACATTTGCTGAAGCGTCCAGAATTTGGGTGATTTAAATTGCAGAGCTAATTAGTTGTGACAGTCGATGTATGCTTGATCTATATTCATCAGAATCCCCAAGATTGCATTGATATGAATGTAGGAATGCAGAGTAAATTGAATTACGATTTGGTTTTGACTTAATGTATGTTTACTAGAATACCCAAATATCCTTGTTTCGAATTCTTGATTTCAGAAGTTAATTATTCCTCAAAATTGAATTGTGTCATGGTTTTAATTCCCATTTCTATAATCTAAAATCATTTCTGATTAGATGCTCGAGCGGCCAATTGTTTGACTTTGGAAATCGATGTCATTATTGGGTTTACGTTGCCATATTAGAGTAAGTTTATATCCCCAGGATCAGATTGGAATGTCCTCTTAAAAACCCTATCATTATAGCTGAAGGTGTGTTTGATTTCTCCTATAGAGATTGCATTCCATTTGTTACCACATGTGCATCGTTCTGACTTGAGCATTGCCCGGAAACAGAGTTGAGAAAATAATCCATCCTCTCTCTAAATAAACAAATTGTTGAATGTATTTCTGCGTGGATGAACAAAGTCTGATTGTATACATTAAATTCAATCCTTTGATGAGAACATTTCACTAAAATATGTATTGCTAAATCGATTCCAGTAGCAGAGCACACAACTCAAATTGCAACTAAGATTCAATGGTTCATTATTCTGTGTGTTGAATGATCTTATGCATTAAGTAATCTACATCTCATTTATGTGTGCATAGCTTGATGACCATAGCTCAATTGTTGTAATAGATGGATGTCATTATTAAGTGAATGATTTTGCTTGAATTCCATGCACTTGGTTTGAAAAGGTAGAGTTTTGTTTACTTTAGAGTTTTTCTTATCATTTCTTTAAGAAAAAATAGGAGAGTGAAGTTAGATTCATTTCAGAGTGATAGCTGTAGGTTCTTTTTGGGTTTTGGCTGGCAAGTCACGAGGGGACAGTGTGTTGATTAGGTAGAAGAAAATGGATGATCCATAGGGTAGATTTGAGAAAAGTCTTCTTCATTTCTTTGGCATGATTAATTAGATGTTTGCAGTCTTGTTTTATCTCGCATAAGATTAAGTTTTGGAGTGGGAGGTCAAAGATTGGTTGTACCATTTAAGCTAAGTTGAATTAGCAAGATTGCTTGGAGTGAGTGCATATTTCCTTAAGGACAGAATCTTAACTAACATCCTTTTCTGGATTGATGCTCGTAATTGGGTGTTAGGTGGAAGCTTTAAAATTCCATATCCCTAAGAATAGCAGTGACAAAGTAATTTAAACCCCCGCAACTTGGCTAGAAAGAGATCATTCCATAAAAGTTGAAACATTTTATTGCAAGCTTCAGAGGATGGCTAGATGACTGTCAGTGACAATTTATGTGAATGTGTCAAAATTTTAGTCTCAAGATTGAATTCATTGTCATTTCTGTGCCTTAACGTAGCATCTGTTGATTGAGTTAGGAACATTACCTTCTTGCAGAAATTAAAATATTGCTTACTGTAGAAGTCTGGGTAAATTTTCCAAAGTACAATTGGAAGTTTGATGAAAAAAAACTGTGGTTAGAAGCTGATTTCCAGAGCGTAGTTTTGCATTCTTGATTACTTAAGGCTATTTTGGTTTGGTTTGAAAAGTAAATTAAGAATATCAGGAGTAAGTAATACATATATAAATGGTTTGGCTAGGTATGAAAGATTGAGGGCTATCATGACTGAATTCTGTGTGTAAATTGATATTCCAACCAGGGTGATAGTTCACCTCTCCGCTTAACCCTAGTATAGTGAGTTGGTATGACATCGAAGTTAATTAGGGATACTGTGTGAGTGTGAAATCAGTTCATAGATTTACTCAGATTAGGTAAATCCTTTTAAGTGTGACCTCCAGAGATTAGAATTAGGGTTTTTAAGTTTCTCTTCAAGTGGTGAGTTATTGTTGCTGTTGATTGGTAATGTTTTGATTCCAGATTTAGATATATAGAAAAAATATTACCAACTAGGATTTGCTATGAATTGATTTATTTTCAAGGTGTGTGTTTATCGGTGTTTTTGTGTGACTCAATTCTTGAATTAAATAGCATAAGGAATCATTAAACCTCTCACGCACAACCTGAATCAAGAAGCGTAGTGCATCTCATGTTTACGAACCCGGATTGACAAGTTAAATATCATGAGCTTTAATTCACCAATTAAAACTCTCAACAATGACAACTAGGGAATTCCAATATGTGCTAGGGAATGCCAAGAAGTTATAACATGTGCTAGATAGTTCGAAGGCATGTTAGGAATTTTAATACATGCCAAGTGATAATGCATTACAATATGTGCCAGGTGCTAGGGGGTGGTGCCAACACATCCTAGGGAGTGCTACGAAGTGTCAGGAATCACAAGGGAGCACTGGTTTCAATTGCATGGAAATGAATGAATAAGAGTGTGTGATATGGTGTGTTAGTGAGTTACAAGTGTGGTAAGGAGGGAGTGAAATGGTATGAGAGGAAGTGACAAGGCATGATAGAGTGCTAAGGAATCATGCGAAGATGTACCAAGTGCCAAGGTGTGCCAATGCGTGCTAAGGAGTGTTAATGAGTGCTAAGGAAACATAAGGGAGAACTAGGTCAAAATGCATGGAAATGAGTAAATAATAGTGTGTGATAGGGAGTGTCATTGAGTCCTAGGTGTGCAAAGGAGTGAGTGACATGGTATGCTAGGAATTACTAAGGCATGCCAGCATCTTGGGGTAGCATGCGGCCAAGATTTTTTAGGTGTTATGGTTAACCAACATGTGCTTGGAAGTGTTACAGAGTGCCAGGGAAACACAAGGGAGGACTAGGTCCAAATAATGCATGGAATTGAATTAATACTATTTTGTGACAGGTAGTGTCAATGAGTTTTAGGTGTGCTAAGGAGGGAGTGACAAGATATTATAGGTAGTGCTAAGGGAAATATGCCAAGATGTGACAGGTGTTAGGGTGTGCCAATGTGTGCCAAGGAGTCTTAGGGAGTGCCATGGAAACACAAGGGAGCAATAGCCTCAAATGCATGGAAATTAATGAAAAAGAGTGTGTTAAAGGGAGTGTTAGTGATTTCTAGGTGTGTTAAGGAGGGAGTGAGAAGGTATACTAGGTAGTTCCAAGGAATTCTAGAGTGTTAGGGAAACATGCCAAGATGTGCCAAGTGCTAGGGTGTGACAATGTGTCACAGGGAGTGTTAGGGAGTTCCATGGAAACACAAGGGAGAAACAATTCAAAATGCATGGAAATGAATGAATAAGAGTATGTGATAGGGAGTGTTAGTGATTTTTAGGTATGTTAAGGAGGGAGTGATGGCATTATATGTTAGGCAGTGCCAAGGCATGCTAGAGTGTCAGGGCATGTCAAGGAGTGGTAAGGTGTGCTAGGGATTTATAAATCATTCCAAGGAATGCACAAGGTTCTAACACGTTATGTTTCTTAGTTGTTTTATGGCCACAGTTGGATGTGAGCCTTGACTTGGTAACTTGTAGTTTGTTAAGTGGGATAAGTTGAAATTGTACATGAGTATCCTAAGATTAGTTATAATTATTTATTAGGTGAACAAGAAATAGTCTAATTTTAGGAACCGTAACTTGGTCAAGCTATTGTAGTCGAAGTAAGACTTGGTTGGGTTCCCAAGTCCCCAAAAAAGTAAGGGTAGTTGTGACGGCATGATAGCTAAGGAGTGATATGACGTGCAATGGAAGGAAAATACATTATAACACATTCCAGATAGTGTCAATGTATATTAAGGAGTGTTAGGGAGTGATACAACATCACAAGGGAGAACTAGGTCAAAATGCATGGAAATGAACAAATAAGAGTGTGCATCAAGGAGTGTCAACAAATTGCAACTGTCTCAAGGGAAAAATGTGTTAGGGGAAGGGAAAAATAGGAATTTTAGGAGGGAAGCCTATGGTTACAATAAGGTTCTAGTTAAAGAAGTTTTAGATAGAGGGATAATTTGGGTTGGGCACAACACTATTTTTCCAATGATTTGGTTGGGTTCCCAGGTTGCAAAAAATGTAAGCCTATCTATGAGGGAATGATATCTATGGAGTGCCAAGGCATGTCATGGAATGCCTTGAAGTATTAACATGTGCTAGAAAATTCCAAGGCATGTTAGGCATGTCAAGACAAGCCAACTTCTAAGTCATGCCAATATGTGTTGGGTGCTAAGGTATGATATGAATGCATCCTAGTGAATTTTAGGGCCAAGTTTAAGGGAAACACAAGGGAGAACTAGTTTCAAATGTATGGAAATGAAGTGTCAACCAGTTCCAAGTGTGCTAAATAGTGATTGACAAGGTATGTTATGTTTTACCAAGAAATACTGGAGTGCTAGGGAAACATACCAATATATGCCAAGCACCAAGGTGTGCCAATGCATGCTAAGGAGTGTGAGGGAGTGCCAGTTAAACACATGTCAGAACTAGGTCAAAATGTGTGGAAATAAATGAATATGAGTGTGTCATAGGGAGTATCAATGAGTTCCAGGTGTGCTAAGGAGACAATGACATGGTATGCTAGGAAACACTAAGTCATGCTAGAGTTCTAAGGCAGCATGCAACCAAGATGTGTCATGTGCCAAGGTGTGCCAACATGTGCTAGGTAGTGTTAGGGAGTCTCAGGGAAACACAAGGGAGAACTAGGTCAAATTAATGTATGCAAATGAACGAATAAGAGTTTGTGACAAAAAGTGTCAATGAGTTCCAAGTGTGCTAAGGAGGGAGTGACAAGGTATTTTAGGTAGTGCTAAGGCATACTAAAGGCCATGGCCACATTCCAAGATGTGCCAGGTGCTAAGGTGTGATAATGCATGGTAGCCAGTGTTATGGAGTACCAAGGAAACACAAGGGAAAACTAGTTTCAAATGCATGGAAATAAATGAATGAGAGTGTTTGATAGGGAGTGTCACTGAGTTCTAGGTATGTTAATGAGGGAGTGATAAGGTATTCTAGCTAGTTACAAGGAATGGTAGAGTGCCAGGGTGACTTTCTAAGATATGACAGGGTCCAGGGTGTGACAATTCATGACATGGAGTGTTAGGTAGTGCTAGGGAAACACAAGGCATAAATAGTTCTAAATGCAAGGAAATGAATGAATAAGACTATGTGATAGGGATTTTCAGCAAGTTTTGAGTCAGAATGGGGTGAATTGTGTTAATTTCAAGAAATTTCCTCAAATTTGTAACCAATTGAGATATTTTTGTGGTTCTCTGGAGCCTTATTTGCGAGATTTCGTGAAAAAAAAATCAGATTTAGAATTTAATGTACAAAAATTTACAACCATAATGGGAGAAGAAGATACAGTTTTCAGGAGGTAGATCTACCAAGATAACGCTCCCTGATCTATAGGAGGTTTATCCACCACAGAGACTTAATCCAATTTCTAGACATTTTGCAGACTGAATAAAACACTTCCAGATGTTACTAGAGTATTAGTTGATGCACTTGTTGTGTTTATTGGCACTCCATGTCATCATACTTCAAAAATGGCAAAATATATTTAATTGAGCAAAACTGGAAGGCATGCAAAATTATAGAGTCAATCATGGTGAAAAAAAATAGCTTGAGTCATTGGGATTACAAGAAAATGAGAGCATGACAAGAAAATTTGAGCACCTTCAGATGCAAAAGTTCTATAAACTTATTTATGAGATATTTCATATGAAACCAAATCTTTCGCTTTAAGAACCATAGCTTGCATTCTTTCCAACTTGGTAAGATACCATCTATCCATGATAGTTGGGAGGTGGATTTGGGTATCATTTTTATCTTATATCTTTCTAAATTATCGCATTGTAGAGGTTTTTTTTAATGCAATGACAGATGGTGATGATGGAGATATTCAAAGTTTTTTTCAATTAATTCATTAATATCCTTCAAATGCATTCTTTATCTAGATATAATGAATATTTTTCTTCTTACTAATTTTTTTTTTAAAGCAAATATTTGTTTTTCAAATAATAATAATAATAATAATAATAATAATAATAATAATTTATGTATATATATATATATATATATATATATATATATATATATATATATATTTATATATATTGCATTTGTAATAAAAAAAGATTTACTAGATCAATAAAACAAGTGGAAATTTGGTCATTTTTTCTGGAAAAGGTATTTTCAAAGATCGGATGAATTGTTTTCATAGCTGTGTACACCTAACTATCCATGCAAGATTTTTAGATTCAGAAATTATGCAATTCTGCAGCTGAAAAACAATTTTGCAGCTATGTATTTAATTCGCTGATCTATTTTGTGACAACACATTCTAATCAAAATTCATGATCAGCATGCCACCTCATCTTCCTACTTCATCTTTCACATCAACATCATGTTTCCATGCCACACTCGCACATGACAATTTTCACTCTTTCACAAAAAATTCAAATAAGGATAACTTTGTCATACGACATCGGTTATCAACGATTCAAACGTCGTTGGAATGATCTCGATGATATCTACACAATGACATATCTTTCATCAGAATTTGAAATAATAAAAGAATGAATAAATTGTTGAAAAGACATGATAGGTAACCTAAGGCACTAGTTTTGAAAAATGTAAAAATTCATTTGATTTTATTTCTTGAATTTATTTTGTTAGTACCAGTCCTCAGTTTTTTTTTGTGTAAATGTCATAAATAGAGAGATTGATCATCTCTCTCTTTTGATAAGCTTACATTTCATTGTAGAAAAGTAATAAGTTTCTGCAGGTTCTAGGAAGACAAACGATGATCATAAGAAAACATTTTTTCTCAAAGACCACATTTCTTAAGAACATGATCAGGGCAACATTAAAGATGAAATATCCAAAGCATGAGCACATGATTTTGAAAAAATAATGATAAACCAGATCCATCATACCATTTCAAAATATTTTAGATACGAATCTTGCCATTGAATTCTTACTTATTCAGTCAATAAAATATTCATCTCATTTTCCTTCACAGTCATTCTCCTGCCTCGGTTGTACTAACCTGTAACCCAGCAATAAAAATATTCAGATCCTCTGCAAAGTTGATTCATTCCATTTCCTTTTCATTTTTTCAAATAAACCTTGATCCACTGAAATTTTTATCATCCATGGTCCTTAAAAACCATTGTATTATGCTTGTGTTAGAGGATATAGGATTCATTAAGGTCTCCCTTCTAACAAGTCTTGGCCTATCAACATCGACACATAATATAGGTGTAAGGCTAGAGTTATCTTTCACATACCTTGAGGCTTGTATGCATTAATGACAAATTCTCTCGCTGACAATCATGGGAATACATCAATGTCCCTTGATTGTTGGATCTTGCAAGTGGCTCGACATTAGCTCATCTATTCACACTTTGCAAGATGTACTTGGGTACCTTGGCACTCATTGACATTAATGGTGACTTTGCCTCGCATTGGTTAATGACATTCATTAATGGCCAGTAATCCAGTGACTTCTCTTCATGCTCGAAATTAACACATTTATTTATGTGAATAGAATTGTACCGTCGGGTTTTGTAACGATTGAAAATTACATGATTTTAATAGTTTGCAGCACGAATGTAATATCCAAAAATTGGAAGAGCAGCAATATAGGACATAAAAATGGAAATATGCAAAAATATCAATACTTCAAAACATGAGACAACCATATAGACATTCCATTATTATTATTGGTAGAAAATAAGTACAAATTCTTGAGGAAAAGATCACTCAAGATGGGCAAACAAGCCTCCCATGAAACAATACATCAAAATGTGAAATGTTGCTAATACATGAAATGCCAGAATGATATAATTGCGCTGTCTATGAGACATTAGCAACAACTAGAAAATGTAAATACACACACACACACACACACACACACACAGATATATATATATATATATATATATATATATATATATATATATATATATATACAAGGCTCCAAAAGTGTCGCGAATAGAGATCTTGGCTCCCAAGCTGATTTCCAAGACAACCCAGAAAGGTTTCCGGAAATACCCAAAATACAAAAATAGCAAGATATGACCCTAGAGCTAGATAACCACTGCAATTGGAATGGTGATAGGAGGTGGCTGAACTGATATAGGAAATGTTTTATCCTCCTCCAATATATCTCCCAAATGAAGGATTGATCCCCTCACAAGAAACCCAACTCCTCCAACTAGGGCACTAAAACCTCTACTGCAACTTCTCTCTAAAATAACATAGTCCTTGAAAGAAACTGCATTGTAGTTGATCGTCGCTACTTATCCTGATGATAAATAATGAAATGACGCTCAAGGAATCTCCTTGCTAGCCTCTTGGATGAAGGGCTGCTCCCTCCATTGGAAAACAAGCTAAGAAATTTGGTTTCACAACCCTCCACTACTGCAACCCTGCAACACAACACAACCCTGGAAGAAACTGCAATGTGGATGATGGCTGAAGCTTGGAAAAATTATGAATAGTGGAAATGATGCTCAATTTACATATCCTGAGTAGGCACTCGAAGTCCCTCGAGGATGAGGGTGGGATTCCCGCTCGGGAACACCCTTGTGATAAACAACATCGCAGACTTTGTTAAACAACTGAAGCATGCATAGACATGTCAAATGACAGATCTAGATCTAAAAATATCAATAATCAATAATAAAAATCATATCTTTTATGGCTTCCATCCTCTTCCTTTTATGCTTAGTGAGCATCCTCACCCTAGGTCCCACTCATTAAAGGAGTTTCTCTCATGCATACACTCCTCCTAAATGACTGCGCTATCCTCCAGTAATCCTCTGCTATCTCCATAACAACATTGTTGATCTGGTCAAATTTGACCCTGTCCACATGCTCTAACCCATGTTCACACCCAAGGGTTCTTTATTTAGCTGCTATAATGAGCCACATTCACATGAGAAGTCTTATTAATCCTAATAAAGAGATTTATGGGTTTCCCTACCCACTTACTCATCTATCTATGTGACAAAACAAAACTTTAATATTCTAATTAGCTAAAAGATAATTTTGGAATATTACTGTCCTCCCCTCGAAAATGTTGCTTGTCCTCAAGAAACTGTAAGGGTACTGCAAAACCACCTCTCCTCCTCTTGTAGCCTCCTCATCTAGTAGTCTCCACCACTAAACCAAAGTCTATCCATTCAATCTATCCTCTAATGGCTCCTCCCAAATGTGAAAGTTAGCCTTTCGTAGATAAACCAAATAGCTCTCATCATGAAGAAGTGAGAGATATATGGAGAAAACTATATGTTGTCCATTGGCCTCCTTAAGGCATGATAGGTGATAAACGTTAGAGACCTCAACCTCAATGATAAACTACAATCTCCATGCTATCATCCAAACAAAATGAGCCATCCTTGGTAGCTCCTAGAAAAACTCACCAATCCCATGCTTCTGCAATGTATAGAGGCTGCATGGCTGAAAATGAGAGATCAAATTTTTCAACCCATGTTGTCTCTCTCTCCATTTATGATAGGTATGGAGCTGTTGATCTTGGGCTACAATAATGTGGTCCTCAAGAAGCCAAAAGGCACCCGGACTCTCATGATCCCACTCCTTCATTCCAGGAACCTCTCTTTCCCAATCCATCCCACATATAGTGAATATAATGTCATCACCATATGGGATCCAAAAGAAAAATAGGCTAAGTGTCATATAACATGTTGGATGGTGAAAATAGTCCCTCAAGTGAGACATGCGATGTTCTTCTCCTAGCTGTCTCAAAACATGATATGATAAGTGGCCATCCAACCACTTTCTTACTTCCATTAGCTTCTTAAAAGCTTGAAAGTAGTAAAGGAAATTAGCTGTTAACTGAATGTGAACCAAGAAAAACAATTCTTGCCCAAAGCCCTTTAGAAAGTGGTCATTCCCATCATTGAACATAGTCTCAAGAGGACCATGAAGTCCAAAGAGAGACTTACTCTCTTGTGGAGCAATGTGCTACAAATGTATGGAAAAGGAATATACATACATGGTTAGATGATCAATAAGAATAAAAACACAATCCTTACCATATATTGTAGGCAAGTTGGTGAAGAGGTCCATAGATGAGCCTTCCCATCTCTCTCAAAAGGGGAAGTGGTTGCAACAACTTTGCAAGGTGGTTGTTTTCCTCCTCATCCATAAAACAAGATACATGCCTCATGATATGTTGGAGCACATTTTCTTTGAGATCCTCCCAATAGAATCCCTCCATGATGGTGTGATAAGTCTCAATGAAATATACATGCCCGTAAAGGAGTGCCTCATGTGTTGCATGTAGAATCTTCTCCTTGAGCTTGGATTCTCTACTTAAGTAAATCTGATCATGGAAATAGATGACTCCATTGACCACTCTATACCTCCCATCTGTCACTCACCCATCAAGAACCTTACATGTGAAGAGGTTCTTGGATTACTCCACCAATAACTGTGATTCCAAATATGGATCTATACTCCTCAATAATGACAACACTGCTAAATTCTGTAATGGAGTACCTGTCACCTCATAGCTCCCCTCTTTGACATGCTCAATGCCAAAGCCACATGCAAGAGAATTGCTATCCCACTTTTGTTTCCTCCTTTGTAGCTGATCTTGCCCAAGACAAGACTGAAGTATATGGAGGTCAACCTCCTCTTGGAAGGCATTTCCCATCCAAAAATTCCATAGTTCAGTCAATGCATGCAAGAGTGTCAATAACCTCTTGTCATATTCATAAATCTTCCTCATGTGTGGAAGTATCATTTTATTCTCCAAGGCTATGGAGTAGCCCTTTGACACCATGTTGGTGGCATCACATACTCCTGAATCACCATATTCCAGCAAAAGTAGCTAAGTAAGAGATGGTAATGAAAATATCAGATTATTTCTCATCCCTTCGTTGAGCCAATAAAATTTTCTCTGTGTTGTGCTAGCCTCTCCCAAGTCTCCTTCCTCATCTAGACCCATGGATGATGCATCATGTTGTGATAACTCTTTGATTATATTCCAATCAAGGGGCCTTCCTGGTGGAATTCCTTCATGTAATAATACATCAAGGTCTAAAGTAGACTACATATGTGAGTGGACTGCTTTGTCCCTACTTTCACTGCGCAAACTAGTCTCCTTCTTCGGTGCATAAACCTCCTGAAATGGATAGGGATGTATGATCCCAATCACTTGATGTTGATCATCATTCTCATATCCTCCTCTCATCTACAAGATCTTACAGTCCTAGGTGTCCTTCTCCAATGTAATCAACCCATGCACACACAATGTTATATTGGTGTCAAGAGTATTGACCACAAAAAAGTGAGCTATCATGGTGTTTTTCCTCAAAACTGTAGTCAAGTCCAGAAAACACTCCTTCCATTGCTTAGTCCCATTGTCTATCAATACTGCCACATGTTTTTCCTAGATGATATCCTGGTGTCCATATGTTAGATCCTTTGGAACTTCTTGAAAGGATACAAGGTATCCTCTAGTTGAAGCAATTTCTTCATCTCCATCCCCAAATGGTGGTGTGTTAAGAAGAATTATGAATTATGAATAAAACACATTCCCTAAATGTGGTGCAATGCATTTAGAACAACAAATTAAATAATTTGCAGACACTTTTCCTAAGAGTAAATATACACAGAGAAATATGAAGAAACCTACTTGGAGTCCAAGCACTTCCTATTCTCCTTTTGTTGCTCTTGTTGTAGCTTCCAATCCAACATTGATCACCAGAATAGTTCCTGCAAGTACGAACACTAAATAGCAAAGAGATTGCAATATATAGATAATTATTTACCATAATCAGTTAAATCAATGAAACATGAAACATATACATCATCTAAGAATCCATAATATGAAATACATAATCTTATATAGATACATATGTGGGAAGATGAGTAGAAATATTTATTCATGGATAGAAGGGGGAGTTTACAACTAGTGATTGATTTTATGTCACCAACTCTAGCATCATCGAAACCTCATCACAATGAAAATCTCTCTAGCAACATATCAGTCAAATCAAATACTCAATTGAGAATCCAACAACATTTCTCTACCAAATTTCTTCCTTCTCAAGCACTAGGATCTGTGCTCAATTTATAGAACAGCTGAAGGTAGTTTCAAAATCAATGAATTTCTAATAATAGGCAAGACAAGCTCCCAAGCTCAGATTTTTTGAATGGACACATGGATTCAAAGTTTGACACATATAGAATCTTTTAGAAGGCACTGGCCATGTGAAGATTCCGGAACAATGAGAATTTTCCTCCCAATTGACCAACGCACCCTTGAATTCCGGGATGTGCTTTGCAGAGCACCCTTTATTGAAGGTAACTTCATATGCAAAGCAATTAGTCCCTTTAGAGACTGCATTAATGAGATCATAGGTGATATAACATGTACTTCAAATCTTGGAAACCTTGCAATGGAAGTCATGGATGATTTGTTCTTTTCCTTTGTTTTAGGGCATGTAGCAACTGAAATGATAGGGAATGATAGATCCTATTCATTGGTTCTGGGGATGATGTCTAGTTCAACCAGGTCATTAGGAATGGTGCCCAAATTGACCTATAAAAATTCCCCCCTAAAGCATGAAGTCAAAATGATAATAACAATATTTTTTGAATGAGATGCTTTACACTGTGATGGGTTGGAGCTAAAGCAGAGTGTTTACCTACATCAATCTTACAATACATTACATCATGATATATCCTCTTGATCATGAATTTTTGAGGGAAGGCATTCCCATGCTCGTCACATAAACTATCTAATAACATGTACATAGTGCAGAAAGTCATCTACATTGGAATGTTGCCCAATACAGACATGCCTACAGATATAGGCCCATGTTTGGATGACGATCTGTATGTAAGGTCACCATACAGATGATGTGTACAACAATCCTGAAATCGCAGCCTGGATAGCTGAAACTAGATCTGGGGTCTTCTTATCTAGTTCACTCAAATGTTCAGGTACAAGTATAGCCATGCGAATATATGATTTGTAGTCGAGCATGGTAAGACATCGTTTGATTACCAGCCAATGATGTGAGTTGTTAATAAACACGAGAGAATCGCCATTGATGTTAATGGACCTCAAGGTAATGCAGTACATTTGGTAAGGCGTGAATAGATGATTTGATGTCAAACGCCAAACAAAATATTTTGGTCAAAATTCCGGAAGCGAGGATATTGTCAATGTTGTAACAAACCTCATGGTACTGGAATATGATGTTTCTAAGTTAACTTCCTGGATGATGATTTGACATTGATAGTAAGTAACTTTATTACGAAATGGGAGTTACTGATTTTGGAGACAAAATGTCACTTGATATAGCAATTTTCAGGGATGAATGTCATGATAATGAAGGTTTATGAGTATTGCAGAAGGATGAGTATTCATTGGATGACTTCTCTTGAACATATCAGTGACACTAAGATGAGTTGGTAGCATTGATCCAAAACCGAAGTGAAGGTATGATGATCCATAGGTATGAATGAACCATCAAGAATATTACCCTACCCAAATAGTCACAGTGATGGAGTGAAGTGTCATCTTCAAGAGTGACCTACTATTGTAAAACGTTCTATTCACTATCCCAAATTTTCCCTAGTCATTTGTTGACCAGTACCTCTTTATTTTTTAACAAGCTTGCGGAGGATAACATATGATTGATCTATAATTCAACCCTTCAGGCGAATAATTTATTTATATTTAATAATTTAATGAGTCTAGCAATGAATGAAACTCAATTCTTGCCATGATCGACAAGCCCATCATTATTTTATGTTTTAACGAGCCTAACGACAGTGATAGCCTGACCCTTTTTCATATTAAGAGAGTTTGAAAAAGAGGAAAAAATAAAACTCCATAAGTACTTTTTTGTAAACTTGTTGCTCATATCCAAAAAATTGTAAAATAATATCTGAGAGAACCTCCTAGCCATGTTCGACTAAGGCATTCCATTTTTGTAAATAATCTATCTTAGTCCAGAAAAGGGTTAAACTTACACTGAGTAGATATCAATTCATTTAATTTTAAGAGCTTGAAAAGACAAGTGCTCGGAAATATTTTCACATTATAAGAGTCTGAAAAGAGCTAAAAGAAGACTCCAGGGGTTCCTTTTTTGCTATTACCGAAGCTCGAAAAAGAGATAAAAGTGCGCTTCAAGGCATTTTTCTTTTTTTATCAAAGATCGAAAAATAAAGATAAAAGTATGCTTTGTGGTCAAATCATTCTTGAAATAGATCTGCATGAATAATCTTCTCACCAGTTGCAAAACCTATTTAGAACAACATCAAATGGATTAAAAATCCTTGTTTCCTAATCAGAATTGAATAAAACCATAGTCACAACAATAAATATGACTTGCAAATAATCAAATGACTAATTAAAAGTGATTTACTATTCATTTTTACCCTTTTAAAGTTACCATTTTCATTTTGGAGCTCTGAACTTGTTTTTTCCTCTGAAATTTAGTCGTTGATTGCGATCTATTTTGTGGATGGTTTTCATCGTTGTTTGATCCAGGTTGGTGCCATAAATCCTTAATTTTTTTCAGTAGTCAACTAATTTCCTTTCATTACAATTTTTTAGGGATTTGGGCCCCTTAGGGTAAATACCTTTTCCAAAGAGGGAAACGCACCCTTGAGTATCAAAAACTGCGTTGTGGAGAACCTAAATTGAAGCCTAGGTGCATTTGCAACGCATTGTCCCTTGTTCAAAACTGCGTTGGGTGCAATTCCCATTTTTTATTCTTGCATTGTACCCAAAATTTGCCTAATTTTTGCATGAAAAGGAGTCTAATGAGTCTTATGGTTATGTTTCAGGATTTCATTGGACTAGAATGACGATTATTTCGATAGAAAGGGAGCATGAAGAACAAAATATGATTTCCATAAATGATCCGGGTAAATTAAGAGACCTATGAGATTGTGGGTTATTGAAGTACTTCCGCTTGTCAGGGATGAGGCAACAAATAGAACCCTTGGAGTTCTGAGTTAGAGCATGGGATCTGGCTATTGGGGCATTTCACATTAGGAACAAAGTGGTTCCTATTACGGTGGAGGACGTATATTTTCTTACAGGCTTGTCGAGGAGAGGCTTTCCCATTTCCCTCTCAGGGTCTGCTCTCGAGGAGATACAGTGAGAGATTATGTTTTGCAGTATTTCTATCCAGGGGTAGAGCTAAGAAAGGATGGGAAAATAAACATCCGTGATGTTCGTGATTTTCCTTTTAGAACCATTCTTTTCACGATTGGAAAACTTGCCGGCACCGTTACACTACATGTAGTCATATATGCAGTATGTGCTAGAGTGCATGGAGTCAACAATCTTCAACTGGTTTGAATTTTTACTTTATGAGATAAAAGAAAAACTGAACAAGGCAAAGGGAGGAAGGAAGAAAAGCTTTAGTTATTGTTTGACCCTCATTTCATTTGCCTTAGAGCGGATTCCACCGATCGAGCCTCAACATGTAACACTCGGTGTTTCTAACCCTAAAGATCCGAGGATGCAAAGATGGGTAGAACTAATGGCTAGACATGCAGGCCAGTCATCCATTGTGCTCTTGACTGCATTCTTCGCCTAGTTCAGGTGATAGGTTATCACCATTGATGAGTATGCATACACAGGCATCAATTTTCGAGGAGATCCAGACTTAGCTTTACCAAAAGGCACTCAGTGGGGTGCAATAGGTAAGAATTTTTTTACCATGTTTTTGACTTTTATAACGTTCATACAATGTTTATGTATTTTTATGTTTTCTCAAGACTAAAGTAAAGTTTTAATGTAATGCAGATATTGGTTGAGTTCAACCAGTAGAGGAACTAGAGCATGGAGCAGATGAGCTAGCAGAGAGGGCTATCGGGAGAGTAGTCCTTCAATATTTAGACATGGCTAAGACTCTGTCTGAGCTTCGGCAACACATAGAGGGGTTGACCTTTGGGATTCTAGATTTTCAGATCGAAGTGTTAACCATGCGATTGAAGGGCCACACTATAGGCATTCCTAACTATTGTATGGGGTTACTGCGTAGGATAGCTAGATCTATAGCATGTTACCATGAGCATCACTAGTTTAATTTTGACATATTGCATAAATTTTGAGGTCAAATGACCAATGTATCTTGGGCACAAATTTTTGTAAAAACCTATGAATATCTATCTATTTTATTTTAGTATTTTCTTATGTTTATTGCATAATCCTATTAAATTATGTGAATGTATCTTTACATGTGTTGCAAATGTTTGTTGAAAGCATGATTAGCTAAGGAATCAATGAATGTGTTCAAGTTTCAGGAAATGTGTTGATATTGAATAAAATCAAAGTGTCTTTCCAAAAGTCAAAATCTTAGGAACAAATGATGTAGTGTTGGATTTCTAATAGTATAAACACTAGTAAGTTGTAATACCACAAGTTGTGAGTCTAACCTTATGATGATGCGGTTAATACCAAATGAAATGGCATCGGAGAGAAGTTTGATCAACATGCTATACTCAGCGATATTTTTTGTCGATCTACCAATACAACTCCCTTGAAAACTCACTAACTCGCTGTTCGGAGCGAAAATGGCCCATGCTGCAGAGGATAGATTCTACGTACTATGACTAGCACCATCAACATATCCAAAAAATGGTTCCAAAGATTCAGAAAACTGTGATGAAATGTAAATCGAATTAATAACATCAAGAAAACTCTAAAAACAAACTAAGACAGTGAATCAAAATAAACAACATATATACAATATAATACAAAAAATTACTACGCTCGTGATTAAGCATAGTAACATTTCAAATACAACCCATTTCGGGGCTGCGCCAATGGAATTCCATTGTAATCCCCAACTCGTAGGCACCTTTAGCACGAACTCTTTTGACAATATAGGGGCCATTACATAATGGCTCAAATTTCCCTATACCTATTACATCAGCTTCTTTATCATAAATAAGGACCAAGTTTCCCTCTAAAAAAATGCAAGGCCAGACATTTTTGTCATATTTCGCATTTATACGTCTCTTATGTGCTTTGTTGGCCAATTGGGCTTCATGGTGCATTTCATCAAGATGGATGAGATAAAAAAGACGCGCTTGTTCTTATGAGGTTTCACGTAACAAGTCGATTGCGAGTTTTAACAACGATATTTCACATTGGACTGGCGAGATAGCTTCCAAACCATACACCAATTGAAAGGGAGTAAATCTAGCTACTTTTCTCACCGAATTTTGCTATTCCCATAAGGTAGAGTGTAGTATCAAATTCCAGTTTCTTTTATGAACTCCTATCATTCGTTGAAGCATAATTTTAAGAATCTTGGTGATAGCTTCAACTTGTCCATTTGAGTGTGGATAATAAGGAGTAGAATTATCATGTGACAATCGTAACTTAGTAGTCAATTCAGTCATCATATGGTTGCAAAAATGCTTCCCATGATCTGTGACTATAGCTTGTGGGACCCAAAACTATGAAATGACATGATTAAAGAAAAACAATGCATTTGTTTTTCCTGTGTTGCTGGATGTAGGCATCGCTTCAACCCACTTGGTAAAGAAGTCTACTGCAACAATAATATAACCAAGCCCCTCAGACAAATGAGGGTTATAGGTCATGAACTCAATTCCCCATTTTGAAAATGGCCCCATAGAGACAACAAGATGCATTGCCACTGGAGGTTTGCCAATTTTACGATCAAATATCAGGAACGCATGAAAACTTCTGACTGGGATGATGCAGTCATGAAATATGGTAGGCCAAAAGTAACCGGCGCGGAGTATCTTTTGCACGATAGTGTATCCAGACATGTGTCCACCACAAGCCCCAACATGAAAATCATTTAAAACCTTTTCAGCCTCCTCATGAGTGAGGCACCTTCTTAAAATCGTATCGACACCACGATGATAAAGCGTATCGCCGACGATCAGATAATCTGTAGCTTAGTATAGAATACGTAATTGGTCAGAGCGAGAGGTATCAAGCCAAAAATTTTGGGTCTTGGAGATAAATGATAAAATCCCCATACTAAGGATTAGATGTTCTGATCAGATCATAGCCTCGTTAGGAATAGATGGTTCTGACATAGTAGCAGTACTATTAGAGGGAAGGTCATAGAGAAGCTCAGCCAGAACTAAAGACTTCTTTGACTTGGATTTTATGAATTCCAAATTAAATTCCTACAAAATGACAATACATTTTGAATACATTCCCCCCAACAATTGATGTGATAAGATATAAGTCATGGGGTTGCAATCCGAAATGACAATGGTCTTCTAGAACAATATATAATGGCGAAATATTTGGACAACTTAAACAGCCGCCAAGGCAAGATTTTCTATGTACGAATACTTCACCTCCATATCATTGAGATACGAATCAAATAATAGATTGAATGTTCTATCCCATTTTCTACTATGACCAATGTTAGTATGAATCTTAATTCGAAGCATATGAAAAAATACCACTTTAGTTGCGCATAAAAAACAGCCCTAACAATAGAAATGACTACTAATATCCTCAGATCTGCAATCAGGTGATCAAGATAAATGCTGCAAAAATCTAGATCTATGCATTAGAAGACATTAAACAATAGAAAAAACAATATTTACTCCATGCATCCAATAGACAAGACAAGAATATGCTGAATGAATCTATATTAATGGCACCTGGGAGGAAAACACAAGAGGGTGTTCCCTGTTCTCCTCAATGGGATGGGTTCTTGTAAGTCCTTAGCACTTTAGATATAAAACTCCTCTCTCTTGATGCTGTAGAAAACCCAAACAAAAATGGCTGCAAAATATGACTATGAAGGTGGACCAATAGTCAGACCAAAAGTTTAGATCCATAGTGATCTTTAGGCAACAAAAGGTGGTAAATGAATGGGAAAACCCTTCTATTTATAACAAAATATTGAGTTAGTCTAGATATTGGTGCATAATTAAAATATTTTTAACCAAATCAAGATCCAACTTTTATGGAATATTTTATTATATTTGTCGGAGGGAAAAGGAATTTGACTTGGGTCAAATCCCTTTATTTGTAAATAATAAATAAATAAACGATTTATTTATCATTTTAAGGATGTGGTTGAGTAATAATCAAATAAATAATGATTTATTTAATTATTTAAGGGTGAATAAGTCATATTTAACAAAGAATATTATTTAAATAAGGTTTAAATAATCATTCTTAGAAAATAATAAGATAAATAATGATTTATCTAATTAATTTCCTTGTTTTGGGTTAAATATAAATAGGAATATTAATTAAATTGTTGTTTAACTAATTATTCCTTGAGGAAAATCAAACAAATGTATATTTAGTTAATATTTGCTCATGGGGTTTCCTGTTTAGACCATAAACAACTTAATAAAGGTGATTTACTAAGTTATTTTCATAGTGAAAGAAATTTTACTTAGGGTAAAATTGGTCTTACATGGTGTACTTGGGTCCATCTAATAACAATAGGTAAGATGACCAAAAAATGGTGTAACAGATTTCCCCCCAGCGTGTGAGCGTTAGGAGCTAATCGTATGACCAAAGTACATTGTAAGAACTCAATCACTAGACATCAAAGGGGAAGTCAAAGAGAGAGAAGTATAAGGTAGACCAAAGTGATGAAAGAACTAGACCTTGAGGAGGTGAGACTTACAGGTGTGTCAAGTCTCTTTGATGCGTGATTACCTGTGCTATAGGCAGCGAGGGAGGCATACCTATGCCCGTCGAGGCAAAGTAAAAACAAGAAGGCATTCGGAAAACCACGGGACTGGCCAATATAGTACATGCTGGCATAAACATGAGATAGATAAACAACACGATAATGAATCCCCCATACATATTGTGCCTGGGATAACAGCCAAGACTTGTATAATGATATCTGAGTACATGAGATATAAATGCAACCCAGATGCCCCTGAAAACAGGAAAGGGCTATGAAAATCTAACCGATACATGCAAACAAAAAGGCGCTGCAAGCGGCTGAGGCCGACATCATAAAATGTATGGAGCTACATCAAAGGATGTAATGAAGAGGTCATCTGAGTGTCTGTGGGGCTACCTATAGGGCCACCCCCTCATGAGGGCTGAGACATCTCACACACACCCGGGAATCACCGATGTCAACTACTGCATCACTAAACCATTGAGTATACGAATCTCGATCATGCTGAAAGGATCTGGAGCTGAGAAAAAATCAAGTCAAAGGGAAATGAGGAGTCCCTTTGCCTAATCCGGGGCACCGAACAAGAGTGGAAGTTGGAACCAATGTACACTGCCCTCTAGACCTATCTTCTGGAATAAATGAGCTAATGTTGACAGAAGGAGGTCCGCCATAGGTGAGACAATAAGGGATCCTCAACTAAGGCACGAGAGAAAATAGTAGAGTGACTGAAAAACTGACACCAATGATGATGATGAAATGGGGGGTACTGAGTAGCGATGGACGACTTCCCTTGTTAGAGCATAAATGGCATGGATGACCTGGCAGTGACTGATACAATATCATGAGGGATAGGGGACAGTGGGACTGAAGGCCATAGTGTGCGACATGAGAGATGGACCAAGAAATGAAGGATGGAGGACTATAGCGATATGCAAAGGGACTAGGGATAGACTCCATGAATGCAATGATGACTCAACTCAGATGCCCTAAACAAGGGTGACTCGATGGTGCTGCCACACAGAAGAGGTCTAATGGGGACCATACAAACATGAGTACAAGATGGTAACTCCTGACGAAATTCAACACGAACGTGGACCAATATTGAGGAAAAGTGGGGCCCCCAGTACAAGTGTTGCAAGTGAAGAAATTCAATTTTGAGGAGGGGTGAAGTGACGCTTCATGGAAAAAATGTGTCTTGGTGGAGTATCAAGTCACTAAAAACTAACAGATACCCAGTTGAGGGCTTGGTGAGATATTTCCAATGGTATAGAAGGTTTGTCAAACTGATCTACGGTTTGGCCACTACAGGTGAAAGAAAAATCAGGGGTTTTATTTTAATAAGGCATTTTCCTTCCAAATTCGCTCATTTGCAGGCGGAGCTGTGGTGAATGTAGTGAGGAGAGAAGGCCCTAATTCTTGCGGAGATCGTAGCAGTAAAACCGACTGTTGGAATTTGAGATCTGTCATTTGTAGGTAAGATGCCTAATCCTACTCTTTCATTTCAGTGGGTTGAAAGTTCAGTTTAGGTACGTAGAGCTCATGAACAGGCCAGGTCTCACTTTTTGGGGTCTATTTTGCATCCTGGGTAGCAAGTACTGGGCAGAAAACTGCGACCTATCCTATGAAATGACCAGAAAAGTGAGACCTATCAGAGAAAGGGTGTTTCAGTGCTATTTTTGGCTAAGATCTGGGATTTTTATGGTTGAGGGGCATAGGTACCCCCTAGCATGTTGCGGTTGTTAGCCCCCTATAAATTCCTTGGCAAGCAAGCAAGGGGATAATTTGTTTTATGAGCCTTCAAGGAATGCATTTCTCTTGAAAACACATCATCCTTGAAGCCTCTGTGTTTCCACTGCCTTTGTAAAGATCCTCACTATTGTATCCATCCAAAAATTCTCTCTGATTGCAAAAATTGTGCTCCAAAAGGCCTACATTTTCCCTTTGTATCCCTGCAGAATGCCCCATTTTAACCCCCTTTTTCCCTTGTCAAAATTCCCCTCTTACCCTATAAATCCTCCCAAAATCCCCTATAAATCCTACACATGCCCCTTGTTTGGCCTATTCTCCCCTTATTCCCTCTATCGTTACCCTTTTCCTGGCCTCAAATCGCATTGAAAAGGTTGAGAACCCACATTTTAACATATATGGGGTTTAGCCCCCTTCAGGCCAGCCCCCTTAATTTTCCCTCCATGCGACCCAGGCGCTAGAACTTGGTGCTAACCCGAAAGGCGCTTATCGAAAATTTATATCAGGAGCATTTAAACCTTCGATCTATATAGATCGGACGGTAGTCACATCCCCACAGCGTCCACCGTTCAACCTTATCACTGCCTTGATCACACATCCACCGTCCGTTTAACCCGCCTAATCGACGGTTAGCCTTTCACCTGCCCATTGGTCCCCGCAAATGCGCCACTGTCACTGTTCAAAATTCGTCGGTTTCATCGCACTGCCTTCGGAGGTCGGGAAGTATTTTTAATTTCAGAGCGATTCCACTAGCCGAATGACATGTGTCTCGAGCATTATTTGAAAACCACCCTTCCATCGCGCATTAACGTTCGGCAGAAAACCCAGCACGATATGCTCGTGCACCGCCCGATCCAGAGCTGCCCATCCAACGGTGATCGCTCCACAAAGTTGCACGAGGGATAACCCAAGGCAATCGTACCCCTGGCCCACCATCTGCCACCCTCCACTGCATTTTCAACTGTCGATATCCTCCTGAGATCGGACAGTCTAGATTCCATCGCCCCCCGATGCATTTTCAGCCGTCGATCTCCTCCTGAGATCGGACGGTTTAGATTTAAAGTCAGCCCCGGTCCCCCCACGTCACCATTCCACGTGTTTCTTCATATGTCCATCTGTCCCTTTTATATTTTGTTTGAAGGTCAAAGTGTCAAGTCTTCGCATTTAAATCTTGTGCATTCCGCCAAATTTCACCGTGACCATCTTCCACTGTGTGCTGCATTTTCCCCCATGATCCTACGCTATTCTGCCATCTCATTGGTCTACACATCCATTATCGTCGACCCCGCTTCATTCACCATCCCCAATGCATGGTTTTCTTAATTAGTTTTCGTGTTTTGCAGGGTTACAGGCATGCGGAAAACCCCCATGATTCATATGCACTATTGTAGTGGTACAGTGCATAAAGATGCTGAATTTAGAGCCTGATATTATAGGAAAATGTCCGGAAATGTGTCTGTACCATAAATTTCATCAAAGGGAAGAGTTCAAACTCTGAAAAACCTCTTTGGTGCCATTAAAGCTCAGATTGGATAAACAAAGACAACACTAGAGCAACAGAGAGTTCAAGGCACGTAATAGAATATTTTTGAGCCTTTTTCAGGGATTTAGAAGGCAAAGGTACCAGTTCAAAGACATCATGGATCGCATGGAAGGCCCAGTGTGCAGAAAACAATACTATCAGTGTTTCACATCAGCATTATGTCCTTTCCACAAAGGACGAAGTGCCCATACTATCTCCATTCTGTACCGTGTTCTTGAGGAAATTCTAGCCCTGATAATAGTCCTATGCTATTAGAAGCATTTGTTACACAGTATGGCAGACCTTAGCATCATTATTCTACCTTTTTTTTTAGTTCACCAGAGTGTTACAACAAGTACACCAGAGACATACCTGGAGTAAATGGAGGCCTGACGAAGACCACTCTTTCATCCAAAGAGTACCAGTGATAAATGCTCAGAATTTAAAACAGAACGAGGCCTCGGCTCTCCTCCTCTTCTGATTTTGAATGTTGCATTAAGTTTTCCATCTACCTTCTCTACTTCACTTGAGCTATAAATTTCACGAAGAAACTCATTGTAAGGTTGTTGATCAGCTATCAGAGAATTACAAGTTGTTTCTCTTGAGAGATAGTCTCTGTGTAAAGTTGTAAGATAGGCTGAGGAAGATGTTTTCAGACTGACTATCCAGCTATTGGTAATGTTGTACTTGACTGGTGTTGCTCTTTAATATGACAGACACATTTCTTTGGATCCTGATCTAAAGCAGCGGTGATGTTTTTCTATCTCTGTATTTGTTGTTAACTTGCAGTTCATTTCATTTCATTTCTATTGGCTCACATCAGAAATCTGGCATAGGATTTACCCTTGTTAGGTACCCTATGTTTCTGCTCTCCTTGCCTTTGATGTTTTCTACTAAATGTGTTATCTAAGGGTTTATTTTAGTTAATTTAACCACTGTAGTGGATGTCATTTCCTGCTAGTTGATGTATGAATTAAATGAATCTGTTCTTAGATGTTCTTGTTAGGATTTAGTTGAACGAGTTGGGAACTCTGGGAGGTCTAGAACTCTGTCTCTATCTCACTAGGATCCTTTTCAATTAATTGAACCTGTCGAAGATCCCTCAAGCTGGAGACCGAAGCATTGAGAGTTCAAAGTCTCTCTGTGATCTCAGGTCTTTAACTTTGTGTTCTAAATATTTGTTGTTTCCTCTTCCCTTACCATTTCACGCCACACTATCATCTTTAAGATCCAATGCTTTAGATGACTAGCCCAACTAAAGGCCTGCACATTGAATAGCAAGTAAACCCTTTCCTGACTCCATTGCCCAATGGTCTTGAATGTTCCCTGGAGCATCTCTCCTTTGCCTAAAATCCTCTTTGTTCGTCCTTGTCTTATATCGAACCTTTCTATCCCGATAACCAACAACCAAACAAACAATCAAAAAAACAAACCCCCGAGCCTTATAACTAGCCTAACATCTTATTTTGAGCTTCAAAGATATAAAACCTTGCTTATATAGAGAGATCCCTCTCTTGACCCAGGAGGGCTAGATCCTGAGGTCTGAAAGTGGTTTTGATGTTGTCTCATCTTTTGGTCTTGCCAATCTAGCCAAAACATGGGAACCCCAACATAATGGCGACTCCACTGGGGAACCTCTAAGTATTTTCCACCTTACTACATCATAAGAACCTCAGAAACCTACAATCTCTGGTTGGGTTGGCAGTTAAACATTCCTATTCACAGATCAACCTCTATACCTTTGTTGTGTTCCCCACACTCTTAGACAGAGTCTGGAAAGGGCCAGGTAACCTCCGGATCTCACACTCTTTCAGAGGTGACATATCTGGTAAACGCCCTCCCAGTCAATCTCTGGTTAGATTTTGCTGTGTTGTGAAGATATACTTGAAAAGGGACATCTCATAATCACTGTGGTGGATATTGTACCCTCTAGAAGCACCCTAAACCTTCCACCTGGCGACTCCATAGCTCTTTAAAGATCAAAGACTCCACTGGTGATCAGTAGGCCTGCTGATTATCTTGGCTTCACATAAGACTCCACTAGGAGACTAGCCTTTATAACAACATCAGCCGCAATAGAAGGAACAAGTAGGGTTAAGTTGCTTTGTTGAAAAACAACATTCTGGCTTTTAGAACCATTCACACAAGAGCTTATCCTAACCCAAACCCCCCTAGAATAGTTGACAACCATGAGAGCATCCTCAAGAGATCTCCTACACCTAAACAATCAACTATTTCTAGCCACATCCATAGAGCTAACTCTACACCAGAAGACTTTACAGCTCTATCAGACCCATTTTCTGACCTAGGCGCTCAAAACAGTTTACCAAGAACTAGGTCATTCAGTGTCCTAGACCAGCCAGACGTTGAGCTCCCTGGGTCACCACCTCAAAATGGTAAACACCTTGGGGATAGACAGACCCCTCCATCTACACCTCCTGATATTCACTTTATTCAAAACTTGGGGCTCTACCACCCTAAATCTACCCAACAAGCTTTTGCTAGTCCTAGTATCCCTATCATCCATATACCAGCTACTCAAGCCAACCCTCTACCTCATCAAAACATCATCATGGCAGTCTGGTATGCACCTCTGGTATTACCTCAGCCTCTAGTGCCCTTACCCAACGATTATCAATCAAATATCCCACATTTCATTGCCAAAGAGTCTACCACAACTCAGCACCATGTAGATGGGATGGAAGATTCTTTTGACTACATGGAAATAGATGATGATACAGTCAAAATGAGAATCTTTTCCCAGAGCTTAGGAGGTGATGTGAAGAAATGGTTCAAAAATTTACCTCCTAATAGTATCCAAGACCTTCCTGCTTTATATCAGATTTTCATAAACAAATGGGAAGTTAAGGCCAATCCTCTCCAAATCCTAGCAGAATACAAGAATCTTAAGAGAAACGTAGGAGAGAGTGTCCAGGACTACTCTACAAGGTTTAACAATGTTTATAATTCTCTTCCACCACACATGAAACCTCCCCAAGGTATGGTTCTAGTGAAATACCATGAAGGCTTGGATGCTAACATGGCCTACCAGCTTAGGGATAGGGATTACAACACATTGGAAGACATGAAAAAGGGAGCAATGAGTGTAGAGGCTAATCTGATTGAGAAGAAATCAATATTGAGAGCTGAGAAAAGGGTAACATATAGAGATGACAATGTAGCTTCCACATCTGACCCCAATTATGACCGCATATCCAAAAACATGGAAAAGCTACAGCAAATGATGGAAAAAATGGTTGTCACTGTTAGTAACCAAAACGAGAACCATAATCATAACCAGAACCAGAACTTTATAAGAAACAACACCACTCCCAACAGACAAAGAGAATCAGATCAGCAAGTTATTTCCCCATTCCAATAGAACTTTCTTGATGAAGATGAGGGAATCATAGAAGAGTCTGAGAGAAACACAATAAACATGTTTGAAGTAGAAAACTCATTCCAAAACTGTTCCACAGAAGAAGATCAGCCCTCATCCTCATATTGGGATGAGGAAAGGTTAGAATCTGAGGACTACAGGTTAGGATTTGAAGATGCCATCATGCGGGTTAGAGAACAATATGAACTTAGAAGCAAAAAGAGCCCAGACACTTCAAAACCAAAGGCTTCTGAGGTTACCATCAAGAAAAGGCCTGAGAAAGCTTCTAAAGTAACTGTTGAAAGTAGCAAATCAACAGTTGAGAGTTCTGGAAAAAACAAAGAAAAAGACAACCAAAACAATGATAAACAAAATCAACCGACTAGTAGCACTAGCACTGCAGTTAGTGCTCCTGATAAAATAGTTTCTAACGTTGTGCATAGTGAGAATCAGCCCACTGATTCTGCCACCAAGGTGGTGGCTAGTAAAACAGAGTTGAACATTCCAAAGAGTCAGTCCACTTTCAATTTGGAGAATGAGATTGCAAAAATTAAAATCTCTGTCCCACTCTCTGAGCTGGCCACTCAGGATGTATATAAAGGCCAAATTTTGAAAGCATTAAATTTAGGTGATAACAGTGACACTGTAAATCTGAGTGATGATCAACCAGCCCTTCTGTTTTGTCCAAAGATAGAAGGGAAGTTTCAAGAAGGGATAGTACCTCCTTTTTATATCAGTCTCAATATCCATGATAAGATCCTCCACAATGCAATGCATGACTCTGGGGCCTCACAGAACCTGATGCCTAAGATAGTTATGGAAATATTAGGCCTAGACATAACCCGACCCTATAAAGATTTATATTCATTTGACTCTAGCAAAGTAAAATGTCTGGGCCTAATCAAAGACCTGTGTGTAAGCCTTACACAGATTCCAGCAAAATGTATGGTCATGGATGTTGTGGTGGTGCATGTGCCACCTAAGTATGGTATGTTATTGTCAAGGTCATGGGAAGCCAAGCTGCAGGGTACAATGCAGATGGATGGGGCATATGCCACAATTCCTATTTTTAGCCAACTTAGAAGACTGTACAGGGAGGCACAAATGAAATTCCTGGTCAGTAGCCCCGAAAAGCCTGAAAATTCACCTTTATACTCTGTACACACAGATCTTGACTCCTTCATCCTTTGCAATGATGAATCTGCGAAGGAGTCAAGATGCAAAAACAGAGATACACACAATGAAACAAAGCCCATGGACTCTAACATAATGGCTACTCTAGACTCAGAAGAAAACGATGTAGAAACCTATGGGAAGTGCACCAAAAATGAAACTCAAAGTGAACCAGAAACATAATGCAATTAGCTGATTAGTCACCCTTCACAAGTTCCTACACCACACCTAGAACAAAACGATGTTAAGCCCGAGAACGAAGCCTTATGGGAAATGAATTTCGATGGGTCATGCACTAAGAGAACTGCTGGAGCAGGAGTGTGGATACATAACACAAAGAGTGACTACACAGAGAGCCATGCATGTAACCTGCACTTCAAATGTACAAAAAATATTGCAGAGTATGAGGCTCTAATCCTAGGCTTAAATCTGTTGAGAAAATTAGGGGCCCATAAGATAACTGTTCATGGAGACTCTGAGCTGATCATTAAATAGGTGAATGGTGAATACACAGCAAAACATCCCAGGCTGAGAGCATACAGGAATGACACTCTGGATTTATTGAAAACCTTTGTAGAATACGAACTGGTGTTTGTCCCTAGGAGTCAGAACGCAATTGCAAATGGATTAGCTTGCATGGCCAGTTTGTATCACAAACCTCCCAGTGACCAACAGATCATCATTCAGACCAAATTCACACCTGTAGTGGCAGACAATGAAAAATATTGACAGGTCTTTGAGGGCGATAAATAGATTGAAAATTTCCTGGTAGGCAAAAATGAGTTTTAATTTTATGATTCAGATTCTAAATCTGACAGTAGCTGCCTAAGTGAAGAGTCTGAAAATGAGGAAGAACCATCTTGTAACATATAAATAAACACTTTGAACAAACAAATTGGAAATCCAAACAAAAAATGTGAAAACATAGATAGTGAAGAAGTAGAGGTGATGCAGGCCAAAGATAAGAACGTACCTTGAGGTCTGGCACCTTTAGAAGACCTTTTTGACTTTGATGATGTAGCAAAAAAGCCCACTATAGAACATGTAGACTCTGATGTCGAGGAATGCAACATAGGCACTGAAGAGAAACCCAAGATGATCAAATTGGCTAAGTCCCTGCCTGCAAACATGAAAGAAAAATACATTGACCTATTCAAGGAATTCATTGATGTGTTTGCTTGGAGCTATGAGGACTTAAGGGCCTATGACACAAACATCATACACCACAAGATACCCTTGAAAGAAAGTCAGAAGCCCTTCAGACAAAAACTCTACAGAATAAACCCAAAACAATTGCCTGCAGTGGAAAAAGAGATTAAGAAGATGTATGAGGCAGGCATAATTGTGCCTGTGAGGTTCTCTGATTGGGTATCAAACCTAGTGGCTGTGAGAAAGAAAACAGGGGAGATCAGGCTGTGCATTGATTTCATGAATCTTAATAGAGCCTCACTCAAAGACAACTACCCTTTGCCAAAAATGGAACACATCCTTCATAGGGTAGTAGGCTCAAAAAGGATCTCCCTGCTGGATGGTTTTTCAGGTTACAACCAAGTTTTAGTAATCCCAAAAGACCAGCTCAAAACAACCTTCACCACTCCATGGGGCACTTTTATGTATGTAAAGATGCCCTTTCGACTGATGAACGCTGGTGCAACATTCCAAAGAGCGATGGACATAGCTTTTTCAAATTAAATAGGACACTTCATTGTCATATATCTGGATGACATAACAGTCTATTCCAAGACTGAAGAAGAACACCTTGAACACCTGAGAAAAGTGTTTGAAAAATGTAGAAGGTTCGATCTGTCATTGAATCCTAAAAATATTTTATTTGGGTTACAAGAAGGAAAACTTGTTGGCCACATCATATCTGAGAAGGGGATTAGGATAGACCCATAGGGAGTTGAGGGAATACTACAAATCACACACCCGAGAAACATCAAGGAGTTACAGTCCTTCATTGGGAAAATCAATTTCCTTAGGAGGTTTATTCCCAACTTAGCTAAACACCTTAGCAATATGACTAACATGTTAAGGAAAGTTGTTGGAGTTAAATGGACTGTTGAAGCTAAGAAATATTTTGAATCAGTGAAACTTGCACTCACCCGGGCTCCTGTCTTGATTAGTCCTGATTTCTCAAAATATTTCCTCATCTTTTCATTTTCTTTTGAGAATACAGTAGCTGCAGTTTTGCTGCAAGAAAAATCTAGAGGGAATGGAACATCCCATTTCTTTCTTCAGCAAAGCTTTGAGAGATGCACCCTTGAAATACAACATAATGGAAAAACAGGCCTATGCTCTGGTTAAGGCCTTGAAAGACTTTAGGTTGTACATACTGCATTTCCATGCCATAGCCTATATCCTAAATATAGTGGTTAAAGACATCTTGTCCCAAGACCTAGATGGGAAGAGGGGAAAATGGATTGTTGTGATCTTAGAATACGACCTTGAGATAAAACCTACCAAACTAATTAAAGGTCAGGGCTTAGCTCAACTAATGGCTGAATCAAATCTACAAGCCCTTGAAATTAACATGGTAGATGCCTTGGATGAGCAACAGGGATTGCCTAATCCCACTGTTGAGGAGAAGTTTCAGAGCTCTCCTTGGTATTCTAACATTCTGTATGTGCTTACACACCTCAATGCCCCTCCTGAACTATCAAAGACCAAGGCCAGATACTTAAAGCTAAAATCCAGAAGCTATTGCATAATGAATGAAGGATTATACTGGAAAAATGCAAATGGCCTATTGCTTAAATGTTTGCCTGAGTCTAGATCAGAAAGGATTAAACAAGAATTCCATGCAGGAGAGTGTGGAGGACACCTGAACTGGAAAGCCACTGCAAACAAAATACTCAGATTTGGCTACTATTGGCCTACACTCTTCAATGATATCCATAAGATGATAATTGCCTACCATAAGTGCTATATTTTTTAAGGAAAAAGAAAGCTCCTCCCCTTACCTCTATAGCCCATCACTGTTGAAGGTCCCTTTATGCAATGGGGCCTAGATTTCATAGGAGAAATTCACCCTGCTTCTTCTGCACAACACAAATGGATCTTAACAGCCACAGACTACTTCACTAAGTGGATAGAGGACATACCTACTAGGAATGCCATAGATTCAGTCATCATTAGGTTCCTATAAGGCCATATCCTCTCTCGGTTTGGCTACCCAAGGAAAATAATCATCGATAATGCTGCTGCTTTGGATCCAAGAAAATGGTTTATTTTTGTCACAGGTATCAAATAGCACTCGGCCATTCAACTGCCTATTACCCCCAAGGTAATGGCTTAGCTGAATCATCAAACAAGAGCCTGGTGACCATCATCAAAAAGTTGTTGGAAGAAAAAAAAAAGTCATGGCATAACAAGTTAGTGCATGCCCTATGGGCTGACAGGCTTACAACAAAGAAGTCCATTGGCATGTCACCATATCAGCTTGTCTATGGAACAGAATCAGTGTTTCCTACCAGCCTTGGAATACCAGTGATTAAACTTGTCCAAGAGATTCAGGCAGAAGAAGATAGCATGGTAAGGAGGATAAACCAAACAATCCATCTCCAACGAACAAGGGAAGAGGTCTATAACAGAGCTATGAAGGTTCAGGAAAATCTAAAGAAGTTGTTTGACAAAAGAACCAAAGCTGCTGATTTCAAAATTGGAGATAAAGTTCTCAAGTGGGACTTAAGGAGAGAGGACAAAGGAAAGCACGACAAGTTTGACAGTTTGTGGCAAGGTCCCTACATCATCTAGGCCATTGTGGGTCCAAATGCCTTTTTTCTACAAGATTTAGATGGTACAGAGTTGTTTGGGGGTCCTGTCAATGGCAGGATGCTCAAACACTACTACTGCTGATTTCCAATTTCCAGTTTCCATTTCCATTGTACATACCATTGTAGTGTTTTGTTTTAAAAAAGAGAGAAAATGTTTCAAAAAAGAGGAAGAAGAGGTTTAGACATGCTGAAAACATGAACCTCAGAAATGAAAATAATTGGCTCTACTATGATCAAAACCTGAGCCAAGGGAAGTAAAGATAGCTGGTTCAAACATGCCCAAAACCTGGACCAGCAAAGAAGAAAAAGAATCAGCTCTAACATGCCCAAAACCAGAGCTGAATGAAGAAGAGAGAGTGACTCTAACAAGCTCAAAACTTGAGTCACAAAAGAAAGAAGGACTCTTCAAAATTTCAGATTTCAAGCCTTCAAGATTTAGTTTTTAGTTTTTTGCAAGTTTCTGTCCATGTGCAATTGTCTTTATGCCTTGGATCTACAGCAAACTAGACTGTCTAATCCTAGTTTGATTGTTTTAAATTTTTGCTGTAGAATGTAGAGAAGAAATTTGTTGGACAATTTAATCCCAGCAGATATTAGATTAGGTAGAGAAACATATGAGACCAACAGTTTAATCTGGTCTCATGGAGCAATAAGGGTAGAAATAGAATAGGTTTATTTTCTGGTTTGTAAAAAATAAAAATGATGTGAAGGGTCTACTAGTTCAAATTCACCCTAGAAGAAAAAATGCTAGGATTGTAGGATGGGTAGGTAGATTGTTTGGGTAATGTTTCTGCTAATTGATGTCTTCACAATTGTGGCAACTGAAAATCAAAGAAGAAAGGTGGCTCAAGCAGCAGGCATCTGACCTACACCAAAGATCATTTTCTAAATTCTTGACTCCTTCAAGAGGAAGCCATCCCCATGTGGAGCCACTGTTAGCCCCCTATAAATTCCTTGACAAGAAAGTAAGGGGCTAATTTGTTTTATGAGCCTTCAAGGAATGCAGTTCTCTTAAAAACACATCATCCTTGAAGCCTGTAGCATCCACTGGCTTTGTATACATCCAATCATATCCATCCCCGTTAGTGTCTGTCTAGTCATACTGCCATAAGTGATCAAAATTTCTCTTTTGCATTTGCATATTAGGTGTCTCATACCGAATAAATTTCACCATGCTACTAGGTCATGGATTCATTGATGGTAGTAATTTTTATCAGTTTTCCCTCATGAGGTACTTGCTGATTTTCCTCCCTATGGTCTTCAGTCAATAGTCTCTTTCATTCTCAAAAATCACATCAGTAGGTCATAGGATGGGTCTCATTGGTTTCGAAGGTATCACCATGGTCAAATTAATGAGTCAAGTGTCGAATAAAGATCAGCAAGGTCATGAGGAAGTCAATAAATACAAAGTTATAGCACCAGGAGGATCAGAGATATCATTCATTTAGTTTGATGTAATTTTCACCTCAAAACCCTGTTTTGAGGTGAAAACATGATACTTTGCTTTTCAGTCGCCATTCAGAAGCTGTTATCTCCATAAAGCAATGTCCCTACCTTTCCAATAATTTTTCCACAGCATGTTTAGCATCAGATCATCTTCAAAGGAGATCCATTAGAAAGAGCCTGGAAAGAGCTTTCCAACGGTATACTACACTCTCAAAACTGACTTCTGGATTGAATTTTATGCTTAAGTGAAGTAAAAGCCCTCTATTTCCTAAGCTCCCCCCTATTTCCCATTTTCCCTTTTAACTTTATGATCATTTCCCTTTAAAAACCCCTTTTTTCCCCTTTCCGATCACAAAAATCACATTATAAAACCTTCAAAATACATATGCGATTTAATTAAAACCACTTCCCCACCACACTTATAGTCAAAAAATTTATAATACAAAGTTTGAAGTCTTGTTATAAATTGCAATCGCAAAAAACTTTTCAATCGCAACATTTATATGAGGGGTTCTGATCAATTCATCGCAACCTTTCCTCCGATCTTCCGATCGCAACCTTTCCTCCGATCTTCCGATCACAACCTTTCCTCTAATCTTCTGATCACAACCTTTCCTCCAATCTTTCGATTTCAACCTTTCCTCCGATATCTCGATCGCGCACCTCCTTCCGATCCTCCGATCGCAAACTACCCTCCCGATTGTCCCGATTGCATCGCACATCCCTACCTCCCGATTGTGACTACTCCCCGCCTCCAATATTGCGATTGCGATTGACCCTTGGGTCCCACCATAATACTTCCGCTCGTTCATATGATAAAGGGCCTTTTCCTTTGTTAATGCAAAATTTTAATTTTAAATTATAATACAAAGGGTTTTCCCCCCATCGCATCCGAAATATTGTATGCACAATTCCGCTCCTGCTCCCGACTCCGATCTCTGATTGCGATTATATCTCGGGGCCCACCATACGGTACTTACTCCCAATTATAATATAAAGTCCCTTTCCCCCTTGGTAAGTCCCAAATCGCATTTTATTATGTTTATTAAAAGATTTCCCATGGTTTAATATAATCGCATCTGAACTTTTTTATGGTCCGTCCAAAATGCATCCCACCTCCCGATCCCGATTGCAATTACTGTGTTACATCATATCTCCGCCCCGCTCCCGATCCTGATTGCGATTTTCATATGATTCCTGCCTCCATCTCCCTTCCCTTTTCCCATTTAAATACCTTCTTCCCTTCACGAAAGAATAAATTCATTTTTTTTAGTATTCTATAGAAAGTCAGAGAATAACGACAGATGGAAAGCGAACATTCAAAAGGCCGAGAGCCTAAAATAAAATAAATGTGACCACAACAACATGAAAATAGGATCGGATTACCTATTGTGTCTTTAGTTACAATTCAAAAGATTTGTGTTACAATGTTTCGCCTTCTCACTGACCGAGTGAAAAGCAACTTTTCTTTTACGAAGAGACTGTTGGCTTTTGGCCTTCTACCTTCAGTTGTGATTGCTCCTCTTCCCATCGATTTGTATTCCTGCAAGATCTGTCTATTTATTGTAAATTCTAATCATTTGTAAAGGGCTGAAAGTCTGA
Organism: Pinus albicaulis; assembly: GCA_034641835.2. Lineage (NCBI taxonomy): Eukaryota > Viridiplantae > Streptophyta > Pinopsida > Pinales > Pinaceae > Pinus > Pinus albicaulis. Next base: position 618,586,758 of record CM076573.1, read on the forward strand.
GGTCTGAAAACTCAGAAGTAGGGAAATAGTGTGGCAGTGAGCTCTGCGCTCCATTGTACAGTTTGGCAGGGAATTAATAAAGTGATGCAGCTCTGATTTGCGGGATTCATGTGGTATGAGTTTTGGCATATGTCTCTTCTTTGTGTTTCATATGTACACTATTATGTTGCAACATTCATTCACAAACATTTCCAGTTGAATGTTTTCAAGTTAGAAAGGTAGAATCCATTTTATATGATCTTCCTTGGGGAATCATTCATACTCTGTGTATTTTCTTCTGTTTGAAAAGGATTCATTTATTATGCCCTTTTCAGCTTCTCAACAGTCTTTCCACTCCATCTTACTTCAACTTGATTGCTAAATCTCCTGCCTATCTTGCCCCATGAAATACTCTGTATCCTTGATTTAACTCCTCAGTTCATACTGTCCTCTTGTCCCATGCATCCCTGAAATTTCAGTAATTCATCAAAACTCCCTTTCCCATTTATATATCTAGCCTAAAATCAGTTCATTATTGTTTTATTGAATATCTATTCTACGGAGAGAGCCCTCTCCTGTCCTTGTAGGGCTAGCTACAAGGCTGAGCGTGGTTTAGTTGTTACCCTGATTTGCCTTTTTCAGCCTGAGGTTCAGATTGGGTGCTAACATCTTTGGTGACCATACTAGGGAAGCAGCACTACAAACTTCAAAAAGAAGATTCATCACCCCAGTAATATCTTTCTTATAAAGTCTTGATGATGATATTTCAGAGTTTTCTAGGCTAATATAAATATTGTACAGTAGTAAGTTGACCACACTAGCTTCAAGGAGATATACAAGGGCTAATCCTGATCCAAACCCTCCCCCTGTGTTTGAAAATCCAAATCTTAACCCAAGAATAGTTAGAAGACAAGAGGGATCGCTAAGTCCCACACCTATTCTCAGGTCCCATACTTGGCCCAGTGAGTGGTTTTTTGTAGAAGAGCTTTGTTTTGACAAGAGTTTTGAGCTCTCTTTGTTTAGAAGTAAGTCTGAAACTGCACTCGAAGACACAATTTTAGATCCAGAATTCCTTGTGGATATTGAAGTTCAAAGAGCGAATTCCTCCATTTATGACTACATTTTGAATTCTCCCCAGTCCATCATTGCAACTTATATTCCTAAGCCTTCAGAATCATCAGGAGCAGCATTGCCTCCTCCTAATTCATCAGCATCCCCTTCAGTTAACTCCCAGTTATTATCTACTCCAACAACACCTCCTCCAAATCCCGCAAATCCTGTTGTAAACCCACCTAGAGTCATGGCTGCCCGGTATGCACCCTTGATTTTACCTCAGGTTCTTAATGATATGCCTTCTGACTATCAAAGTAAAATTACTATCTTTGATGCCACTCAGGGCATTACAGCCTAGCAGCATGTTGACAATATGAATGAATTTTTTGACTTGCATGAAGTAGAAGAAGAGAATGTAGCTACCAGGTTGTTTGTTCAAAGCTTTGCAGGTGAAGTTAGAAAGTGGTTTAGAGCTTTACTAGCTGGCTCTATTCACACTTTACAAGAGTTACACACACAGTTCTTAGACCGGTGGGAGGTGAAAAGGAATCCACACCAAATTCTATCTAAATATGAGAATATTAAAATAAATGTGGGTGAAATGGTGCAAGACTATTGTTTAAGATTCAATGCTGCATACAATGCTATTCCGGCTAACCTCAAACCTCTCGTGGATTCAGCTATGCTGAAGTTTCCGGATGGTTTCGATGCCGACATGGCATATCAGCTGCGTGAAAGAGATCCACCGTCACTTGAAGAAATGCAAAAGATAGCAGTAAGCGTTGAAGCTAATCTGCTGGCTAGAAGAGCTCGAGCCAGAGCTGAAAAGAAAGTCGTGGTGGAAAAGGAAGCCTCCCCTTCAGACAGCAAAATGGACGCACTGATTCGTACAATGGAAAGGATGGTTGATTGATTAACGATTTCAGACAGACCTGAACCCCAAATAAGAAATCCAAATTTTAGAGGACAGTAGCAGCCACAATTCAGAATTAGACAGAGAGAACAGAAGGCGCAGGACCAAGCGACACCGCAGCCACAGATTAAAACACCTTTGCAGTAGAACTACGTGCAAGGGACTGACTCAGATGATGATGGTCCTCTGTTTGAGACCAATCATTTTTTCACAGCTGATGGTGCACCCATTTTCCTCACAAAAGACGAAGAATACGTAGTGGCGACTCGAGACATTCAAGGGGACGATAATTTCATTTTGGCCAATGACGTGGTGTTAGAAGAAGAATATGATGACTATCAGAGAGGGTATATGAACGCTCTATCGGCCCAGCAAAGGCAGTATTCTCTGAGGAACAAAAACGTCACAATCAGTCCCATTCAAAAGAGAAAAGAACTCCAAATGAAGGACGAAGCACAGAAGAAAGGAAAAGAGCCAGCCAATCCTTCATCCAGCAAAGCACCCGCAGTTACTAATACAGCAAATGGAAAAAGCCAACAGAGGACAGTGAAGGAGAAAACGGAGAAGAAAGACCCTCCTATTAAAGAGGTAGAAAAAGCTCCCTCCTTTAATTTAGAAAGTGAAATTTCCAAGTTGAAAGTGTATGTTCCCTTGACCGAGTTGGTGAAGAATAGTGTATATAAAAGTCAGGTATCTAAAGTCTTGCAAATTGACCCTCTTTCTGATATGGTTAATGTGGAAGATGACTACCCTGAACTTATTTTTGGCCCAGCCACAGGAGAGTCTGAAGAAAATGAGGTACCTCCCTTTTACCTAAGTCTTAGGTTGCATGAGTTTGTCTTGCATAACGCCATGTTGGACTCTAGGGCCTCACATAATTTAATGCCCAAAGCTGTCATGAAGAAGTTAGGCTTGGATGTTACTAGAAAGTACCATGATTTGTATTCTTTTGATTCAAGTACAGTCCATTGTATTGGTCTCATCAAAGATTTAGTAGTGTCTTTAGATCAAATCCCAGCCAAAAATGTCTTGATGGATGTAGTTGTAGCTGATGTCCCACCACAGTTTGGGATGCTTTTATCTAGGTCTTGGGGTGCCAAACTTAAAGGGACCATACAACTTGATTTCTCCTATGCCACAATCCCTGTATTTGGCCAGTTGAGAAATTTATATAGGGAGAAGAAATTGAAATATATGATTACTAGCAAAGACAAGCCAGTAAACCATCCCATCAATGCAGTCCACACAGATTTAGAGTCTTTTGTCCTATATTTAGATGGTGGTTTAAATGATGAGGATGTTCAGTTGGTACAAGTGGAGGAGATACCGGAGATTTCAGAAAATTTCAGAGAGGTCCTCAAACAGGAAAAGAACAAAGAAGCAAGTACTTCTATGCCTCCTGCCTACCAAGAGAAAAAAGACAATGAAAAGCCAGAAATCAGCCAAGGTGAAAAGAAGGAAGAAACTAAATTTCAGCATCTACAAGAAGAAGAATAAGGCCTCTGGGGTATGGACTTTGATGGAGCGGTTGGTAAGGATGGAGAAGGCATTGGAATATGGATTAGGAGTCCTATTTTTCAACCTGAGAAGGTCCCTAGTAATGTTAGAGTATGTGCTTATAAGCTAGCTTTTGACTGTTCTAACAATGAAGCTGAATATGAAGCTCTGATTGCAAGCCTTAAAATCTTGAAGAGGTTGAAGGCAAAAAGGATTTCTGTGTATGGTGACTCTGAGTTAATAATCAAGCAGGTGAAAGGAGAATACCAAGCTAAACATCCAAGACTGAGGGCATATGCAGTTCTGGACATTTTGAAGATATTCCTAGAGTACACTTTGACGACAGTTCCCAGGATGCAGAATCTTATTGCTAATTCTCTGGCCACTATTGCAAGTAACCTGAAGATTCCGATGAACTCCAGCAATAAATTTGAGATCCATGTAAAACATAGGCCTGCTGTTCCAGACAATTTAAGGTATTGGCAAGTATTTTGGGATGATAATGAGATAAATGCATTTTTGTAGGGTGATGGAAAATTCAAGGACACTCCCATAGAAGGGGAGTATGTGATTGATGATCAAGAATTGGAAACAAACCAGATGGACATATTGTAGCTGAAAGATAATGTAATTCCTAGAGGTCTCATACCTCTAGAGGAGCTGTTTGATCAAGACGATGTTGCAAAGAAGCCAAGCTTGGTGCCTACAGAGAAAGGAGTTGAAGATGTGAATCTTGGAACAGCTGATCAGCCCAAGTTTGCCAAATTGTCAAAGACATTGCCCCCTGAAGTGAAGGAGAAGTATGTGAAGTTGCTTTCCGAATTTTCTGATGTATTTGCATGGGATTATTCAGACTTGAAGGTGTATGATAAGAACATAATCCAGCATACTATTCCTATCAAGCCGGATCAGAAGCCTTTCAGAAAGACGCTGAGAGGAATCAACCCAAAGCTGCTGCCATCAATTGAAAAGGAGGTAAACAGGTTGTACAAAGCAGGAATCATAGTTCCTATTATATTTTCTGATTGGATTTTGAATTTGGTCCCGGTACGTAAGAAGACTGGAGAAATAAGGTTGTGCATAGATTTTCAGAACTTGAATAAGGCTTCCTTAAAGGATAATTATCCACTTCCGAAAATGGACCATATTCTACAGAGAGTAGTTGGAGCATCCAGGATGTCACTACTTGATGGCTACTTAGGCTACAACCAAATCTTGGTACATGAGAAGGACCAAGATAAAACTGCCTTCACAAAACCTTAGGGAACCTTCCAGTACACCAAAATGCCTTTTGGACTAAAGAATGTAGGAGCTACTTTCCAACATGCAATGGACATTGCCTTTGCCAACGAAAAGGATTTTTTTCTGGTCATTTATCTGGATGATTTGACAGTGTTCTCAGGATCAGATGACGAGCATTTGCACCATTTGAGAGTTTTTTTTCAATGATGTTGAAAGTTTGGAATTTCTCTCAATCCCAAGAAGTGCCTCTTTGCCATGGATGAAGGCAAGCTGCTGGGACATATCATCTCCAAATATGGTATTCACATCACATCGATCCAGCTAGAGTGGAGGCAATTCAGCTCATAGACCTGCCACAAAAAAAGAAGGAGATCCAAGCATTCAATGGTAAGATGAACTTCTTACGTCGATTTATACCCAATCGGGCTAAACATTTGAGGGAAATTACTAATATGTTGAAGAAAGACAGCACTGTTAAATGGAGTGAGGAGGCCATCAAATCATTCAATCTGGTAAAGTTTGTTTTTTCCAATGCCCCAGTTTTGATCAGTCCCGACTACACTCAAGACTTTATCATATTTTTGTTTGCATCTGAGCATAATTTGGCCACTGTTTTAATGAAAAAGAGAGACGAGATCGAAAAACCAATTGCCTTTTTCAGTAGAACTATTAGAGACGTTGTTTTGAAATATAATATTATTGAAAAACAGGCATTGGCTCTCATCAAGGAATTGAAGGATTTCAGGGTTTATATTCTGCATTCACATACTATAGCTTATGTCCCTAACGCAGTAGTGAAGGATGTATTGATGCAAACTGATCCAGAAGGTCGAAGGGGTAAGTGGATAGCAGCTATGTTGGAGTACAATCTGGAGATCAAGCCCACGAAGTTGAACAAAGGCTAAGGCCTGGCGAAATTGATGGCCCAATCAAATCTGCGTGCTTTAGATATAAACCTAATAACAGCAGTGGCAGAAGATGAAGATGAAGGTTTGCTAGTTTCAATTTCAGATATTTTTCTACAATCCCCATGGTATTCAGATATTGTCTATGTCCTTCAGCATTTGTCACCTCCTACCGGCATGTCCAAGAGTAAAGGTAGATCTCTGAAGCTAAAATCTGCAAAATACTGCATTTTAGACAGCGCTCTATATTGGAAATATCCGGGAGGCATTCTGCTCAATTGTTTGGTTGAAGAAGAAACGCAGAAGGTAATTCACGAGTTTCATAAAGGCGACTGTGGCGGTCACTTGTTTTGGAAGACTACAGCTAACAAGATATTGAGAGCAGGATATTATTGGCCCACATTATTCTCTAATTTATATAAGACCATGATGAAATGTCATGAATTCCAAATATTCCAAGGGAAGAATAAATTGCTTCCACTCGCTTTGAAACCAGTTTCGGTGAACGCACCCTTTCAGCAGTGGGGGCTCGATTTGATTGGAGAAATTCATCCCGCATCCTCAGCACAACACCGATGGATATTGATAGGGATAGATTACTTTACGAAATGGATCGAGGCCGTCCTATCCAGGTAAGCAACAGACACGGTAATCATTCAATTCCTGGAATCAAATATTTTATCTCGTCTTGGCTGCCCATGCAAAATCATAACAGAAAATGCAGCGGCATTCAGATCAAAGAAAATGATCGATTTCTGTGATAAATACAACATCATGCTGGGCCATTCAACAACGTATTATCCACAAGGCAACAGCCTGGCTAATTCCTCTAAAAAATCACTGGTGACTATAATTAAGAAAATGTTGGAGGCAAACAAAAGAAACTGGCACCGAAAGCTCATCAACGCACTGTGGGCAGACAGAGTTAGCAGTAAAAGATCAATAGGTATGTCACCATTTGAGCTGGTTTATGGTACTGATGTTGTCTTTCCTATATCCCTTACAGTCCCAGTTATGAGATTATTGCAAGAATTTGGCAGCGAGGACAATGAAAATCAGTGAAGAATCAATCAAATGATCCACCTTCAACAAATAAGAGAGGAAGTGTCACAGAACGCTATTCAGTTGCAGTAGAAAATAAAGAAGATATATGATAGGAAGACAAAAGCAGAAAGGTTTTAGCTGGATGATATAGTGTTGAGATGGGACCCCATAAATGAAGACAAAGGGAAGCACGGTAAGTTCGACAATCTATAGAAAGGACCATATAGGATTTCAACATACAGAGGACAGAATGCCTTTTTGCTTTCAGAAATGGATGGCCAAGATTGCCCTGAAGGAGCAGTAAATGGTGGGATTTTAAAGCACTATCATTGCTGAAAACAAAGGATCAGAATATATGTCATAATCATTGTATATACCATGTTATGTTTATCAAAGTTCAAAGTACACAGTCATTGAAGTTTGGGGCCCGAGGTGAAGGCTATAAAACTTGAATGTTATGTGTATTGTTTGGTTTTATTTCAGTTTTTCAGTCTCAGTCTTGAGTTAGTGTCAGTCTACATTGTGTCAGTTTGTCAGTATTTTTGACTCCATGCCCAATGGATAAGGCTACTTGGTCTACAGTGTTCTTGGCACCTCCAAAGAGCTACCATCCCCATTGGAGCCAATGTTAGTGTCTGTCTAGTCATACTGCCATAAGTGATCAAAATTTCTCTTTTGCATTTGCATATTAGGTGTCTCATACCGAATAAATTTCACCATGCTACTAGGTCATGGATTCATTGATGGTAGTAATTTTTATCAGTTTTCCCTCATGAGGTACTTGCTGATTTTCCTCCCTATGGTCTTCAGTCAATAGTCTCTTTCATTCTCAAAAATCACATCAGTAGGTCATAGGATGGGTCTCATTGGTTTCGAAGGTATCACCATGGTCAAATTAATGAGTCAAGTGTCGAATAAAGATCAGCAAGGTCATGAGGAAGTCAATAAATACAAAGTTATAGCACCAGGAGGATCAGAGATATCATTCATTTAGTTTGATGTAATTTTCACCTCAAAACCCTGTTTTGAGGTGAAAACATGATACTTTGCTTTTCAGTCGCCATTCAGAAGCTGTTATCTCCATAAAGCAATGTCCCTACCTTTCCAATAATTTTTCCACAGCATGTTTAGCATCAGATCATCTTCAAAGGAGATCCATTAGAAAGAGCCTGGAAAGAGCTTTCCAACGGTATACTACACTCTCAAAACTGACTTCTGGATTGAATTTTATGCTTAAGTGAAGTAAAAGCCCTCTATTTCCTAAGCTCCCCCCTATTTCCCATTTTCCCTTTTAACTTTATGATCATTTCCCTTTAAAAACCCCTTTTTTCCCCTTTCCGATCACAAAAATCACATTATAAAACCTTCAAAATACATATGCGATTTAATTAAAACCACTTCCCCACCACACTTATAGTCAAAAAATTTATAATACAAAGTTTGAAGTCTTGTTATAAATTGCAATCGCAAAAAACTTTTCAATCGCAACATTTATATGAGGGGTTCTGATCAATTCATCGCAACCTTTCCTCCGATCTTCCGATCGCAACCTTTCCTCCGATCTTCCGATCACAACCTTTCCTCTAATCTTCTGATCACAACCTTTCCTCCAATCTTTCGATTTCAACCTTTCCTCCGATATCTCGATCGCATCGCACATCCCTACCTCCCGATTGTGACTACTCCCCGCCTCCAATATTGCGATTGCGATTGACCCTTGGGTCCCACCATAATACTTCCGCTCGTTCATATGATAAAGGGCCTTTTCCTTTGTTAATGCAAAATTTTAATTTTAAATTATAATACAAAGGGTTTTCCCCCCATCGCATCCGAAATATTGTATGCACAATTCCGCTCCTGCTCCCGACTCCGATCTCTGATTGCGATTATATCTCGGGGCCCACCATACGGTACTTACTCCCAATTATAATATAAAGTCCCTTTCCCCCTTGGTAAGTCCCAAATCGCATTTTATTATGTTTATTAAAAGATTTCCCATGGTTTAATATAATCGCATCTGAACTTTTTTATGGTCCGTCCAAAATGCATCCCACCTCCCGATCCCGATTGCAATTACTGTGTTACATCATATCTCCGCCCCGCTCCCGATCCTGATTGCGATTTTCATATGATTCCTGCCTCCATCTCCCTTCCCTTTTCCCATTTAAATACCTTCTTCCCTTCACGAAAGAATAAATTCATTTTTTTTAGTATTCTATAGAAAGTCAGAGAATAACGACAGATGGAAAGCGAACATTCAAAAGGCCGAGAGCCTAAAATAAAATAAATGTGACCACAACAACATGAAAATAGGATCGGATTACCTATTGTGTCTTTAGTTACAATTCAAAAGATTTGTGTTACAATGTTTCGCCTTCTCACTGACCGAGTGAAAAGCAACTTTTCTTTTACGAAGAGACTGTTGGCTTTTGGCCTTCTACCTTCAGTTGTGATTGCTCCTCTTCCCATCGATTTGTATTCCTGCAAGATCTGTCTATTTATTGTAAATTCTAATCATTTGTAAAGGGCTGAAAGTCTGAGGTCTGAAAACTCAGAAGTAGGGAAATAGTGTGGCAGTGAGCTCTGCGCTCCATTGTACAGTTTGGCAGGGAATTAATAAAGTGATGCAGCTCTGATTTGCGGGATTCATGTGGTATGAGTTTTGGCATATGTCTCTTCTTTGTGTTTCATATGTACACTATTATGTTGCAACATTCATTCACAAACATTTCCAGTTGAATGTTTTCAAGTTAGAAAGGTAGAATCCATTTTATATGATCTTCCTTGGGGAATCATTCATACTCTGTGTATTTTCTTCTGTTTGAAAAGGATTCATTTATTATGCCCTTTTCAGCTTCTCAACAGTCTTTCCACTCCATCTTATTTCAATTTGATTGCTAAACCTCCTGCCTACCGTGCCCCGTGAAATATTCTGTGTCCTTGATTTAATTCCTTAGCTCATGTTGTCCTTTCGTCCCATACATCCCTGGAAATTTCAGTCATTTATTAAAATCCCTTTTCCCATTTATATATCTAGCCTAAAATCAGTTCATTATTGTGTTATTGAATATATATTCTACGGAGAGAGCCCTCTCCTGTCCTTGTAGGGCTAGCTACAAGGCTGAGCATGGTTTAGTTGTTACCCTGATTTTCCTTTTTCAGCCTGGGGTCCATTTCAGGTGCTAACACATCCAAAATTTCACTTTGATTGCAAAAATTGTGCTCCAAAAGGCCTACATTTTCCCTTTGTATCCCTGCAGAACGCCCCATTTTAACCCCCTTTTTCCCTTGTCAAAATTACCCTCTTACCCTCTAAATCCTCCCAAAATCCCCTATAAATCCTACACATGCCCCTTGTTTGGCCTATTCTCCCCTTATTCCCTCTATTGTTACCCTTTTCTTGGCCTCAAATCGCATTGAAAAGGTTGAGAAACCCACATTTTAACATATATGGTGTTTAGCCCCCTTCAAGCCAGCCCTCTTAATTTTCCCTCCACGCGACCCGGGCGCTAGAACTTGGCGCTAACCCGAAAGGCACTTATCGAAAATTTATATCAGGAGCATTTTAAACCGACGATTTGTTTAGATCGGATGGTCATCGCATCCCCACAACATCCACTGTTCAACCTTCTCACTGCCCCGATCACACATCCACTGTCCATTTAACCCGCCTAATCGACGGTCAGCCTTTCACCCACCCAGTGGTCCCCGCAAACGCACCACGGTCACTGTTCAAAATCCTCCGGTTTCATCGCACCGCCTTCGGCGGTCGGACAATATTTTTAATTTTGGAGTGATTCCACAGGCCGAACGACACGTGTCTCAAGCATTATTTGAAAACCGCCCTTCCATCGTGCATTAACATTTGGCAGAAAAACCAGTGCGATATGCTCATGCACCGTCTGATCCAGAGCTGCTCATCCAACGGTGATCGCTCCACAAAGTTGCACGGGGGATAACCCAAGGAAATCGTACCCCTGGCCCACCATCCGTCACCCTCCGCTACATTTTTAGCTGTCAATCTCCTCCCGAGATCGGATGGTCCAGATTCCATTGCCCCCCGATGCATTTTCAGCTGTCGATCTCCTCCTGAGATCAGACAGTCCTGATTTAAAGTCAGCCCCGGTCCCGCCACGTCACCATTCCACGTGTTTCGTCACATGTCCATCCGTCCCTTTTATATTTTGTTCAAAGGTAAAAGTGTCAAGTCTTTGCATTTAAATATTTTGCGTTCTTCCAACTTTCACCGTGACCATCTTCCACTGTGTGCTGCATTTTCCCCCATGATCCTGCGCTATTCCGCCATCTCATCAATCTATACGTCCATTCTCGTTGACCTTGCTGCATTCACCATCCCCAATGCATGGTTTTCTTAATTAGTTTTTGTGTTTTGGTAGAGCATAAAAGTGTGGAAAACCACCATGATTCATATGCACTATTGTAGTGGCACAGTGCACAAAGAAGCTGAATTTAGAGCCTGATATTACAGGAAAATGTCCGAAAAGGTGTCTGCACCATAAATTTCATCAAAGGGTAGAGTTCAAACTCTGCAAAACCTCTTCAGCGCCATTAAAGCTTAGATTGCATAAAAAAAGACAGTACTGGAGTAGCAGAGATTTCAAGGCACGTAATAGAATATTTTTGAGCCTTTTTCAGGGATTTAGAAGGCAAAGGTACCAGTTCAAAGACATCATGGATCGCATGGAAGGCCCAGAATGAAGAAAACAATACTATCAGTGTTTCACATCAGCAGTATGTCCTTTCCCTAAAGGACGAAGTGCCCATACTATCTCCATTCTGTACCATGTTCCTGAGGAAATTCCAGCCCTGACAATAGTCCTATGCTATCAGAAGCATTTGTTACATAGTATGGCAGACCTTAGCATCATTATTCTACCTTTTTGTTTAGTTCACCAGAGTGTTACAACAAGTACACTAGAGACATATCTGGAGTAAATGGAGGCGTGACGAAGACCACTCTTTCATCCAAAGAGTCCCAGTGATAAATGCTCAGAATTTAAAACAGAACGAGGCCTCGGCTCTCCTCCTCTTCTGAGTTTTAATGCTGCATTTAGTTTTCCATCTACCTTATCTACTCCACTTGAGCTATAAATTTCATGAAGAAACTCATTGTAAGGTTTTTGATCAGTTATCAAAGAATTACAAGTTGTTTCTCTTGAGACATAGTCTCTGTGTAAAGTTGTAAGATAGGCTGAGGAAGATGTTTTCAGACTGAATATCCAGCTATAGGTAATGTTGTACTTGACTGGTGTTTCTCTTTAATATGACAATCACATTTCTTTGGATCCTGATCTAAAGTAGTGGTGATGTTTTTCTATCTCTGTATTTGTTGTTAACTTGCAGTTCATTTCATTTCATTTCTATTGGCTCGCATCAGAAATATGGCATAGGATTTAGCCTTGTTAGGTACCTTATGTTTCTTCTCTTCTTTCCTCTGATGTTTTCTACTAAATTTGTTATCTAAGGGTTGATTTCAGTTAATTTAACGAGTGTAGTGGATTTCATTTCCTGCTAGCTGATGTATGAATTAAATGAATCTATTATTATATGTTCTTGTTAGGATTTAGTTGAACGAATTGGGAACACTGGGAGGTCTAGAACTCTGTCTCTATCTCACTAGGATCCTTTTCAATTAATTGAACCTGTCTAAGATCCCTTAAGCTAGAGGTAAAAGCATTGAGAGTTCAAAGTCTCTCTTTGATCTCAGGTCTTTAACTTTGTGTTCTAAATCTTTGTTATTTCCTCCTCCCTTACCATTTCACACCACACTATCATCTTTAAGATCCAATGCTTTAGATGACTAGCCCAATTGAAAGCCTACACATTGAATAGCAAGTAAACCCTTTCCTGACTCCATTGCCCAATGGTCTTGAATGTTCCTTGGAGCATCTCTCCTTTGCCTAAAATCCTCTTTGCTCGTCCTTGTCTTATATCGAACCTTTCTATCCCAATAACCAACAACCAAACAAAAAATCAAACAAACAAACCCCCGAGCCTTATAACTAGCCTAACATCTTAAATTTTGAGCTTCAAAGATATAAAACCTTGCTTATATAGAGAGATCCCTCTCTAGACCCAGGAGGGCTAGATCCTGAGGTCTGAAAGTGGTTTTGATGTTTTCTCATCTTTTGGTCTTGCCAATCTGGCCAAAACATGGGAACCCCAATAGCGGTCATGCCAAAATGTATTTAGGAAAATGGGGATCTAAACACATTTTAATGATGTGGTGCACCATATGTTTTTGTTATGGTTATGCAGTTTGAGAAATGGAATGGAGGATTACCAATCTTTTTTGGTACTGCATATGTGAATCAAATGGACTTTAAGTTTCTAAGTTGGCATACATGGTGTCATTATCCCAAAGAGAGGATTTGGAGATAATGAACTGGTGGTCTCCCAGAAAACTCATAGGTTGGTCAACAACAATGTCGAAAGGACTGGGTTGTTTATGCAATGTGAAGGAATGATGAGGGCTATCATCCCTAGCGTGATTTGAAGTGATATGGGACTCTAGGGGTTCTTATAAATGTGGAAGAATGATGGTACTAGAGTCGACACGACCAAATACAGTAGGAGAGTTGTGGATAATTTCTTCTCTTGGTCTCTCAAATATGGGTGCCCCCTTACCCAAACATTGGGTGTCATTGTAATGGCCACAAGGTGTATGTGGTTCGAATGCACAGGTTCGATGTAAGGGGGGATAGATAAAGTCAGGGGTGGTGACTACTTCCATAATGTCGTCATCATAATAGATGGGGTGACTGGTGGAAGAAATACCACCTAATGTGGCGAAGCTACCTGAATCATAATCATGAGAAGAGGGGTTCACATGCGCATCATCACAAGTGGTGATATAATAATAAGCAGATAAAGGATCTACTGATGTTGAGCCCAGGGTGATCGTTGAAGGGAGTTTAGGCGAAGCATCAGGGGGAGTCTCCAAGGGGGCTTCCACCGACGATCTCATGGATGATGATAGGTAGCAAATGGTGGATGAAGGCTTCATCATCTCGACATCCGGAGGGGGAATGTCAATGGGAGAATTCGTATCCTCTGGTTTTGCTAAAGAAAAACGCGCAAATAAGGGAGTGGTGGACTCGTTGTGCTTGGCCTCAAATTGGCGAACTGCTTTCAAAGAAGAGTGGTACTCTTCAAGGCGGGGACAGAGTTGGGTATAATGGCCATGGAGATCACACAAAGCATAGGGGCAGTTGGTGTGAATATTATTTGGGCTCCTGGCTTCAGTTGAGGAAGTGACAGAGGTTTCCAGGACTATAGACTTAGGAGACATGACATTAACCATGGGCTTCAGATGAGGCAAATCTGGACAAGTATGGGTGGCATGACCGACAACATCACACAAATCACACTGGATGGTATGCTTTGGAGGACGAGGAGGGGCAGGGTTTGTCAGGGAAACCTTGTCTTTTGATGCCTTCTTGTGAGCTTTTCCCTTCTTACCTGAAGTGGTTGCAACAGGAGGTGGTGGCTGAGGCACTGTTGCAGCGGGAGAAATCGTGGGGACCAGTTGAACCGGGGTCAAATAAAGATAAGGTTGGGGTTGACCAGGAAGGGTAGTAGCTGGAGGATCAAGGTACCAAACGGGAATCCCAAGGGTCAAGTTAGGAAGAGAGACGGTGGCCATGACAGGTACCGTGTACACTCCTGGGGGAGGAGCTAGGAATGGTATCTGACCAGAGGGGTAATGGCCAGGCGGGATGGCTCCTAAATGGTTAAGGCCTAGCAGAACCGTTCCAGGAGGTTAAACAGGCTTATGGATATCAGATGAAGGGCCAGGAGGAGGAGGTCCAGAAGGCTGAATCGAAGGGCTAGGAGGAGGCTCTGGGGGGCGAGGAGACTGCTGACTAGCTGATGCGGGCCACTTGAGGGCGGCCCGAGACGATTTCATCATGCAAACATTCGATGATATGGGATTAGAGACAGGAGGGGGAAGACTAGGGAATGTCCCAAGCAATGAGGAAATTTTGTAGATTCTGGGTGAGACACTGGTCAAAGGATCGACGGTTTGCTTATTGGCCACCGAAGAGATGGTGGCCTCAGAGGAGGTCTGAGACTTCGGTTCGTAATATGTCAACTAGTCAATGGTGACTATCTTTCCATTATGAGGGAATAACATCTTGCGGTGAATAGCAGATGGGACAGTAGACATTGCATAGGTGTAGCTACGACCCAATAGAATGTTGTAATCTAAGGGGGCATCTATGACTTCTACGTCAACGTAAACAGTCTTACCCGCAAGAGTAATAGGAAAATTGCGAAATAAGCCAATGGGCTGGGAGGCATGGACATCCCATGCTTGAAGAGTAATCATGGAAGGAGCCAACTCAGGTGATCTGAGTTGCTTCCAAACCAAAGCGAACATCACATAGGTGGATGCCCCCTCATCAATAATGCACCAGGAAACGTTGGCGTTCCAGATCTTGACTGGGATTTGGAAGGCGAAAGAAGTAGGGAGAGGAGGATGTTCTGACCAGTCAACATCAAAGAAAATCAACCAATCGTCGAAAGGATCTATAGTGCCCATGGTAGATAGTAGAGCTTTTCATTGTGAAGGGCACGACTGGAGGAGTTCTAGCGTTGAAATGGTAGTAGGAGATTGTGCCAAATCATCTATTATGTTATACAAATGGGCAGCTTTTCCAGAGGCAACATTTCGGCGTAGTGGTCCTTTAGGTATCTTGGTATGAACCTCCACCTTAGGCTAAGGGATCTGCAAGGGACCATTAGGTGTCGAAAGAGGCTTTGTAGAGACTGAAGGAGGCAGCTCGGGGACAGACATAGCAGGAGGCCTGTTGTACTGACGGGACCGAGTCTGAAGACTAGTGTCTATGGTTAGAGGTTGGGCAGAGTTCATCATGAGAACCTAGTAATCAGAGGTACCAAGTGGAAGTGGTTGAGTGGCCACCTGTCCTTCAGGTGGCTGGGTAGCCACAAATCCCTGTTGTGCATCCACCTGCTCCTGAGGGGGCGGTGGCTGCTATTGCAGGGGTTGAGAAGGCGAGGGAGGCGGAGGTGCTAATGCCGGAGGAGCTGGTGCACCAAGCTGCAAATACAGATAATAAAAATTTTGGGTAACAGTGTGGTAAACAGGAGGTTGGGCCAAAAGAGGAGGCATGCCGTATCCTAGATATGTGTTACCGGGAGGGGGAAAAGTGTAGGAGGTGCTTCCCCCCCTAGGAAAACCATAACCCATGGGAGGTTGAGTGTATGCATGAGAGAGAGCTCCAACGATACCGTCGGTGACATGAGGTGCCCCCGGTGCATTGGCACCATCGAGTCTGGGAAGATCAGGTAGAATGGTATAAACATAACCCGATTGAGCATCGATCATGTCATATTTTAACGCCATTTGGAGGGTGGCTTCTTTGGTTTGAGGAAAATGCGATGTGACGTATTTCCCGATAGGAGGCAAGAGAGATCTAAGGAACCAGTCCATGTAGACACGGTCTTCGAAGGTAAGTGATTGACAAAGGCTCTTTCTTCTCTGCCATTCCTTGACATGGTCAGATAGGTGAGTCGCAGATGATTGACGTAAAGAAGTCAAAAGTTCGATACCAGTGTCATAATGAAGGGGAAGCTGGAAGTAAGACAAAAAAGCATGGGCAAGAGTCGCAAAGGTGGTATGAGAGGAAGTGGCATAATCAACATACCACTTAGAAGCTTTACCTATAAGCATTCGTTGGAACAACCGAAGATGGACAGAGTCATCAGTAATGGAGTTAGACAAACACCACATGTGGAAACATTGAACATGATTTGAAGGATTTTCTCCAGTAAGGCCTTCAAACTTTGGGATGTCGGAAGGGAGCTTTGTCGACATAGCAGGCCAACTAGCATCATGGTGTATAGGGTTGTTTATCAACTGGTCAAAATCGGGGAGGATGAGGCCTCTCATGAAGGGGAGCAAGGGCACAACTGGGGTAACATCCGTTGCAGTCCCACTACTGGTATTCCCAGCCTGAGAGCTAGGGTTACCACCAGCATTAGGTCCTGCACTAGACATGGTGAAGGTTTCAAGGGGAGAACCGAAGGTGGAACGAGAAGGAGAACCCAAAGGACCAGAAGAAGAGTCGGTGTGCAGACTCAGTGGAGGACTAACTCTACCTCTACGTGGAGGAGTAAGTCATCCTACCGGAAACTGAGGATGAAGGCCAAGAAGTCTCTGGGATAAACACCTTGGTGGTGAAATGGTGACGACACAAACACAGCACAAAGGAAAAATGGACTGACAAGGGTAGGGAGGTGCAAGATCAACTGATTACAATGTCAAAACAAGGGCAAGGAGGTGCAGGATCAATTGATTTCAATGTTTTTAGAGTATTTTCTTGGCGGTGTTAACCAAGCCCTTTTTCGCTTAGGGTGTGTGTGTAAAAGTGTGTAAATTTTAATTTTTAAACCCAGACATTTGTACAGAAAAAGAAAAAGTGTGTTGTATAGCTGTAAATAAACCTACAAATGATAGTATATAGGCCTGCAAAAACAGAAAAAATAAACAACTAACAATGCAATAATCTAAACCCAAGGAGGTAGGTCTCTCAACAACTAGTCTATAGGTGAGTAAAAAACTAATCAAAACACACTTAAAAAGCTAATATATCTAAGTTCAAGAGGGACAAGGATCTAAAAGACAAAATCTGCTGGAAAGTGGTGCAGAAAACAACAACAAATCAGAGGAAAAATTGTTGTAAAAAAAGGTGGCGAAAGGCTATCTCCTGAAGGGAAACAGAGTGAACCCTAGAGGAAAACCCAAAAAAATATAGATGAGGTTATTTGAATGGATAACAAGCCAATATGAAGCGGATATGAAGGTGAGGTATCAGATCTGAAGAAATGGTTGAAGACTCTGAAATTTCAGACAAACTGAAATAGCAAAAACTCTTCCACAAAAAGTGGAGGGTACTGAAGCCCTAGGGGGCTAGGTTCCCACTTAGTTGAGCCAAAAAGAAAAAGTACAGGTCCAAAACAGGCAGAGACAGAGGTCACACAACCATGAACAGAGGCTCGGACTAACCCATAAAACTTTCAGAAAAATCCCTGCAAAAAGTCCAAGTCGTAGTTTCTGACCTGTTTTCAGCAGAGGTCACAGTTTTTGGGCTTAAAAGTGCGCCCTGAAGCTCCAGGTCATAGATTCTAAGACAAAAAATGTGACCTGCACTTATGGCACTCTCGTCGGCATGTTTTAGAAAAATTTTCCATCTCAGCTGCGGCTGATGTTTGTCACTCGCGCAATAGTTCTGAAAACACATGGAAGTCAGAATTTTTATCGTTTTAGGGTTTTACAGATTAAAAAAACATAAATAAAAGAAAAAACAAGGGGATTAAGAGATATCCTAGGGTTTGAAGTAGCTGGATATGGAAGGATTAGAAAAATGACAGCAGTCGTAATCGTAAACTCATGTGTAGTCGCCAGTTGTTAGTATGAATCTTAATTCCAAGCGTATGAAAAATACCACTTTAGCTGCGCATAAAAAACAGCCCTAACAGGAGAAATGACTGCTAATATCCTTAGATCTGCAATTAGGTGATCAAGATAAATGCTGCAAAAATCTAGATCTATGCATTAAAAGACATTAAATAGTAGAAAAAACAAGATTCACTCCGTGCATCCAATAGACGAGACAAGAATATGTTGAATGAATTTTGTATTAATGGCACCTGGGAGGAAAATGCAAGAGGTTGTTCCCTATTCTCCTCAATGGGATGGGTTCTTGTAAGTCCTCAGCACTTTAGCTCTAAAACTCCTCTCTCTTAATGGTGTAGAAAACCGAGACAAAAACGGTAGCAAAATATGACTATGAAGGTGGATCAATAGTCAGACCAAAATTTTAGATCCAAAGTGATCTTTAAGCAACAAAAGGTGGTAAATGAATGGGAAAACCCTTCTATTTATAACAAAATATTGAGTTAGTCTAGATATTGGTGCATAGTTAAAAATATTATTAACCAAATCAAGATCCAACTTTTATGGAATATTTTATTATATTTGTTGGAGAGAAAAGGAATTTGACTTGGGTCAAATCCCTTTATTTGTAAATAATAAATAAATAAATGATTTATTTATCATTTTAAGCATGTGGTTGAGTAATAATCAAATAAATAATGATTTATTTAATTATTTAAGGGAGAAAAAGAATATTGTTTAAACAAGGTTTAAATAATCATTCTTAGAGAATAATAAGATAAATAATTATTTATCTAATTAATTTCCTTGATTCATAACCAGGAATATTAACTAAACTACTACTTAACTAATTATTCCTTGAGGAAAATAAAAAAAATGTATATTATTTAATATGTCTGCATGGGGTTTCCTGTTTAAACCATAAACAGCTTAATAAAGGTGGTTTACTAAGTTATTTTCATAGTGAAAGCAATTTTACTTTGGGTAAAATTGGTCTTACATGGTGTACTTGGGTCCATCTAATAACAATAGGTTAGATGACCAAAAAATGGTGTAACAACCAATACCATAGCAATGGTCGTATCAGCCGTGGCTATATATAAGAAATAATCACTCTGATAATTGGGGGGATACATTAATGACTCCCGGACAAGAGTATCCTTCACAAAATCAAAAGAAGCTTGCACAACTTGGTCCCAACGGAAGGGAATTCCCTTTTTCAAGATCCAAGTAAATCCTTTAGTCATTTCAGCATAGTTGGGTATAAACCTCCTTAGGAAGTTGGCATTTCCTTGAAGTTTCTATATCTGAAGTGAATTTGATGGCGCAGGCAAAACAAGAATACCCTGGAACTTAAATGGGTCGATTCGAATTCCTTCTTTTGAGACGATGAAACCAAGAAAAAGACCATAACCAACAGAAAACACACATTTCCGTGGATTGAGGCGTATTTTGTAGTGTCGGCAGCATAAGAAGATGGCTCTCAAATGCATTGGGTGATCAGTACAATGTGGTTAATGTGCAGGTAAATCATCTAGATAGGGTTGAACAATGTGCTTGATTTCATTGAAAGCATAGTCCATTCCTCTCTGAAAAGTTGCCCCAGCGTTCTTTAAACCAAACGATATTTTCCTATAAGAGAATGTACCCCAGGGACAGATGAATGTTGTCATATATTGATCCTCTCAGTGGATATTGATTTGATTATAGCTGGAAAGTCCATCCATGAAAGAAAATATTTCGCATCCAGTACAATCATCAATAATCCAGTCGATAAAGAGAGTAGGATAGTTGTCTTTTGGATACATAAGATTGACATCCCGATAATCGACGTTCTCTCTGATGGTTCCTTGATTTTTCATGATAGGAACGATGTTGGAAACACATTCAGTTAGAGAAACAGGGTAAATGAAACCAGCACGCAAAAAAATTTCAACTTCTGCTTTAACAGCAGCGGCCTTCTTCAGATGAACAGGACAAAGGCGTTGACGTACCGGCTTGACATTAGAGTACATATTAATAGTGTGTTAAATGATACTAGTGTCAATACCTGGAATTTCCTCATAAGACCAAGAAAATATATCTCGGAATTCACGAAAGACAGAGCGGTATGTTTCAAGTTCTGATTGAGAACAAGATATGTCGACATGAATATTTTCTACCATGCCAGGTTTGGTCGAAATATCAATAGAAATAGTTTCTTCAATATTTGATAGATTTCACTAGGAATCTATTACATTAATACTAGGTAAAGAATTCGAAAATAAATTTTTTATTGATGGGTGATATAGTTCATTAACATTATTTTCTTCATATTAAGGAATATGGGAATGATGATGATAATCTTCCCATGGTTCTCCTTCTAACATCACAGTTTCCAAAATATTTTCATATGTCAAGAAGGTTAAGGAAAAAGGATCAGATGGAGTACCAAAATCTAGTGAATGATCAACCCAAACAACCGATGACAATGATTTCGGATTTGCCACCCAAGCCAAATAGATTGATTGTTATGCCAGCTCAATAGGGCTGGGCAGCATAAACTCATCCAACGTGACGACTTTAGAATCACTCGTAGTCTTCCTTAAGCCAGATTGAGTGGAAGAGATCATGTAGTAGGTCTCTATACTTGTGATTTCTGTCGACGTCACAGGCGGTGGTAATACAAAGGTTCCCATGAGAGTGGAATCCTTTAAGAGTCCTACACCAATGTTTTGAAGTGCGAGTTGGGGTGCATGAACAAACGCAACACTTCCAGTTACCTGTGAAGTGGAGGCAAAGAAGGATAGATGATTGATGACTATGATAACACCTTTATGTGGAAAGGTGATCACTCTAAAATATGTAGAAACAATTGTAGTCATAGCATATACCCATGGGCTTCCCAGTAAAATATTGTAGTCAACGGGTCCATCAACGACCTCAACATCAACATTCACTATTTTCCCCCCTAGTTCTACATGCGGGTTATTTATAATATCGTAAGGCTTATATGTACGTCCGTCAAAATCCGTTAGCGTCATTGATGATTGAGATAAATGTGGCGAGCCAAGTGACTTCCAAAAGTTTAGAGACATAATGCACGTAGATGCTCCCTTATCAATAATAGTATGATGAACAAGGTGATTGAGAACATTTACTTGTATAGAGAATTCCAATTTTGCTAGTAGTTGTGGCACATAGTCTGTATAATTAAAGACCACTAGATTAGAAACAGTTGGATCAATTCCACCAACTTCCGAAAATAAAGCCTGTTTCTAGGAGGGAAAATTTTATAATACCTCACGAGATGACATAGATGAAGGGGATTGAGCCAAATCTTAAACTATATTATAATTTTGAGCAGCTCTTGCTCGAGGATAATATGTCGATTTATGAACGACTCCCTTTGGTGGCTTGATTTTCAATTCAAGAATAGCTGGTGGCAGTACCGATTCCGTATATGGATTCATGGTCGAGGTAGTAGGTTTATCAGTGGCTTGACTACCGTAATATTTATTACGCGTTGACACCAAAATATGTGTTGAATGTTTTGTGACTGATAGCATAAGCACTTGGGAACTAGAAGCTGGATCCATAGCAATCAAATTTGTGTTTGGATTCAGAAACGGATTTGTCAACACAGCTGACTCATGTGAATTCCTAACCATTTTTTAGACTTCATTTTGGTGAGGAAAATCTCGATCAAAGTGTTCCTCATTATAGATTATGCATGGATAACGAGGTTTCCTATTTCTAGATAATCAGATGATCTTTCTTGCGGGTTAGAAGTTTTCTTTTTATTTGATTTCCATTTTTTCTTAGTTTCGAGTTTCTTGTCAATTTTTCCTTTTTCAAATGACATGGCATTTATTTTGAAAGAAGGATCAAGATCAAATGTAGTAGTATGATGTGTGCTTGCAATACCAATCAAACTGTCTCTAGCATGAGAGTCCTTTACTGGAGGAGGAAGAATAAAATTAGATCGCGACATGTTAGGAATGTTCTCGTAGAGTGTACCAGACTGAGTATAAATCAAGTCTAAATATTAGGCATGAGAAATAAATTTCTCTTCAATGATGATGCCACCCTTAGCCACATCCTCAGTTATAGATGGTAACAGGGTCTTAATGAACCACTCAACAAGGAGCTGATCAGGAACAAATGTCTTAACCATTCTACAACAACAATGCCACTCATGAATATTATTAGAAATGTGAGTAGCATTAGTCTGTTTAAAATTAGTCAAGAGTTCTGTTTTAGTTTCATATCGTATGGTTAACTAGAAGTGGGTCAAAAAGATAGTAGCTAGGGTAATAAAATTATCAAAAGAAGCTCTAGGTAATTCTTTGTACCTTTTTGCGGTTGGACTAGTGAGCGTACGCTGGAAAAGACATAGTCAAACACAGTCATCATTTAGTGAGTTTGATGAACACCATAGATGATAAGTCATAACATGAGTGGATGGGTCTTCCCCAGGGTTTCCATTAAACTTAGGAATATCTTAGGGTAATTTATGGGGTATCCCTGGCCACCAAGGAGCATTGTTGATTGGATCATTGGTTAACCAATTTAAAACTAGTAAATCTAAAGTTGCAACAAAGGGCAACTATCGATTAAGGTTAGGTTGAGCATAGCGAGGGTATGATGGAATTGCTTGGGCAATAGGCCTTTGAGCACCAGCATAAGGAATATGTTGCTGGTAACCTAGATAGGGGTTGTTTTGATACAAAAACTCTTGAGGATTATGTTGACCAAAACCTGGGTATGTTACTTGTTGAAATAAAGGTTGAGACATTTGCGCCTGAGGCTGCCAAGGGGTTTGTCCACCAATGTTATAACCCAAATTAGGATAACTTGGATTCAGTTGAGAATATGTATAACCTGGCTGTTGCTATGGCATCCCATGATATGGTAGTCCAGCTTGTGAATACATGGTTCCAGGTACAGGTTGCTGTTGTAAATTACCCAAAGGATTTGGAGTCTAAGGGCCCAATAGTTGAGGGTATTAAGTTGAAGGATCCACCTAAAACAATTTTTGTAGAACATTTTGATTCTCTAATAGGGGTAAAGATGTATTAACAAGTGGAATTGATGTGGGTGCAACAGGTTGAACCGGTTGATACAAATGTACAACCGTTTGTGGTTGGATAAGCAGAGTGAGTTGCCATTGACAAACATTCATTTTGACATTAGGTTGACCAAAAAATCACAGAGTACTATCAAAGTGGGTGACCATAGGTTTCCCCCCAACATGTGAAGTAAAATAATACGGAAAATATTTTTCTCCAAATGCAGGAAGTCTGGTTGAGATGGTATTGGATGGAATAGACCCAGATGGACCAGCTTGATATTTCCATGATGATGGATATAAAGGATCAAGTCATTGTGTACTTACTATAGGTTTACTAGTTATAATACCAGACGATGACATTGGTGAAGTCCATGGGTTTGAAGATGCACCAAAGAAAATTCTAGACAAAGATGTATAACCTGATGGGAGAAAAGGGCTACCATGTAAATATGACTTTGGTGAAGTTGTGAACATTGACGGGGTAGCGAGAGTAGGTACTGACGTAATTGTAATATATAGACCAAACAAAGATGGTGGTTCAGCCATGGTTAGTTGACTGAATGTATACCCTTTTGAATCGACGGGAACTTCAATAGGAATAGGATCAACAAAAGCAGAGGCATGTGATTGAGGAAAAAACTCATCCAGGTAAAGATCCTCCCTAAAATGGGTTGGAGTTAAAGGTGTTTCGTCTTGTGGTATTTCTTCAATCGAAATTAAACCAGGTGGAAGGATTTCATCGTCAGGCCAAAGTATATTTTAGGAGGTTGAATTCGTGATATGGGAGACTCAATAGCTACAATAGAGTATGGGGTGACTGATACAGGAACAAATTTTGGTCGTTCAACTTCAGGATGCAAATGTTCTGGAAAAAAAGAGACAAGATCTGGATCAACTTCCAGCTGAATAGCGTTGGATTCGAGAGGTATGGTCTCACTGATTGGATGGATCGTGACCATGGGTAGTTGTGAGGACTCCATCTCAACAATAGTAGACGAACCAAGATTTGTAGAAACAAATTGTGCCAACTCTAGTATATGTGAATATGATGCTTCACTAGAGGTATTGATGGTACTAGTTTCGGTAGAGCGATGTCTCCTTCACCTACCAGAAGTGACTTCCGGTGGTAAAGGTGGTTTCAATGAAAGTCTGCATGAATGATGGGGAAAGGGATTTTCTTCTTCCACGGTGACTCATTTATTTTATGACCAAAAACAAATAAACAAAATAAAAGGGTAATGCTAGGCAAAATTCTTACCAAGAAACTATGAACTGCAGAATACCTCTTGGTGAACCAAGAAGTACGGGCATGCAATCTCCCAGAATTTTGTATTTGGTGTATCACAATTTACAAGGTGGCCGACTATGGATGGATAGAAACCTAAATTTGGCCTCCCAAATATATCCGAGGTACGTGGTGGCCCATGTCCATATTAGCGATGTTTGATGCGAAACCGCACAGTGAGAGCACCCCTTTATACTTTTCGTACTATAACACCGCTCGATATACCCGAAGGTACGTGGATGAGATACGATATACTTACATACGTGGAGTGAGGTATCACACTTGGAATGTATCACAGAAAATTAACAATAGCTGCTATGTTTTACGACGTTGGAACACGTCTCTAGCCTAGACCTTCTAAATTTTATGCTTATGGTTCCAATGCTTTTTTAGGTAAATTTATATAAATTTTAAGTTGATCTTGTTTATCAATTTGCCTTTCAAGGTTCACCGTGATGATGTGATGGAAATTCCTAAAACGAAAACTAAAATGAAAAGCAAACTTTCCAATTTTAGTTTCTTCAATGAAAATCCTAACCACTAGAGGGAAAGAGCAATCAATTTTGAGAGAAAACAACAAAGAGCACAAACTAATACGCAACTTTCCTAATTTTTTCCTATGCAAAACCCATAATCCACTATTTGAAAATGCAGGTTTTTCTTTTCATTCCCCTTAATGTGAATGTAAAAAGGAAACTATATCCATCAAATATATAAAAAAATTGCTTTTTTCTTTTGAGAAATGATGAATTTAACAACAATTTCTCTTTTAGGAAAAATGAAGAATAGAACTACAATTTCTCATATAGGAAACGAAGAATTCAATGAAAATTTCCTTTACAAAATAAAATGGATCTAATGCAGAAATATAAATACTTTAAAGTTGATTTTTCAATTATAAAGAAAAACACTTTAAAGAGACATTGAACAAACTTGCTTTTCAAAGGAGGAATATTCAGGTAAATTCACTGGTCTCTATGAGGCATTAGATAGTTGAAAACACAACAAAAAAAAATATGAAAGAAATGGCAATGACAAATTGAAAGGGAATTTGGTTGGCTTGGGGGCAACACAATCTCTAAAGGAAGACAGTGTGTTGCAAGCACCCCTGAGTGGGAGACAGTGCTACGCAAAACGTTGTGTCTTGACCAACAATGCGTTGAGCGCAACAAAGAATAAAAAACTCAAGCTACTAACACACTTCTAATGCAATTATCTATTTCAAAAACCTAATAATTAAGATTATATGCTATTGGGTAGGATAAACAGAGGAAAAATACACAGGGGATGAAGGTAAATTGCCCAGCGGAGTCACCAATTTTTTATGCGGAATTATGAATTACAGATAAAACACATTCCCTAAATGTGGTGCAATGCATTTAGAAAAATATATTAAAGACTTTGTAGACACTTTTCCTAAGAGAAAACAGACACACATGAATATGGATAAACCTACTTGGAGTCCAAGCGCTTCCTATTCTCCTTCTATCGCTCTTGCGGTAGCTTCCAATCCAACTTTGATCACCATACTAGTTCTTGCAAGTAGGGAAAATAAACAGAAAAGAAATTGAAATATACATATGGCTATTTATCTTAATCATTTAAATCAACATGAAACATATACATCAGCTATGAATCCATAATATGAAAGACATAAGCTTATACAGATACATATGTGGTAAAATGAGTAGCAATCTTTATTAATGGATAGAATGGGGAGGTTGCAACCAGCGATTGATTTGATGTCACCAACTCTAGCATCATCCCATCCTCATCAAGATGAACATCTCTCCAGCATCATATCACTCAAATCAAATGCTCAATTGAGAATCCAACAACATTTCTCTACCAAATTTCTTCCTTCTCAAGCACTAGGATCTATGCTCAATTTATAGAACAGTTGAAGGTAGTTTCACAATCAATGAATTTCTAATAATATTCAAGACATGTTCCCAATCTCAGAGGTGTTGAATGGACACATGGATTTAAATTTTGGCACATATGGACTCTTCTAGAAGGCACTGGCCATGTGGAGATTCCAGAACAATGAGAATTTCGCTTCCAATTGACCAACGCACCCTTGAGTGTCAAGAAGTGCTTTGCAAAGCACCCTTGAAAGAAGGTAACTGCATATGAAAAGTAGTTAGTCCCTTAAAAGACTATGTTGGTGAGCTCATAGGTGATATAACATATACTTAAAATCTTGGAAACCTTGCAATGGAAGTCATGGATGATTTGTTCTTGTTCTTTTTCTTAGGGCATGTAGCAATTGAAATGATAGGGGATGATAGACCCTATTCATTGGTTCTGGGGATGATGTCCAGTTCAACCAGGTCATTGGGAATGGTGCCCAAATTGACCTATAACATGGTGGATCTCCCCCTGTTATTATAGAGTTGATATCTCCTTTTGATTCTTCATTTTCTTCCTCCTCGTCATTGGATAATACCTCATCATCATTACGAGATCCTTTGTCTTGATCCCCTCTTGAAGGAGGAATCTTCATGTCTTCCTCTTGAAAAGAAAGCTCTTGCTGAAGTGTGGATTTTGCCCTTGGAAAAGGTTTTTGCAAATATTGAACCCCCTCAATAGAATTCTAAAGTAGGTTGGTCTAGTGGCTCCTTCCAACTCATGCAAAGGTTCTGATTTTTGGGGGTTGGCTAGCTCAACCAAAGAAGTTTTGGAATGTTTTTGATCAAATATTTTCACTAAAATCCTAGTGAAATATGCATAAGTAGATACATTTGCATGAATCCATGAAGAATAAACATAAAACCACCAATCATGAGCCTTACCTTCGAGGTGAAGCACTGGTACCTTAATGGCCTCCTTTTCTGAAACTTGATGCAGCTCAAAACATGTGTCCAACTTCCTTACCCAAGCCTTAGTTGTGCACTTGAGTGACCCATTAAAAGTAGGCAGAAAGAATATACCAAAAGTATGCTGCATGCATCCTTTTCTCCCACTGTGATTACTGGGTCTTCTATTCTCCTTGATCTGGAAAAACCCTTGGAAGTTAGATTCTCTTTAAATATCTTAGAATGAGATTCATATTCTTGGATATAGTCACCAAGAGTCTCCTCCTTTGGAGTGTTTCCTTCCTTCTCTTCTCTTGCTAAGAATGTAGGCATGGTAAAACATTGTGGATCTGATTATGAGGCTGAATGCTCACACCCATAATGTGAAATGATGGAGCTTTCTTCATGTGAAAACCCTCTTGGGGAATCTCTATATCTCTCCATTCTCATCTCTTTGATGTCTCCATTAATGCCCTGCATAGTTTGAAGAAGAAGTTTTGGGAACTCATTTTCTTTCATTTCTCCTGATAATGGAGTCTTGCCTTTGCTTCATATGTAAATATTATCCTTTTTGGGAGAATCTTCTTCTTCTTCTGATGACATTGACGTGATGTCTCATAGGCTAAGCCAAGATAATGCCCTGATACCACTATAATATCCCAACATTGGAAGAGCAGCAATATAGGACATAAAAATGGAAATATGCAAAAATATCAATACTTAAAAACATGAGACAACCATAGAGCCATTCCATTATGATTATTAGAATAAAATAAGTAAAAATTCTTGAGGAAATTATCACTCAAGCTAGGAAAACAAGCCTCCCATGAAACAATACATCAAAATGTGAAATTTTGCTAATACATGAAATGTCAGAATGCTATAACTGCGTTTTCTATGAGAGAGTAGCAAAAAATCGAAAATGGATATATATATATATATATATATATATATATATATATATATATATACTGATACAAGGCTCCAAAAGTTTCGGGAATAGAGATCTAGGCTCCCAAGATGATTTCCAAGACAACCTAGAAAGGTTTCTGGAAATACCCAAAATACAAAAATAGAAAGATATGGCCCTAGGGTTGAATAACCACTTAAACTGGAATGATGATAGGAGGTGGCTGATATTATATAGGAAATCACTGATCCTCTTCCAATATAACTCCAAAATGAAGGGTTGATCCCCTCACAAGAAACCCAATTCCTCCAACTAGTGCATTAAACCCTCTGTTGTAGCTACTCTCTGAAATAACACATCCCTTGAATGAAATTGCATTGTAGCTGATGGCAGATACTTAGCCTGATGCTAAATAATGAAATGAAGTTCAAGGAATCTCCTTGCTAGCCTCCCAGATGAAGGGATTCTCCCTCCACTGGAAAACAAGCTCAGAAATTAGGTTTCACGACCCTCCACTACTGCAACCCTACAACACAACACAACCATGGAAGAAACTGTGTTGTGGATGATGGTTGGAGCTTGGCCAAATGCCAGATAGTGGAAATGATTCTCAAGATACCTCTCCCAAGTAGGCACTTGAAGTCCCCTGAGGATGAGGGTGGGATTTCCGCTCGGGAACACCCTTGTGCTAAATAACACCGCAGACTCCTCTAAACAGCTGAAGTGTGCACAGACATGTCAAATGGAAAATATAGATCTAAAAATATCAATAATCAATAATACAAAGCATGTATTCTATGGCTGCCATCCTCTTCCTTTTATTCTTGGTGAGAATCCTCACCCTGGGTCCCACTCATTAAAGGAGTTACTCTCATGCATACACTCCTCCTAAATGACTACATTGTCCTATGATAATCCTCCACTATCTCCATAACAACGTTGTTGATCTGGTCAACTTTGACCCTGTCCACATTCTCTAGCCCCTGTTCACACCTAAGGGTGCTTTATTTAGCTACTATAATGAGCCACATTCACATGAGAAGTGGTTTTATTCCTACTAAAGAGATTTATGGGTCTCCCTATCCACTTATTCATCTATCTAAGTGATAAAGAAAAAATTTAATATTCTAATTAGCTGAAAGCTAATTTTGGAATACTACAAGGAATAAATTTGTAACAACAAAAATAAATATCCCAATATTGTCATCATAATAAAGAGAAAAAAGAAGCAGATAAAATTCCTTTGTTTACATACACCATGATCAAACATCAGCATCCACACTCTTTAGTGAACACAACTCATTAACATTGAAGGTAAGTGAAGGTATGCTGTTTTCTAATTTTTAGTCATGCAATTCCTTAAAATGATAAAATTGTAATTTTGGAAAATTCCTCACTCCCTTTCTCATATTGTAATAAACTAAAAAACACCATTAGTTGGGGGAAAGGGACACCAATTCATATTCATGTTTCATACACTATCACACATTTTCATTTCATTCCAACTTGCATATTCTTCCCAATCAACTATTGTTTCAGTATGATTCCAAAATATTATATTCTTTGAAAATTATTGATTCATTGATAATTATTATATTACTTGAAAATAAAATTCTCAATGTTTTCATGTACTTTGATGAAAAAAAAAAATTATTTATACACAAGAACCAATGCTCAAAAAATCTAGTTGCCACACAAGAACCAACCATCAAAAATATGTGTTGCAATAAAATGTATTACACTTTTCAAAAAATAATATGATGACCCAAAGTTTGAAGAGAATCAATACAAGTCAAAAGCTCATAAAGAAGCAAGGCATTTCAAGAATATAAACTTATGAATCAATGCAATAGTTGCATGAGGACATGCGACAACTTCAGTTGGGGGGTATGTTGAGTCTCAAAATTGTCTTCCATCTTCATCCATATTTTTATCATTTCATAATCATTTAGCCATCATTTCATAATTATCAGCCTAAAACCCTACATGAATTAATTATCTTCGTGATCATATGGGTTAGAATATTCATTTTCTGAAGTTATTTATTTTTTGTATTTTTAAGTGAATTTATGATTAAAAACTAGGAAATTAACATGGTTTCATATGTGTGTGTGTGTGTGTTATGATTTTTGTGACATTTTTAGGCTTATTTAGAGGTTCTAGAAGGGTCCTGTCTGGCCTCCCAAGTACAAATTCGAGTTTCAACTCAAGAGGTGGACCATATTCCAAGGAGAAAGCTCATGGAGATATTGATGTGTCATGGGATTTGTATCTAGTATTTAGGGATAAGTTTAGACAAGTCTAGATCTGGTAGATATTTAAGGGATATACATTTATTGAGAAGATATCCCCAATTCATGTATAAATAGGAGGAGAATACTTCAAAGGAAGCTAGCAAGTTGTTAATTATTCATTAGCATCATATTTATGATTGTTCATTCAACATGAGTAATATTATTTTTTCCAAATCATGAGTTATGAGTGTTGTTTGATTCTTAATATGTGACAGTTGTTCATGTGTACTCATTGAGGAATGAAAAGATCCCCATCAACCACAATTCGCATACATTTGTAACATAGTTTGATTTTTGTTATTTCCTTGCATGAAAGCGTGTTTTACTTTCTGCAAGTGTGATTTACTTTCCACAAGTGTGATTTCATTTCTTAGATTCAATTTCATTGTCATTAAACTACTTGCTTACTAGCTATCTTCTCTTTCTTGCTTGACAATTAAATCACTAGTTGTTATTTATTGCTTTCTAGATTATCATAGTTTTCTTTTAATAGATTTTCACTTTAGTTATCATTAAATTTCTTGCTTATTAGTTATCATAGTTTGCTTGCTCGATAACTAAATCAATAGTTGATCTAAGTTTACTTGTTTTCTAGATTATCATAGTTTTATTCTTATATCTTTTCAAATATTAGTTTATAATTTTTTAGAAAGGCCATGGAATTCATGCATTCCACCCTTTGAATCTAACATCCACCCTTAGAATCTAATTCAATTTTCTTGCATGTGATTTATTTTGTAGTTTTCTTTAGTTACACTTGTAGTATGCATTTCCTTTCTTTCTTTCCATCCTAAACAAACTTTCTACAGTAGTTTCATCTAAGGTCCCATATATTTTTGTTTTCTTCTAAGTTTATGAAACCCCTGGGTTGACATATTTAAATGACAAGGGATTTAACATACCATTAAATCACCCTACATTTTGGTGCCATTGTTGGGGAAGCAAACTTAGATTTAAATAAGTTAGGAGGATTCTTTAGGTAGAATTTTTTATTTAGGTTCATTTTCATTTAAGGTAAACTACATTTAGGTATTTTCATTTAATTTTTTTTTGAATTTGCATATAGAGAACATAGAAATAAAATAAAAATAAAAAATCCCCATTCACAAAAAAAAAAAAATAATAAAACAAAATAGCAATCCAATTGAAAAAACAATATCTAAAGAGCTTTGTGCTATGACAGTTGAAGAAGATCAAAAACTTAAAGATCACATTCGAATTTGGTCTCAACTAGTGATTAGGTTAAAAATTTTAACATCAAATCTTCATGATCATGTCCCAGTCATTTTTTGAACTGTACCTCTTTATTTTTTAACAAACTTGCGGAAGATAACATATGATTGATCTATAATTCAACACTTCGGGCAAATAATTTATTTCTATTTAATAATTTAACGAGTCTAGCGATGAATGAAACTGGATTCTTGCCATGATCAACAAGCCCATCACTATTTTATGTTTTAATGAGCCTAATGACAGTGACAACCCGGTCCTTTTTCATATAAAGAGAGTTTGAAAAAGAGGAATAAAGAAAAATCCATAAGTACTTTTTTGTAAATTTGTCGTTCAGATCCGAAAAAGTGTAAAATAATATCTGAGAGAACCTCTTATCCATGTCCGACTAAGGCAGTCCTTTTTCATAAATAATCAATCTCATTTCGAAAAAGGGTTAAACTTATACTAAGTAGATATCAATTCATTTACTTTTAAGAGCTCGAAAAGACAAGTGCTCAGCAATATTTTCACATTATCAGAGTCTGAAAAGAGCTAAAATAAGACTCCAGGGGTTCCTTTTTCACTGTTACTGAAGCTCAAAAAAGGGATAAAAGTGCGCTTCAAGTCCTTTTTCATTTTTATCAAAGCTCGAAAAATAAAGGTAAAAGTATGCTTTGTGGTCAAATCATTCTTGAAATAAATCTACATAACTATTCTTCTCATCAGTTGTAAAACCTGTTCAAAACAACATCAAATGGATTAAAAATCCTTGTTTCATGATAAGAATTGAATAAAACCATAGTCACAGCAATAAATACGACTTGCAATTAATCAAATGACTAATTAAAAGAGATTTACTATTCATTTTTACCATTTGAAAGTTACCATTTTCATTTTGGAGCTCTGAACTTGTTTTTGCCCCTGAACTTTAGCCGTTGATTGCAATCGATTATGTGGATGGTTTTCATCATCGTTTGATCCAAGTTGGTGCCAGAAACCCTCTCTTTATTTTAGTAGTCAACTCATTTCCTTTCATCACAAATTTTTAGGGATTTGGGCCCCTTAGGGTAAATACTTCTTCCAAAGAGGGCAACGCACCCTTGATCATCGAAAATTGTGTTGTGAAGCACCTAAATTGAAGCCTAGGTGCATTTGCAATGCCTTGTCCCTTGTTAAAAATTGCGTTGGGCGCAATTCCCATTTTTTTATTCTTGCATTGTACCCAAAATTTGCGTAATTTTTTGTGTGAAAAGGATTCTAATGAGTCTTATGGTTATGTTTTAGGATTTCATTGGACTAGAATGAAGATTACTTGGAGAAAAAGAGAGCATGAAGAAAAAAATATGATTACCATAAATGATCCAGGTACATTAAGAGACCTATGAGATTGTGGGTTATTAAAAGTACTTCCACTTGTTAGGGATGAGGCAACAAACAGAACTTTTGGAGTTTTTAGTTCGAGCATGGGATCCAACTATTGAGGCATTTCACATTAGGAACAAAGTGGTTTCTATTACAGTGGAGGATGTATATTTTCTTACAGGCTTGTCAAGGAGAGGCTTGCCCATTTCCCTCTCAGGGTCTGCTCTCGGAGGAGATACAGTGAGAGATTATGTTTTACAGTATTGCTATCCAGGGGTAGAGCCAAGCAAGGATGGGAAAATTAACATCCGTGATGTTCGTGATTTTCCTTTTAGAACCATTCTTTTCACGATCAAAAAACTTGCCGGCACCATTACACTACATGTAGCAAATATATCATATATGCAGTATGCGCTAGAGTGCATCAAGTCAACAATCTTCAACTGGTCTAAAGTTGTACTTTCTCAGATAAAAGAACAACTGAACAAGGCAAAGGGAGGAAGGAAGAAAAACTTCAGTTATAGTTCTATCCTCATTTCATTTGCCTTAGAGCGGATTCCACCGATGCAACCTCAGCATGTGACACTGGGTGTGTCTAACCCTAGAGATCCGAGGATGCAAAGATGGGTAGAACTAATGGCTAGACATGCAGGCCAATCATCCATTGTGCTCTTGACTGCATTTATCACCTGGTTTAGGCGACAGGTTATCACCATTGTTGAGTATGCATACGCAGGAATAAATTTCTTAGGAGATCCAGACTTAGCTTTACCAGAAGGCACTCATTGGGGTGTAATAGGAAAGAATTATTTTACCATGTTTTTGAATTTTATAAGGTTTATACAACGTTTATGTATTTTTATGTTTTCTCAAGACTAAACTAAAGTTTTAATGTAATGCATATGCTGGTCTAGTTCAACCAGTAGAGGAACCAGAGCATGGAGCAGATGAGCCAATATAGAGGGTTGTCGGGAGAGTAGTCCTTCATGATTTAGACATGGCTGAGACTCTGTTTGAGCTTCGGCAGCACATAGAAGGGTTGACCTTCGGGATTCTGGATTTTCGGATCGAAGTGTTAACCATGCGACTGCAGTGCCACACTATAGGCATTCCTAACTGCTGGATGCGGTTACTGTGTAGGATAGCTAGACCTATAGCATGTTACCATGAGCATCACTAGTTTACTTTTGACATGTTGCATAAATTTTGAGGTCGAATGACCAATGTATCTTGGGCACAAATTTTTGTAAAAACATATGACTATCTATCTATTTGATTTTAGTGTTTTCTTATGCTTATTGTGTAATCCTATTAAATTATGTGAATGTATCTTTACATGTGTTGAAAATGTCTGTCGAAAGCATGATTAGCTAATGAATGAGTCAATTTCTTCAAGTTTCTGGAAATGTGTTGATATTGAATAAAATCAAAGTGTCTTTCCAAAAGTCGAACTCTTAGGAACAAACGATGTAGTGTTGGATTTCTAACAGTATAAACACTAGTAAGTTGTAATACCACAAGTTGTGAGTCTAACATTATGATGATGCAGTTAATACTAAATGAAATGGCATCAGAGAGAAGTTAGATCAACGCGTTATACTCAGCGGTATTTTTTGTCGATCTACCAATACAACTCCCTTGAAAACTCACTAACTCGTCGCTCGAAGCGAAAATTGCCCATGTTGCAGAGGATAGATTCTACATATTACGACTAGCACCATCAACATATCCAACAAATGGTTCCAAAGATTCAGACATCTGCGATGAAATGTAAAGCGGATTACTAATGTCAAGAAAACTCTAAAAAAAAACTAAGATAGTGGATTACCAATGTTAGAAGCAAGTAACAGAGATTTTATCCCAGAAAACGTAATAGTTTTTAACCCATAATTTTAAAACACATTTTGTGACAAATTCAAGGAAAATATCAGGAAAATAAAACTTGGGTTTTTCTCAGAATGGCATGAATTATGTTTATCTTGAGAAATTTCCTCAAATTCGTAACCAATTGAGAGATTTTCGCAGTTCTTTGGAGCCTTATTTGCGAGATTTTGTGAAAAAAACCAGATTTATACTTTAACGCACAGAGAGTTGTGGCCATAATGGAAGGACAAGATTCATTTTTTAGGAGGTGGATATACCAAGCTAACCTTCCCTGATCTACATAAGGTAGATCCACCACGGAGACTTAATCCCATTGCTAGACATTTTGTAGACTGAATAAGACACTACCATTATTGGGACTCTTGGTCATCATACTTCAAAAATGGAAAAATATATTCAACTTAGAAAAGACGGAAGGCCTGCAAAATTATAGATTTAATCATGGTGAAAAAAAATAGCTCAAGTCATTGGGATTACAATAAAATGAGAGCATGAAGAGAAAGTTGGAGCACCTTTAGATGCAAAAGTTCTATAAAATTATTTGCAAGATATTTCATCTGAACCCGTATATTTCACTTTAAGAACCATAGCTTTCATTCTTTCCAAATTGGTAAGATACCATCTATCCATGATAGTCGGGAGGTGGAGTTGGGTAACATTTATATCTTATATCTTTCTAAATTATCGCATTGTAGAGGTTTTGTTTAATGCAATGAAAGACAACCAAGATGGAAATATTCAAATATTTTGCTCAATTTATTCATTAATATCCTTCAAATGTATTCTTTGTCTAGATATGATGAATAGGTTTCTTCTTACTAATATTTTTTTTTTGGAAATATTGGTTTCTCAAAAAAAAAAAAAAAAAAAATTGTCATTTTAATAAAAATTGTTTACTGCATCAATAAAACAAGTGGGAATTTGATCATTTTTCTAGAAAATGTATTTTCAAAGATTGGACTGATTATCTATTCCAGACAGTGATCTTATTTAGTGCCCGATAGTCAATAGAGAGTCTCCACGTTCCATCCTTCTTCTGTACCAACACGATCGAGCTCCCACAGGGTGATGAACTTGGTCGGA
Organism: Pinus albicaulis; assembly: GCA_034641835.2. Classification (NCBI taxonomy): domain Eukaryota; kingdom Viridiplantae; phylum Streptophyta; class Pinopsida; order Pinales; family Pinaceae; genus Pinus; species Pinus albicaulis. The sequence continues at coordinate 618,622,718 of CM076573.1, forward strand.
TGTGACCTTTCTGCAGCAGCTCCTGAATCTGCCTCTTGATTTCATCGTTCTCTAGAATAGAGCGCCGATAGATCGGTCCATTAGGTAGCGACGCACCTGAGGTCATATATATCAATCGGGTGCTTGACCTGACAGTGTAGAGGAACCCTTGTGGGTGAGGTGAAGATGTCCCCGTACTCCTCCACAACCTTGTCCATTTGTTGTTGTTGTGTAGAGGAGCCTTGTTTGAGGTCATGGCCACAGTATTCTTCTTTCCCTGGGGCCAGATCATCAGGAAAATTAATTTCCTGGTTTGGGAAATGAGCTTACTGCATTGTTTTGTAGTAACCAAAGAGATAGTGGGAAGAGGTGGTACCTCTAGTATCCTGTACAACTTATTTCCCAAAGTAACAATAATAGCGCGAGGCCGAGACTCATACATGGCATGGCGCTTCCACAAGTATGGTTGTCCTAATAATACATCAGAAACATCAATAGGATCAATGTCGCATAATACCCCATCCGTGAAGGGCTTGATGCTATAGGGAAGGTGGCACTGTTGGCTGACGCGGAGATCTCGTCCTTGGTGAAGCCACCCGATGGTGTATGGATGTGGGTGAGTTGTGGTTGGAAAACCCAAACGCTTGATAGCATTTTCTGTAATGAGTTTCTTTTGGCTCCCATTGTCGACAATGAACTGTATCGTGGAGCCCTTTACCCACATTTGGGAGTGGAAAAGACGTTCCTCCTCCTCTGGATCTTCCAATTCCTCCTTCTGGATTTTCATAGTGGCAACAGTGGCATTGGGCTCCGCATCAATAATCTATTTCCCTTTTTCATTCCCTTTGTCAGGTTTTGGTTTAGATTCAGAGCATGCATATGACTCATAACCCCTCATCTCGGCCACCAGCGACTTCTTGGCCTGACACTCACTTGTGTTGTGAGTGGAGCTCTTATGGAACTCACACCACTTTCCTTCTTTGGATTTTCCTTGTTGTTCTTTGCTTGTGGCTTCAACAGGTTGTCTTGAGCTGCCATGCCTTGGCTCTATCATTTGTTCTGCAGTTTGTGAGCACCTTTCCCTTGATTTTTATTCATATATCCAAAGTCTCGCTTCTTCTATTTGAATTTCTGCTCAATCTTGGCAGCATACCGATATGCCGTACCAAGCGAGGAGATGTCGAGGAACTCCATTTCCTCCTGAATGCATCTGTGCAGACAACTGCGATACTTTAGAACTAGATGTTTCTCCGAATCTTTGATACCCAACTTTGTGCGGAGGGTATGAAACAGATTCGTCAGCTCATGCACATCTTGATCCCTTTGTTGTCGCAGCGCGGTCCATTGTATGTACTTGTCCTCATAGCTCCCAACGGAATAGTATTGTTCCTTTATGGCATCTCGGAAAGAATTCCAAGTGGGTACGACTAAGAATAGAGAAGGTTCTGTCTCATCCTTTTTCGCATAGTAGATTTCCCACAAGTCCTTGACATGGGGGGTAGCTTTGAGGAGTGCAAAAATAATCTGCTCCTGGTCGGAAAAGTCATGAACCAAGAAATATCCTTCTAATAGATTCAACCATCTATCTATGGCATCTGCATCTATTTGACCCTCAAATATGTGAATGTCAAAATTTACTTGTACCTTAAAAGGAGTCGCACCTCCAGAGTGGCTCTTGGATGCAGATACGCCACCGATGGGCAGTCGTTGAAGGATCTGGGAAAAGTTATCCATCATCGTGTTCCTTTATTTTTCGAGGGCCTCCTCGAGAAATATTTTGATAGGATCTCCTACTCCCTCATCTTTCTTTTCGTCCCCCATGGGAATCCATCAGGGTTTGCGAGGCTGATCTTGCAAAGGTTCCACCAGATCGAGCCCTAACTCCTTATACCTCGACCTCATTGGGGACATGAAAATAAGGATCGAGAAAAAGCATACCGATCTAATACCACTGATCCGAATTTATGGAGGAATGCAACAGAATAAACATATAACCATAAATACAAAGATGCAGCAGAAATAACACTTCATTTCATTAATATTAAAGAACTGAAATTTTCTTACTGTTAGAATGGAAATAAACTAGCTAGGGCACTAGTAGCTATCTTTGAGAAGATATGTGGCGGCTACAGGCCTCTCAACTCCGTTACAATGAGGATCAAGGGCCTATTTATTATTTAGAAACAATGGAAAAACCTAAACATCCAAAACCCTAACCCTAGGAGATGAAGTGCCAAAACTATGGGCCCAGTTTGGGTAAATTGGTGTTTCAACTTCCTGGGGATGTAACTTTGGCATACGATCTCTGTTTGACATGAACCATACATTGTTAGAAATATCTATCTGAGGACTACAAATTTTGAGTGAGCAACATTGGTCCATAGATCCATGTTGCCCATGTTGCTCTCGGGTTTCCCAAAAAACGTTGTTTAGGGCCTCAAAATGGCTCCGGAAGTTCAGGACCCAAAAAAATGCTAAAAATAGTAAGTTGTGCCAAAACTAAAAAACTGAAAGAGAGAATGGTGGGGCCTCAAGTGGAATAGGCGGGTGACCACCAATATCCACCTGGATCAATTACTTTTATGGTGGAGGTGTGAGCCTCTGGATTCCCTTGTTGTTTATACGGGCATCGCATCCTTTTAATTGTCAATTTGGAAATATGCATATGTATATATGTGGTTGTTATTGTAAATACCATAATTATTTGTGCTCTAAATCTCCAGTATGTAATATGATTTTCATGATGGATTTTTCATTTGAGAAGGTTATTCATTCTAAATACTGAATCGAGAAAAGTTATAAATCTCCATGGGTAGTATGTTTTCTTTTTATCGGTTTTGCTGAGGTATATGTGTGGTTGAACACCGAGGAAGGTGTCCCCCAATGTAGAGGATTCTGTAATAGCCCTCGTGAAAATTCCATGTAATAAAAGCTAAAAATAATAACCACATTTGATGGGACACATATTTCAAGTTCAATGTTGGGTAAAACATCCTAGTGGGTGTTAATTTCGGTTAATATGGCTAAGGGAATTGGGAAAGGAAAAGACCTTGGAAAGGTAAGAGGCATTAATTGGCATTTTATTTATGAAAATAATGGAAATTAGGAAAAAGGAAGGTGAAAGATGATAGGTTGCATGTGAGGAGGAAAATGAAGGAAAATAATGGAAAATGAATAAAATATAGGCCTCATTGATAAAAACTCTTATGAGAATCAGTTGGAAATATTTTTTGTCAGTTCAGTTTTTGGAGTTCTCTCATTATTCTCTCTCTCTCTCACACTCTTGAACACTTAAATTTTTCTTGGAGCACTTTGGCAATGGAGCAAGAAAGGAAAAGAAAGCAAGGAAGAGCGCGATCAAGCAACTACAATAGGATTCTTTGCTGGTATTAATTTTCATATGTGGTTTCTGTGATAGATCTGGCATGCATGGTATTGCATGTGGTTATTTTCTATTTTAGCATGGGGTTTTCTAGGTGTGAGAGTGTTTTCAACATAGCCTTTCCATTTCCAGATAGCCTTGATGAGATGGGTTCTCATACCTCGGTTGAGCTAGATTTCTGGATGGATTCGGAGCTTAGTGGGGTGGATTTCCAGAATAACAAACACATGGCCTAGTGGTCCCTGAATTTGACTGTGGATCATGGTAAATTCACTGGCCTAGTAACCCAGGAATCAAACTGTGGGTTGTAGTAAAGCCATATTGTGTGCCTTGGTGATCCTAGGAATCCTTTCCAATGAATGGCGGGATATAAGGTAACTCCAGGAGGTAGATTGCTCTCCATTAGGCCTAGTAGTCTCGGGATGGGGTGTATGGTAAATCCTAGAGAATGGGTCTCGGTGTAGGGCCTAATGATCCCTAGCTCATACTATGGATTACAATGAATCCTGAGATATTATGAGGCACTCAAACTCCTCACTTTGTTGGTGGATAACTCTAGTAGCATTCATGCTTGTTTCGTTCTTTTTCATTGGTTATTAGTCCCACATTCATCCTTGGAATATGGCACGGGAGTGATTGTATGAAGAGATATTTGGTGTTAGGTCCCTATATTACTAGTGTAGTCACTTATTGTTGTTAGTGTAGCCCCCTTATTGTTATTGTTGTACCCCTGTAACCCCCATATTGTTATTATTGTGCCCTTACATTATTATTCTTAGGTCGTCTATGATTATATTGTGACCCCATGGAATCCTATATATAGAAAGAAGGGTTTTTCATTCGTATCATCCAAGAATTGTTCATTTATGTAATTTAAAGGAGGTTTCCCCCTCAAAGTGGTTGAATTCTAAGGCGTTGATATCTCTTTTATTCTTTTTTTGGAGTTGGTTTCATAACATCTGGTATTAGAGCTTTGGATTCTAGGGTTTCGCTACTCCAAACAGGTCATCATGGAATTTTCTCTATAACATTTTTTCTACGAAGTCTCTGAAGCTCAAATTTTTACCACACAAAGCCGAAATCCTGAGGAACTAAGTGTAAAAATTTCAGATCTTGGTTCGCAATATTTTCGGAGATGTCATCTCTGGAAGGTAGGGTTTTTTTAGGCTCCTAAATTTCATCTCAAAAAGGTGACCGTCGGAAAATCATCACAACTCTCTCTCTCTGAGCATCGGATTGGAATTCTGTAAAAATTTCCCGAAATTACACAGAATTTAGTTTGTTTTGTATCAATTTCAGAGTCAAAGGAGAAAATAGTGACACATGGCACATTGTACAAGTTAGCTCTATTGAACTAGTCCATAATTAGGTCATTGTGGGAGATTAGGCATAACTATTTCTTGAAGAATCTAAATAAATTATTACCTGTGCCATTGGAAAGAATATTTATAATTCTACTACAAGACCGAATTTTAGATATTGAAGATCCTAAATCACAGAGATAATTCAGGTTTAATATCAACCTCTTAAAAAGCAAGAAAAAGGTGTGTATTGTTTTTTCTAAAATTGCATAGTGTTTGTTTGAAAAAGCAGTTTGCAGTGATTCCAAGGGCATATTGAAGAATTTTTATCAGTAGTGGGTTTTATAATCCCTCCCAAAAGTAATTACACACCCATTAAGCCCTCATAAATTCTACTATGATGCATGAAGAGCAAGAGTTGAAGTATGAGATATCAAAATTACGGTACCAAGTGCAACAAATTTCAATCTTACAAAGAGAAATCAATGATGACATATATGGTTTAAAAGAAAAAATGGAGGCTATTTTGGACGGTTTGAAGGATAAAATGAAATCTATTATGGATGATAAAGTAGTGGAAGATCACATCGAGCATCAACAACAAGTTCTCCAACTCTCAAAGGATAACCTAACTTTTGTGCAGAATCGAATCAAATAATAGGAAGATCAACATCACAATGAAAGAAGTTCTTAAGAAGTCACAGAAACAAGAACCCTTAAAATACCAAATTGATCATTTTCAGAGTCTCTCAGCAAGTGGAAGAACTTACCTGTTGAGGATGCTACATGGGAGGATGAGAATTTTATATAGAAGCATCCATAAATAATCAAGTGTTAAGGGCAACACTTGTTTGAAGGAGAGGGGCATGTTAGTGTTGAACCCTTAGTTAAACTGAGAGGGGTGGGGGGGGGGTGAATCAGTTTAACACATTCATGGACTTTTAAAACCTTTTCATAAAACTTATTTACACCTTCATTTCATATTCAACTTAATATGTGAGTAGTCTTAGAATGTGAGCAGCAAGTATTAATGTAATGTAACAGCAGATTTAATATGACAGCAGCAAGTATTAAGCAGATTAGATAAACCATATCAACACATAAACATCATGCATAAAGACACTAGATATACGTGGAAACCCATAAAGGGAGAAAACCACATCTTATTATTGCTGTGATGTAAAGGCAAGCTCCAACTCCCTCTCACCACTGGTTTTCTGTAAGCACCAACCTACAGGAGGCTCCAACCTCAAATTTTGCAAGCTACAACTTGCAAGGAAGCTTCAACTCCCTCTTTTTCATAAAGAAACATTTGCTGATTTACCTTGGATATCAGCTCTGTTCTGTACCTTTGGTTTTTTTTTTTACTGTACACCAATCTTCATATTTGCTTGATTATTTTTTCTTCAATTCTGCATTCTCTTCTCTTTTATCAATTTACTTAGAGAAAATGTATCCATTTCAACTTTAGAGTGGGATTTTTATCTTTTTCTGGAGACTTGCCAATTACATCACAAACAATGTAAACAGTTAAAAAATTCCATTCAATTACAGTATAAATTTTGAACAACACTACTCTTCCTCTTTCTTCTATTCAGACCAATCCTCACTTCCTTTTTCGTTTCTTATTCAGCCTCGTTCATCACAGCTATACAATCATTGTGATGTACAATCGTATCTTAACAACTCTCGTTGTTTTACAAAACTATGGTTTAAAGTGCTCAACTACAAGTATTTCACATCGTATAATCGAATCCTTCATTCAATTTTTTTACCGAATGTATTCAAACGTCAAAGACCGTAATATTAACACCTATTCTCCTTTCGCATCGCCACTTAACCCACGCTATCATGCCTAATTATATTCTCGATTATTTAATAATCAACAATTAAACGCTGACCCATACCTTGTTAGACACCTTGCAACTTTATTCATGATCCAACATTGGATAATTCATCTCTTTTTCAACCTCTGATCCAACAGAAATCGCGCGGTTAACTTGCACGAGGGTTAATATTCAATAGTTGTGCGATGGACTGGGCCCCAGCGTTAACGGTCGTCTCCATCCGACAGTTGTTATCGCGTCACGCCGCCTCATTTGATTGGACGGATATCGCTCGGCGAAGATGCGCGAACAATAAAGCGCGATGGCGCGCAGTGAGAACGGTTTTGCAAATTCGCTCAGGGACACGTGTCGCCCGTCCTGTGGAATCGCTCCCAATCTCTTGAATACCACCCACCGTGTAAAGGTGGTGCAATGAAAACCAGAAACCACCTTTATTGTTCACTCTTCGTGGTTCCGTCCTTTTGGCTCGGGGTTCCTCTCCTTCGCTCAAGGTTCCGCTTCTTTTATACGTTGACCCTTGGTTCATTGGCATTTTACCATGGTGCTTTCATTTGTTACGACGCATAGCTCCATTCACACTGCGCATTTAACTATGGTTCCGCCTTCCGAGTTCCGCTGCGTTTATGGGTTACACTAATCGTGATTTCACCAAATTGCTCATAATGTGCGTCTAACGCACCTGCACACAGTTAACTAAACAGTTCCTTGGTTTTTCCATTGTGGAATGGAAATTTCTGGGTTTGAATTGAGTTCTCTGCTTTGAGAGCATCGATGCTTCGAAACTCACACTTCCAATCAAATATTCAACTCGACTATGCACTCAAATATTTCTTATATACATGTATAGAATCTCTATTAACCCTTGGGATTTCTACCCCATAAAAAAGATTCAAATTTTTCGTTACTACACCCCCAACCAGTTCTCAAACTCAGAAAAATACAAGGATACACATATGCAATTAAGTCATTAATGCATAGATGGTTACATATCACAGCTCTTTCACATAGAATTCTTGTATCAACAATATCCATATAATACTGAAACCAAACCTTCTACATACACAACTTAATTTACTTACACACCTGCCTCTGCTTCATGTTTGTTACTTTGCCTCATTGCTGGTTTAGGTACTCCTCCTTTTCCATCCCCTTTGCCATCAATGACAACATTTCCAACAGTCTCCCCCTTTGGCATTGATGGCAATACTCTTCCTCTGTTTGCCTTATAGAAGCCCCTTTTTTCTTTTCCTCCCCCTTTGACATCAATAGAAAAGGGTTGCTCATTTCCTAGTTTGCTTTCTGCATTTCCTCTCTCTGAGATCTTCTGACTTTGTACTGTGCTGCTCCAAAATTTGGATTAAATATAAAGTTCTGACCCTTTAGCCTTTTCTTTAACTTTTTTATGATGGGTGTATTCTTTCCATAATCCTTTGACCCTGAGGACCTGTTTCATATTTTCCTTGCTGGCTGATCTCCCCCTGGAATGATATTTTCATTTCTGTTCTCCCCCTAAAACTGTGCTTTCTCTTTATATCAGAGAGTAGCATCTACAGATACTACCCCTAGTTTGTCTCTCAAATATTAAAATGGTTCTCTAGCAAGAGGTTTGGTAAATATATCAGTTGTCTGTTATTTTGTTGGTACATATTCTAGCTTTACTACCTTCTGAGCCACTTGTTCTCGGAGGAAATGATACTTGATTGGGATATGTTTAGTTTTTGAGTGAAGCACAGGATTCTTTGATATACTTATAGCACTCGTATTATCACATTTTATTGAAATAGGTTCATCAATGCTTACCTTCATGTCTTCGAGAGTTTTCTTCATCCACATGACTTGTGTACAACATGCTGCTGCTGCTATGTATTCTGCTTCTACTGTGGATAGAGAAATAGATGTTTGTTTCTTGCTTAGCCATGCCACCAAACTCTCTCCTAAATAGAATGCACCTCCACTTGTGCTTTTCCTGTCATCAACACAGCTGGCCCAATTTGCATCTGTATATGTTGTCAAAATGAAGTTTTTTCTTTTTGGATACCATAGCCCATAATGTGCAGTCCCTTGTAGATATCTGAATATTCTTTTAATTGCTAGTAAGTGATTTTGTTTTGGTGCTGCTTGATATCTTGCCACAAGTCCTACAGCCAGCACAATGTCTGGTCTAGAAGCTGTTAGATATAACAGACTTCCAACCATGGATCTGTAAAGTTTTTGATCTACATCAGCTGTTCCATCATCTGCAAAAAGCTTGCATCCAGTAGTCATGGGAGTTGACACAGGTTTGCAGTCCTCCATTTTAAATCTTTTCAGCATCTCTTTTAAGTATTTTTCTTGTGAGATAAATGTGCCTGTGCTCTTTTGTTGAATTTGTAGTCCTAAATAGAAGGTAAGCTCTCCAATCATAGACATTTCAAATTCTGATTTCATCTCTTCAGCAAATCCTTTTGTTAACTCATCTTTGTTGCTTCCAAACATGATATCATCTACATACACTACTACAATCAAAAGTTCATCTTCATTTGCTTTTATGTACAAGTTGTTGTCTACTCCCCCTTTCTTGAACCCCTGTTTTTGCAAGTATTTGTCCAGCCTTGAATACCATGCTCGAGGAGCTTGTTTCAACCCATATAATGCTTTCTTTAATCTGCAAACATAGTCTACATTATCTGTTAAGGAGAACCCTTCTGGTTGCTCCATGTAGACTTCTTCCTCTAAATCTCCATTCAGGAAGGTAGACTTCACATCCATTTGGTATACCTTGAAGTCATGATAGCAAGCAAAAGCTAAAAACAGTCTGATAGCTTCCATTCTAGCTACAGGGGCAAATGTTTCATCATAATCAAGTCCTTCAACCTGTGAATATCCCTTGCACACAAGTCTAGCTTTATTTCTGATTACTTGTCCTTGTTCATTCATCTTATTTTTGAATACCCATTTTGAGCCAATGACATTTTTCTCACTGGGTCTTGGAACTAGTTCCCAAGTGTTGTTCTTCTCAATTTGGTCCAATTCTTCATTCATGGCATTCACCCAATGTTTGTCTTTGCTGGCTTCTTCAAACTTCTTTGGCTCTATTTGTGACAACATTGCGAGGTATACCTCTTCAGTCTGTTCAGTTAGCTGTCTTCTTGTCTGTACACCTACACTCTTGTCCCCAATTATTTGATCTTCTGGATGATTCTTCTGAATGTATCTTGAGGAGCTTTTTGATCTTAGATCTGTATCTTCTATTGGCTTGTTTATTTCATCATCATCTTGATTCTCTTCTTCATGAACTTCCGGAGGATTGCTGCAATCTGTACTTCTTAACTTGTCTGATAGTTCTTCATCAAATATTACATCAATACTTTCTACAATTTTGTGAAGTATTTTGTTGTAGCATCTGTAACCTTTACTCTTAGATGCATATCCTAAGAATATTCCTTCATCTGCTCTTGCATCAAACTTTCCCAAATTTTCATCATTATTTTTTATAAAACACTTACTTCCAAAAACTCTAAAATGCTTGATTGATGCAGGTTTACCATGCCACAATTCATAAGGAGTCTTGTCACTGTTTGGTCTTAAATGAGCTTTGTTTAGGATATGCACAGCTATGTGTACTACTTCTGCCCAAAAGGTTTGAGGAATGTTACTTTCTTGCATCATGGCTCTGGCAATCTGTTGTACAAACCTGTTTTGTCTCTCTGCCACTCCGTTTTGCTGAGGTGTTCCTGCAATTGTGAACTGTTTCTTTATCCCATGCTCATTGCACAGGTCTGCAAAATCATAATCTATAAATTCACCTCCTCTGTCTGATCTGATTCACTTTAGCTTGCATCCTGTTTGATTTTCTGCCAAAGCCTTGAATATTTTGAATTTCTCAAATGCTTCTGATTTGTGTTTGAGAAATGCAACCCATGTCATTCTAGAAAAATCATCTATTATTAGCATGAAATAGGATTCTCCACTTGGTGTTTTAGTTCTCGAAGGCCCACACAAATCCATGTGAACAAGTTGAAGAGGTCTGCTTGTAGATAACTTCTCTTTGGTTTTAAAGGATGAACGGGTTTGCTTACCTAGCTGACAGGATTTACATATAGTATTTGAAGGCTTCTTGATCACTGGCATATCTCTGACTGCATTCTTTTTGCTTAGACTTATGATATGATCAAAGTTTAGGTGTCCCAATCTCCTATGCCATAACCAAGACTCCTCAAATTTGCTAAGATGACATGCTTCATTTTCTTCTTTTACTACATAGACATTGCTTTCTGTTCGAACACCTTTGATTAGGGTTTTTCCAGTGGTGCTTGATCTTACTTCACAGTCTTGAGCTCTAAAAAGAACTTCACAGCCTTTATCACACATTTGACTAACACTCAACAGATTTTCTTTCAGCCCATCCACAAATAGTACATCCTGGGCTTTTCCTCTACCATTTTCCAGACTGACTGAGCCTCTTCCTTTGATCTTTCCTGCTTTATCATTTCCAAAAGTAACATTTCCAGATTTCTTTTCGTCAAAGGTTATAAACTTGCTTCTATCTCCTGACATATGCTTTGAGCAACCGCTGTCCAAATACCACTGGCTTTTTAGATCTTGAGCTATTAGAGCCAAGTCACATTTATTCACTTTCTTTTTCCACTACAAGCATCCTCTTGTTTGGTATCTTTTCTGAGATGATGAACTACACTCTCTTAGAGAACATTTGGAAGACATATGTCCACTTTTATTGCATACACAACATTTGGATATATCCTTAGTAGGATTATAAGTAGGAATAAACTCTCCATGATTCATAAACCTTCTTGAGGTTTTGAACAACAGACTTTGTTCATATTTCCTGCATTCTATGATTTTATGGCCAAAATCATTACAATAAAAACAGTATCCATAAAAACAATTTGCATACCTGACAAAAGGTTGTCTTCTCCATCTTCCTGCTTGAGTAAAACTTTTTACTGTTTGCATCCTTTGCTGGTTTGTATTTATTCTTCTAGTATAACAATATGCAGCAATGTGTCCTAATTTGTGACAGGAATAACAAGTAGCATTTTTCATAGAAGGAAAAAATCTCCTTTGATGACTTCCAAATTTGACATACTCAGGAATATGCAAGGTTTTTTCAGTTGACAGTTTATTTACTTCATCCTTTTTCATTTGAGCTTCCTTCTGATTTTTATCTACTTTATTACAGGATTCTTCTTCCTTTGAAATCTTCTGAGCTGCTTGGATATTCTCATCTGCTTTTACAAAAATAATATTTTTGTTTTCTTTTTCTTTGTCTTTGCTTGATTCTCCTTCATAGCCTATCCCAGTTTTGATCAGAGGTGACCTTTGTGCATTTAGAATCTGATCCAACTACCCTGAGCCTTTCATTAGAGGTGTATTCATTAATAGTTCTCTTTGGGCCTTTTCTAAGTTCTTTCTTAGGCTCACTACTTCTTCTTCCAACTTCTCTTGTTCCTGAGTTTTATCCTTGATCTGCTTAAGTAAAATATCTTCTACCTTCTTGGCTTCTTCAAGCTCTACTTTCAACTGAATGAGGGCTTCTGAATTTTGTTCCTCTCTCACGTATTTGAGAAGAATGTCTTTCTGTTTTCTGCACTTCAGTTTTAGTCTGTAAATTTCCTCCAAGGCACTTCTTAGCTCCCCCTCAAGGTCCACTTCACCTTCTTCCTCATCTTCTAAAAAACATTCTTCCAGCTCTTCTATAGCCATCAAAACAAATTCTGATGTTCCTTCTTCACTTGAGAATTCAGCTGAGTCTTCTGATGCACTGCTGTCTTGCTGAGCATAGAAAGATTTTCTATTGAATCTCTTCCCTTTCTTCCAGTTCTTAGATATGGTCTTCTCTTATTCTTGAGTCTGATTCTTTGTTTTCTTATAAGGAAATTTAGAAGCATAATGTCCAACTCTTCCACAATTGAAACATTTAAATGGAATTTTACCTTTATACTTACCTGAGCCTTTATCCAACTTCCTGATAAATTTGGCCTCTTCTTCATCAGAACAGGAGCCTATCTCATCTTTTTCTTCTTTCTTCTTCTCTGCCTTAAAATCTGCCTCCCTTACACTTGACTTCTTCTGTGGCAGTCTCATCTCATACGCTGTTAGTTTTCCAAGAAGCTGATTCATGGTCAAGGTTTCCCAATCTGTTGTTTCTTCTATGGCAGAGACCTTGGGATTAAAACTAGATGGCAAAGATCTTAGGATCTTTTGAACAATTACACATTCTTGCATGGTTTCACCTAGTGCTTTCATATTATTGACAATTTCTGCAACCCTTAAAAAGAAACTAGCAATATCTTCATCATCATTCATCTTTAAATTTTCAAACTGGGCTCTATAGACTTGAAGTTTAGCAGTTTTCACCTTTTTGTCTCCCTCATGAATATTTTCTAGAGTTTCCCACATTTCTTTGGTAGTCTCACTGTGCATTAATTTGATGAGTTATGCCTCACACAGTCCATTCAAGATTGCATTCATTGCCTTTGCATTAGCCACAAAATCTTGTTTGGCTTCTTTCTCTAAGACATTTGCCTTAGAGTCATATCCAAATTCCACAGAACCCCAAACTTCTATTCCTAAGGACATTATGTATGTTCTCATTCTGATTTTCCAGAAGGCATAATTTGCACTAGAGAAAAAAGGGGCTTTGTTCGTTGAGGATCCTTCTTGACTAGCCATCTCAAGAACCTAGTATCTCCTTTCAGTTATTAAACTGCTACAAAAAGGAACCGGCTCCGATACCAATTGTTGAACCCTTAGTTAAACTGAGAGGGGGGGGGGGGGTGAATCAGTTTAACACATTCATGTACTTTTAAAACTTTTTCATAAAACTTATTTACACCTTCATTTCATATTTAACTTAATATGTGAGTAGTCTTAGAATGTGAGCAGCAAGTATTAATATAATGTAACAACAGACTTAATATGACAGCAGCAAGTATTAAGCAGATTAGATAAACCATATCAACACATAAACATCATGCACAGAGACACCAGATATACGTGGAAACCCATAAAGGGAGAAAACCACATCTTATTATTGATGTGATGTAAAGGCAAGCTCCAACTCCCTCTCACCACTGGTTTTCTGTAAGCACCAACCTACAGGAGGCTCCAACCTCAAATTCTGCAAGCTACAACTTGCAAAGAAGCTTCAACTCCCTCTTTTTCATAAAGAAACATTTGTTGATTTACCTTGGATATTAGCTCTGTTCTGTACCTTTGATTTCTTTTACTGTACTCCAATCTTCATATCTGCTTGATTATTTCTTTTTCTTCAATTCTGCATTCTCTTCTCTTTTATCAATTTACTCAGAGAAATGTATGAATTCAACTTTACAGTGGGATTTTATCTTTCTCTGGAGACTTGAAAATTACATCACAAACAATATAAACAGTTAAAGACTTTCATTCAATTACAGTGTATATTTCGAATAGCACTCCTCTCTTCCTCTTTTCCTTCCTCATTCATCCAATCCTCACTCTCTTTTTCGTTTTCTCTTTTATTCAGTTCCCTGTTCATTGCAGTTATATAACTGATGTATGTACAACTGTCTCTTAATAACTCTCGGTGTTTTATAAAACTGTGGTTTTTAGCGCCCAATCATAAGCATTTTGCACTGTATAATTGAATCCTCTATTCAATTTTTTTACTGAATGTATTCGAACGTCAAAAGACTGTAATATTAACGCCTATTCTCCTTTTGGCATCGCCACTTAACCCACGCTAGCCTGCATATTTGTATTCTGATTATTTAATAATCAACAATTAAACATTGACCCATACCTTGTTAGACACCTTGCAACTTTATTCATGATCCAACAGTGGATAATTCATCTCTTTTTCAACCTCTGATCCAACGGAAATCGCGCGGTTAAATTGCACGAGGGTTAGTATTCAATAGTTGCGCCGACGACCGGGCCCCAAAGATACGGGCCGTCTCCATCCGACGATTGTTATCGCTGGCCGCGCCGCCTCATTTGACGGGACGGGATATCGCCGTGAAGATGCACGAACAATAACGCGCGATGGCGCACAAGCTGAGAGCGGTTTTGGTACCCGCTCGGGGACACGTGTCGCCGGTCCTCGTGGAATCGCTCCCAACCTCGAATACCACCCACCGGTAAAGGTGGTGCGATGAAACCAAACCACTCTCATCGTTCACTCTTTGTGGTTCCGCCTTTGGCTCAAGGTTCCTCTCCTTCTCGCTTCTCAAGGTTCCACTTCTTTTATACGTTGACCCTTGGTTCATTGGCATTTTACCACGCGTGCTTTTATCCGTTACGATGCATAGCTCCATTCACATCGCGCATTTAACTATGGTTCCGCCTTCCGAGTTCCACCTTCTTCAGAAGTTCTCGTTACGTTTTTATGGGTTACACTAACCGTGATCTCTCCCCGAATTTCTCATAACGTGTGTCTAACGCACCTGCGCACACAGCTAACTAAACAAACTTCCTTGGTTTTTCCATTGTGGAATGGAAATTTCTGGGTTTGAATTGAGTTCTCTGCTTTGAGAGCATCGATGCTTCGAAACTCACACTTCCAATCAAATATTCAACTCGACTATGCACTCAAATATTTCTTATATACATGTATAGAATCTCTATTAACCCTTGGGATTTCTACCCCATAAAAAAGATTCAAATTTTTTGTTACTGCACCCCCAACCAGTTCTCAAACTCAGAAAAATACAAGGATACACATATGAAATTAAGTCATTAATGCATAGATGGTTACATATCACAGCTCTTTCACATAGAATTCTTGTATCAAAAATATCCATATAATACTGAAACCAATCCTTCTACATACACAACTTAATTTACTTACACACCTGCCTCTTCTTCATGTTTGTTACTTTGCCTCATTGTTGGTTCAGGTACTCCTCCTTTGCCATCCCCTTTGTCATCAATGACAACATTTCCAATAGTTAGGTCCCTATATTACTAGTGTAGTCCCTTATTGTTGTTACTGTAGCCCCCTTATTGTTATTGTTGAACCCCTGTAACCCCTGTATTGTTATTATTATGCCCTTACATTATTATTGTTAGGTCATCAAGGATTGTATTGTGACCCCATGGACTCCTATATATAGAAAGGAGGTTTTTTCATTTATATCATCTGGGAATTTTTCATTTATGTAATGTAAAGGAGGTTTCCCCCTCGAAGTGGTTGAATTCTAAGGCATTCATCTCTCTTTTGTTCTATTTTTGTAGCTAGTTTCATAACATTTGGCTCAACTAATCTATGGTCGAGTGGAACATGGTTGTCCCATCCCCGGTTGGTTTCAATATTCATTAATGAGAAATTCATTCATTTGGTATTTGATGTATAAATGTACTAGGTATTATGTGGATTTTATTGTTGTTTAATCCATTGCATTTTTGTTGTTATTATGTTGATTATAAACATGTATGTTGACAGTGATGATATATGGATCCCTCCATGCTTTTACGTGTAAATGAATGCACAATGTACCTATGATCAAATAGATTGTATGGAAACTAATGATGTAGGGGAGAAATGATTCTTAGCGATTCTCAGATAAGTATGAGACCCCTTTACTTCGTTCTGTTGTTCATACTTGTAGCTTTTATTTTTGTGACATATTTGAAAAAAATCATGTCATGGCTAGGAGGGGTCCATATGAGTTTTTATTGATGTGATTACTTATGTATCATTGTCCTATTATTATTTATCACCTATGAAATTTTCATGAAGTTTTGGGCAGAGCACTGGGTTCCAGGCATGAAAAGGTGGCTCAAATCCCAAGGTCGATGGCACAGAACTAAGTATTTGGGGTTCTAACTGCTGAAATGTAGTGTTATTCCTGCGACTATAGCCTCATGGCTGCTACCATAGCCTCATGGCTGCTACCAAGCAGTGTTATACCTGTGGTTATGTCTCAAAGAAGTAAAAATGTTAGTGTGATCCAGGGGTAAGAGGCTTGAATGATTGGCTTACCTGTTGGGGGTGTTGTTGTTGTTGTACAGGGTATGTATGTTATGTTTCCATTAGATGAACTTACTTAAGGTCACCTAGAAGGTTAAATCTTATAGTGGCCTCTCATCGCATATTTACCCCGACTGGTCGGTTGCTTGGGTAGATGTGGGAAGGGGGTGTTACATATTGTTCCATGAATAATCATCCATCAGAGAAATAGAAGCTACAACAAGTTAAAAGTCCAATATCATTCGAGCTCTATATGTTTTACTTCATAAAATTGGCTTAATTTGTAAAGGTTATAGAAACTGACATATTTTGTAGCCTTAAAACATTATGTAGCAACTTCCAAGGTTCAAATATATTTTTAGGTGAACACGTTAGCTCGAGCACATGGGAAGGTGTCAAGTAGCTCATGTATGGTGTTCCTCTATTGGGTGAAAGAAAAAAATTAACGGTTCACCATAATAGCATGGTCAAACACTTAGTTAGCGATTTTTTGGTGCATGGAATAGGTATCAAGACTACTTGGTAGTGAATCAACCACACACAAGCATGAATAAATATTCAGGAAGAAAAGGATCAACAAACGAATGATTATGTGCCAAAGAAATATTTATCTTATTCGCTTACTCATTAGTGAATTATAGGATTCATATCTTCAATACGAATAGGAAACTTAGTCATCATTTATTTTCTCATATTTATAGTAATCGTTTTCCCATTTGGTTATTGTAAATAGATTCTAAACATGACTTCATAATAATTAAGAGGATCATATATTCTATATGTTATCTTTGGTCCATGTTGAAACTTTATGGTTATGTACGCACTATCTTGATTTGATAAAACACTTTCTTCTATTACCATTACACTTTGATAAGAATGTTACACCAGTGATAGTCAATTTTTCTTATCATTTCTAAATCTCATGCATCAACAGGAAGGAACCCTGTTGCATACGATAATTGCAGTATAATTATTCCTTTTTACTCTATTTTACTATGTTTCATTTTCTTTGTTTATTTTCAATTTATATCTATAGATTTTCACTCTCTACTTTATTTATTTTTGCAGGTCTCAAGTGCTTGAACTATAACCAAAACACAGAAACTTCTACTTGTGTAACATTATTTCATTCACATTCATTTTCATTAGCTTCCATAAGCATACCCAATTTTTTTTTTGCATAACTTGGATTTCTCACACAATATTTGTAGGCATATCATGGTTTCAATTAATAATGAATCTAAGTTCTACATACACACACCTTCTAAAATCTAAAAAAAAATTCAGAGTCCTCAAACTCTCAAGATCAATTTAATTTTCTTTCATAGTTAGTTGCATTGATGCAAATATTTCCTGGATACCATTTATTATTTAGATCATTGCCCTTTCTTCCATAGAATAATTGTATTGTAAATTGTCTTTACTTTTCATAGATCATAATTTAAATGCTTTCATAGTGTAAATTTTCTTTACTTTTCATATATCAAAATTTAAATGCTTTTATAGATTAAATTGTATTTACTTTTCATAGATCATAATTTACTTTCTTTCTTAAAATAAGTTTATTTTTTTATAGTTTAAATGATGATATCATATTTACTACTTTCCTAGATTAAAGAATACACTAGATTAAAGAGCTACTCCTTTCCTAGATTAGAATTTTTTTGTTTTCTTATAATAGATTTTTCTTTCCTTTACCAGTCGAAATATTCATCTTTATTGCCTTTACGTTCATTGACAAGTGTGTGTGCTCTCTTTAGATTTCATCTCAGAAGTAGAAATTCTTTACTCTCAGTACCTCTTAGATTATTGTTGGCATTCTTTGATCATTGGTTTCTTGCTTATAATAGAATATAATTCTTCTTTAGTATTGAAATTTAAAATTTAATCTCTTATCACATAAGTGTAGTTTACCTTGCAAGTGTACAAACCTAGATTGACATTTTAATGTAAAGTAATTTGAATCACAATTGAAATACTCAACACAACTCACCATAAAACAATAAGGAGGACTTGTAGTGATAAACCATTGATTTCACTAGAATTGTGACATTGTAGCACATATATTCCCCAACCTAATCCCTGCATCCATACCTCGAATCCTAATTTTTTGAGGAATTATATTCGAATTATATTGAATAAAATAAAAGCATTTTTTGCATTAAAAGGACAATTTTTGAAAAGGATTCCTTAGGATAATGTAGATAGTATTCTCATGTTAGATTTTTCAATCTCACTTGCAAGATATTGTGACACTCAATTGTTTTACTCAATTTTTTTTATGTCAGTAGTGAAAATTCAACAAGTGTCCCTAAATGGATTTAGGAAGCAAGTTACAACTCACAATAAAATATTAAGTGGGACTTGATCGATGAATATTAAATTTTGGACTTGTGACATTTAATTATAGTTAGTGGCACTCCATGCATTCACCTAGATCTTGTTTTATTATATGGATTTTTAAACTTGGGTTTTTCTTAGTAACATGCAATGTCATTTTTGCAATAAAGGGTAATTTTCGCAAATCTATGCCTCGAAATAATCTAGAAAACACTATCATGTTATCCTTAGCCAATAACACTTGCAAGAGCTTACAATACTCCTATTTCTTAGTGTTTATTTTCTACCTCAGGAAAATTTTTTGTAATATCCCTTTTTCAAGAATTTCTGCAATATGGTCCTTGAGGACACTATATAAGGAAGAAAGTGTAAAAATAAGCTGAAAGGGGAATGCGATTCCCTTGTTAACTCATTAAAAACTTATCTTCTATAATTTTAGGTCAAATAAATGTCTCTAGATGGGTTATTCAGATCTCCCCAAACTAGGTCTCTTAGAAAACGCTCAATGAGAGAGCTTACAACAGTAAATGAACATAACCATTAAACTCTGCAATTCAGAATGCAACATAAGAGGGAAAAATCATGCAGCCATCATTATATTAATATATCAGCAATAATACACAAATAAATCATGAGGGACAAGCCACTCAAGCTATGAGAGGCAATATCCAATGATCAAGCAATGCAATACAAGAGTCGCTGCAATTGCACAGAATGCCAGAAAGCAGTGACTACATTGTCTCTATTAGATTAGCAGCTGCTTAATGTATAAAAAATGATAATATGGCTGAAGGATACAAAGAAATTCCCACAAATGGAAACATGGGCTTCAATACAAGATTTATAGTCAATCCAGGAGGGATTGCTAGAAATGTCGGATAAAATACAATGTGACAAATAACTTTTCACTGCAACTGAATAAAAAATAGGAAATGAGGTTGTAGCTGATCTAATATGATGATGCCCTCGTGTGATAGTGAATCTAAGCAAAAGGTTGATCCCTTTACTTAGAAACAACTCCTCCTGATGAGCTCTAATGAACTCTCCAACACTGCCTACAAAAAATAACGCAGTTTCTGCCCTAGACTGCGCTGTGAGTGATGGTGAATGATTGGTCTGGTGCCAAAGATCTGAAATAATGCCTGGGAGTCTACTCTTCTACTTCTCCAAATAATATGTAAGAACTCCACCGAAGAACAAGCCAAGAATGACTCTGAGAGTTCCTCTGTTGCTACTCCCAACAACACAACATTTTCTGCCCAACAGAATAACGTTGTAGCTGAAGGGGTAAGCTTGGCCAAATGCCAGAATGAGGAAATGGAGCTCAAACCCTCTCCTTCCTTGAGGATGGGGTAGGGATTCCCGACCAGGAACACCTTTGGAATTAAGAACACTACAACCCTGCTAAACAGCTCGGGGATGCAAGTCTTTGCATACCCAACGAAAATAACAAGCTAATGCATAATGAAAATGGGCTTCCATCTCCTCCTTATAAAGCAAATGAACTCATCTCACCATGGGTCCCATTCACACTTTCCACCTAGCTCATGCAAGTGGAGCCTCCTCTAAAACTGCGTTGCCTTGTCATGGAGATTCCTTCTCTTGGACAGTGCTATTGACTTAGTCAAAGATGACTAAATCAAAGTGATCTCGTTCATGTTCACACCCATAGGTGCTTAATCCAGCTACTTATTCATCCTCCTTTCACACAAGGAGTGTTATTTCTCCATCTAAGGGGGTTAACGGGTCTCCTTACCCATTTTATTCAACAAAATAAAAATATGCAACCTATAATGTTCATTTAGGATTGAGGCTAAAATTTGGGAACATTACAGTCCTCCCCTCCCACATGTTGCATGTCCTCAAGAAACTGCATAGAGAGAAAAAAATCTCTCCCCTTTTTCTCTTGTGGCTTCCTCATCAACAATCTCCACCACTGCTCAAGATATCTTGCAACAAATTTTCCCTCCAATGCTTCCTCCCAAGTATGAAAACCGGAATGGTAAACATCATGGAAAGATAGAAGGTGTAGGTGGAAGCCTCCTTGTTGTTCTATGGCCTCCTCAAGGTAGGAGTGATGACATGCATGGGAAAATTTTGTCCCCAATGTTGATCCTCTCATCCATGCTATCATCCAAATAAAAAGCTCAACCCCTGATTCATGCAATGTGTTGGGGCTGAATGGAGAGTTGGGATTTTGATTCCCAAGATGTTTCTCTCTCCATTTGTGGTACATATGGGGTTGTCTTCATCCTTGGGCTAAAATGGTATGGCCTCCAAGAAAGTCCCAAGCTTCCCCATCAAGAAAATTAGCCATGATATGCCCCCTCAAATTCTCCAAGTGGTTTTTCCTACAAGAAGAGAAAAGTAGCAATGTGGCAATAATGGTTTTCCCATGGTGTCTCCTGCAATATAAAACATGTAAAATGGGGAGAATCATATTCCCAATGGGTTGTCCCAATACCTCCAACACTCTCCAAGTAGTGCCCCCTATAAATATACAACTATCAGCAACACAAGGAAGTAATATGCAATGAAAACAAGTTGTCATAAGACAACTAAAGAGTGGATCACTGCTATACTCATGGGACCAACGCAGTGAGCCTCTTGCCTGCATCAGAACTAAAAACAACAAGTGCTTTCCCAGCCACTTTTTTTCTGCCACAAACATCTCATAAGGTGAAAACATGAGAGTACAAATTGGTGCCAATGATGCACACCGAGAAATATGTGGCTCCCCCCACAAACCATCATGAAAGTAGCCACTCCCATTGCTGCAATGTGCCACAAGTACATCATAATAAGGATCATAAGGATATGTGATCATCTTAGCTCATCAAGCTGCTCATATAAATTAAAGAAAGGTAAATCAAAATGAGAGCATATACCTTCTTTACCATGTACTCCGGTCCTTGAGCTGAAATGGCTCATCTGAATGTTCTCCCTCACCTCCAATGGGTAGGGAAATGGATGTGCCAACCTCTCCAAAATAATCTGGGCTATGATTCTCTCCATATGCTGATATATATCATATTTTATGCCCTCCCAAGTGAACTCCTCTAGCAAAGCAAAATATGCATCAAAGTGCATAGCTAGAAAGTCCTCCTATGCTGCATGTAATAGTTTCATCTTGAGACTAGAGGCCCTAGTCAAGAAGACTTTGTCATAATAATAGATGACCATATCCTCTACCATATACCTGTCATCTCCATCTGGGTCATCCAAAATCATGCATGCACTTAGATCCTTGGAGTACTCTACCAAGAGCTGAGACCTCCAATATAGATTAATCCTCCTCATAGACAACGTTGGTGATCTGGAATGTGAAGCTCCCCTCATGTTGCTGCCTGCTACTTGGACATCCCTCATGCCAAAGTCATCCTCCAAAATGCTGCCATGCCCATCATGCAGCTGCTCATGCTTAAATAGTGATGGTATCCTTTGGAAGTTGGCCTCCGATGAGAGGCTGTCATCCAAAAGGAATCTCCCAAGCTGGGCCAAGGTAAGCATGAGCGGCCTCCATCCACTCCTATGTATGAAAGAGCCCTCCCTCAAAGGAAGTATCCTCTTCCCCTCAAATCTGTGGAGCAGTCTTCCTGCATCATGAAGATGCCATCCTCCATCCCTACAACAAACTTTATCAGCACAATATAACTGGTAAGAGTGGGTGATACTGAAAATGAGAGAGTGTCTCCCTCCTCCTTGTGTTTACCCCAAACTCCCTACGCTATGCTGGACTCCTCCAATGTCTTCACCTCTCTAGAATCAAAGTGGTGAACCAAATGACAAGATGCCCCTCATCAACTCTAGATCAGGTGGCCTCCCAGGTGGAATGCCTCCATATATTGAGACATCAAGTTTAGAAGTGGACTGTATGTATGAGTGAACTAATTTTTCCCTCTCGTCACTGCAATATAAAGTGTCCTTCTTGTGTGCAGAAACTTTCTGGAATAGATAAGGGTGTATCAACCCTTGATGTTGATCCTTCTCTTCCTCCTCCATATCACAATCCCCAAAAACTACTGCATATTTTTCTGGAATTGTGCCTTGGTTTCCACATGTTGGAACATTTAGAACTCCTTGCAAAGATACAAGGGCTCCTCTAATGGAAGCAATGGCTCCCCTTTCACCTCCATGTGGTGATGGATCTCCTCCTAGTATGACAGCATTGTTAGATCTCTCATGCTCATCCTCTCCATCAATAAGTGATGTTACCTCATCATCAAGGAGTGACCCTAAATCTTGGTCATCTCTTGAGGGAAGTACCTCCATGACTTCACAAATGGGAGAGGGCCCTTCACACAATAGGGGTATTTCCTTTAGCAAGCCATAATACATGTTTCATCCCCTTCAGAAATATGGAATGGAGTTTGTTTCATGGTCCCACCCAATGCATGCAAAGTGTTTGAAGTTATGATACATGATGATTCACATTGACTTCCATCAAAATTCTTCACCAAACCCTTAGTCAATGCATCATATGTTTTTACATTTGCATGACAATATGAAACAAAATTTTCAACCCAAAAATCATGAGCCATACCTTTGAGTTGTAGCGCTGCTGCTCCAATGGCCTCATCTTCTTCCTCTATTCTTCCTACAGTACAAGTGGGCAATGAACTATGCTATGGATCTGCATGTGTGCCTGAATGTCCAAACCCATCATGATAGTAGCTAGGGTTTGCTTCATATTCAGACCCTCTCAGAAACTTTCTACAATTTTCCCTTTCTATCTCCTTGAGATCTTCTATGATAGCTTCCAAAGTTTTAAAAAGGAGCAGGGGTATCTCCTCTTCTGACATTCCTCTTTTCTTGTTTTCTTTGTACATATGCTCTTCTAAGTGAGGAGATTCTCCTTAAAATGGCATATTATCTTGGGCTGAACAGGCTGAGCCAATATTGATGCTCTGATACTACTGTAATATCACTTTTTCGGAAATTTCTGCAATATGCTCCTTGAGGAAATTATATAAGGAAGGAAGTGTAAAAATAATATGAAAGGGGGTTGGGATTCCCTTTTTAACTCATTAAACACTTCTCTTCCAGAAGTTGAGCCAAAAGAAATGTCTCTAGATGGGTTATTCAGATCTCCCCAAACTAGGTCTATTAGAAAATGCTCAATGAGAGAGCTTATAGTAGTAAATGAACATAACCATTAAACTCTGCAATTTTGAATGCAACATAAGAGGGAAAAATCATGCAGCCATCATTATATTAATATATCAGCAATAATACACAAATAAATCATGAGGGACAAGCCACTCAATCTATGAGAGGCAATCCCCAATGATCAAGCAATGAAATACAAGAGTTGCTGCAATTGCATAGAATGCCGGAAAGTAGTGACTGCGCTGTCTCTATTAGAGTAGCAGCGGCTGAATGTATAAAAAATGATAATATGGCTGAAGGATACAAATAAATGCCCACAAATGGAAAGATGGGCTCCAATACAAGATTTCTAGCCAATCTAGGAGGGATTACTAGAAATTCTAGATAAAATACAATGTGACAAATAACTTGTCACTGCAACTGAATCAAAAATAGGAAATGAGGCTGTAGCAGATTTGATATGATGATGCCCTCCTCTGATAGTGAATCTAAGCAAAAGGCTGATCCCTTTACTTAGAAACAACTCCTCCTGATGAGCTCTAATGAACTCTCCAACACTACCTACACAAAATAACGGATTTTCTGCCATAGACTGCACTGTGAGTGATGGTGAATGATTGGCATGGTGTAAAAGATCTGAAATAATGCCCGTGAGTCTCCTCTGTTGATCCTCCAAATAATATGTAAGAACTCCACTGAAGAACAAGCCAAGAATGGCTCCGAGAGTTCCTCTGTTGCTGCTCCCAGCAACACAACATTTTCTGCCCAATAGAATAACGATGTAGCTAAAGGGGTAAGCTTGGAAAAATGCCGGAATGAGGAAATGGAGCTCAAAACCTCTCCTTCCTTGAGGATGGGGTAGGGATTCCCGACCAGGAACACCCTTGGGTTTAAGAACACTACAACCTCGCTAAACAGCCCGGGGATGCAAGTCTTTGCAGACCCAACAAAAATAACAAGCTAATGCATAATGAAAATGGGCTTACATCTCCTCCTTATAAGGAAAATTAACTCATCTCACCATGGGTCCCATTCACACTTGCCACCTAGCTCGTGCAAGTGGAGCCTCCTCTAAAACGGCGCTGCCTTGTCATGGAGATTCCTTCTCTTGGATAGCGTTGTTGACTTAGTCAAAGATGACTAAATCAAAGTGATCCCAATCATGTTCACACCCATAGGTGCTTAATCCAGCTGCTTATTCATCCTCCTTTCACACAAGGAGTGTTATTTCTCCATATAAAGGGGTTAAGGGGTCTCCTTACCCATTTTATTCAACAAAATAAAAATATGCAACCTATAATGTTCATTTTAGCTTGAGGCTAAAATTTGGGAACATTACAAATTCCCATGTCTCCTTTAAACACTTGAATTAATTGCAATGTATGGGTGGTGTATGGAAAATCAATATTATGGGAACATAATGTGTTCTTTAAACACTTGTCCCATTTGTTGCTAAAATGTAGTCCATCAATTATGAAATCTATGGTCATTTTAATTGTTTTGTTAGATCATTTCAATGTTCATTGGGTTCATTTAGAATTTCTATAAGGTACAAGGACTAGAGATATACCACCATGATCCTTTTTAATGTGCTTCACTTCCATAAAAAACCACAAAATATGAATCTCCTTGTATTGCTAATGGCCCTTCCACCACTTTCCAAAAATAAAGTTGGTTGGTTGAACCCCCAATGTGTACCCTAGTTTGGTTTTAAAACCTCATAAACCTTTTAATATCATCTAATATATCAATCTAATTACATTTTAACTATCTTTAAACCCCAAATACGAACCCATGAGTTATGATATTTCTTTGAAATTGACTTATTAGAGAAACTTACATTTACTTAAGAGAGAAAAAACATGTAATGATGCAATATAAGCTTACAAATTCACCATTAACAAAATTAATCACCTTAAAGAGAAAATCCATGAAAACAAAAGCATTTTTTTTGATATGGAGAAATACAAGACTTATTGCATGGTATCGTCACAGATTCCGTTCATTTTCCATAAGTAAGTTGACTATCCTAAGATTTTATTCCATATCAAAGAAATACAAATAAATAGATAATCTCAATGCTAACTTTGTACAAGTAATGAACTAACCAAGAATGATATAGGAAATCAATACTCAACAATAAGCTTTTATGCAAGTAGACAAAAAAATATGCAATCCATAATTTCTAATACAATTATGATTGTCATCTCCATAAACACATCAAAATGAAAAATAAGAATTGCATTCAATGATTTCTCTAACTTACAAAATAGGGAAATAATAGTTTCTACAACTATGACATAAACGAACCAAATCAAAGCATTGTACATGTGAGCATTGAGAGAGAACATAAATACAAAAATATCAAAAGGTGAAGTGTTCAAAATAGGAAAAGGCCAATGAGAAATAATAATATTTTTAAGGTTTAAATTACAAATTATCATCCCAAAAAAATGCTAGTTTCAAATAACAAAAGTCAAGGAAATGCTTCAACTTATGAAGGCGGATCTAAATTGTCAAATATTCGTTTCTTTTGATTTAGGAGTGCAAGATAATAAATATAAAATAAAAAACGATTCTCTTTCTAATGGAATAGGAACACATCCATAATGCTAAAAAACACTATGGAGTAGATTATGAATGATTTTAGAGACAAACAAAAGTTATGACATGTCAACTTCAAAACTAATACCTGTAGTGTCGGATCTTTGTCCATTGTTCCACTCTTACGCCAACTCTCATGTAAAAAAAATTGCATCTTGAGTCAAATACGGAACCAAAAGGAAATTTTATGGTCACATTCAATAAACTTGTCGTAGATCACATACTTGAATACAATGATAGTCACATGATAAACATCATAATAATCGAACTTGATGAGAATATCAAAAAATCATTTACATATACTCAAGTCGAATAGAGTTCACGAGTTCAAACACCAACACACCCAAAAATCATTATGAAAATCAAGGGGGATAATACGATAATTCCTTGTCACAACCCTATTGTTGGTGAAATTGGGAATTTGAGTTGCTTCATCTTGTTTTGGAAAAGAAATAGAATTAAAGAAATAAATAGGAATATGAATACAAACGAAAATGGTATCAATGAGTACCATGTAAATTGATTTCCATCCCTTCATAAGGATTTAAGGTTATGTGTGTCTTTTCTTTAGATGTGCCATCCATGTGGTTGAGTTTATTATCATGAGTACAATAGTAGGAGCACCAAGGTTACATGCATAATTGTCGAAAATATTGGAAATGCAACACTTTTCACATGTTTGTAATTTTTATTGTAGATTTCATATATCAATTAAATTTAAGAGTTAATATAAACATATATTAGATATTTGAATGTTAAATATAAATCATTATAATGAACATCACTTACAAACATTGAACAAAACAATATAAATACATAATCTTAATTAATTTAATACAAAATGTTAAAGATGCATAGTTTGTTCAATCATAAACATAAAATAAACCGAATCTTCGGAATAAAAACACAATATTTGTAAAACACTAAGCCATAAGGAAATCACTATACACACATCTAAATACATGTATCTATATTTAAAACTGGACAATCTATACATTTTTTCACAAAATAACAATTTTTCTTAGATATAGAAGAATTAAAACTTGTGCCCTATATAGAAAATGGTACCTCATGCACAACATGACACATCATGTATGAGATACATAATAGGAAACTTATTGACCCCACCACCATTTCCACTACCAAGTGCATCCACAAACATGATATTCTTGATCTTAGAGTTTCAGAAAACTCAAGCATTCATACCTTTGGGAGTTTCTTATCTTTCTAGAGATTGGAAAATGAAACAACATCTTATAATAATTTATCCACAATTCTATCTATTAAAACACTTAGATTTTGATGTTTCGTAATTCTAAAATAGAACTCACCACATAAAAGAGTGAAATTTATCTATGACCTTCACCTCTCCAGAGAACCTCTTTATAACACTTACAAGAATCAAATTTTAAAATGTGATCAAAATACTTAAAATAAATTTCATTCATGTTGAATAAATATTTCATCAATCAATGATATCACCATGAATAACTCATGAGAAGGATAGGCTAGCAGATGAAGCACTTGGCTAGGAAAGCTATTATGAGGAAAAAAATTGTGTAGGGTCACTCAGTGTAGCCACAGTGGATGAAATAGGGGGATGAAACAAGGTGAATTACTACAAGGTTGATGATTGTATCCATAGTGGATGCAACATGTGGGGCTATAGTAGGGAAGGGTATACATGTGTAGGGAAAATGGGTGGTGAGGGTGGGTAGAATGGTAAAGAGGAGTGGTGGTGGAGAAAAAGACCCATGGGATGTAAAATTGAGTGAGTGCATAGGGAGTTGGGGGTGAGGGGGGGGAGGGGGATGCGGAGGAGGGTATGAAATTCCAAGTGCTAGGGTAAGGTGGTCAATGATGAAAACCATCTTGTAATATGGATGCATGTTGTAATTTTCTAATGGTAAGGTGGTAGTGGTAAATGGATGCAGAATAATGGTGTGTGCATACACATTTATAATATTTTGATTAGTAGAAAAACATAAAAATCAACCAAAATCAAATAGAAAATTTCACATGAAAACAAGATTTAACATGACACATGATACTTGGGAATTGGATTATATATCAACCCCAAGTAAAGATGGTTACTCAATCTCTTTATTGGAGACATGTAGAAACATACCAAAATTCTAATTGATTTCTCATAAATAACTTGGAAAAATTAAAAAAACAATTTATGAAACTTGCCTAGTTGATTGTGTTTAGATTGGGCTCATGTGGTTTAGAAACTTCTAGAGATAACAAGTCTACTAGAGTTAAATTTTTGATATTCTATAATATTGAGGGAGGATATACTATTTGCTCCTCAACTCACTCTTATATTTCAATGCATACTAATAGTATTAAGATGTGATCTAACATATACATTTTGTGTCTTCTTATAATTAGACGGTTGTCTATGAACATGCTTTCTAGATTTTCAATGATATTGTACAAGGCACTTGTTGGCCCGAGGGGTCCTGACCCAGGTTCAGATGTTCAAGGTTTTCCAACAAGCCCCTATACTATTGGCCCTTTCGGCAGTGACCTACTTGCGCAGGCCAAAGTCTCACCCAAAGTAGTATGGGTGGGTGTTGGAACCAGGTTTCCGCACCCTAGGAGAGGGTAGGTAAGTCAAGCAGAACTGTATTCACCCTGATCGCGACCCGATCCTGTATCACAGAGCCTAGATCCCCTTTGCATTCACATGCGCAACAACAATATTATTCACAGAAATCAACAGATCGAGAATTCATATAACAATACACAGCTATTTTAGATATTCTTGTATGAAGCAAGTAGAAAAAACCCAGATCGCAGCATAAATAAGTACACAAGTATGTTCATAACTTAAACCAATAACACAACAGCATATACTAAGTTATCAAGACGTCACAGATTCATATCACAGTAAATCCAGTGGATTCAGATAGGCAACAATACTTCTGCATTCATTAATCTTTCAGATCTACTTACAAAACCCAAAAAACCCAACCTGCGCACACAGAAGTAGGGTTCACACACAGCAGGACAGCGGCCCTCCACGCACACAGCAGCAGGATTCCTTACCCAAAAACCCTGACCATATCTATCGATTTGCACTTAGCAGCAATCTCTTATCATTCTTACCTTGTCCTACAACTCAAAAAGGTTCAACTACTTATACTATTTTAGCCTATGAATTCAATGGTTTGCAAACCGTGGTTTGTGGACTCTTGGTCTACCCTTGACCCATTTACAATGCTTTACGGGCTTTGACCCACCCCAAAACCCTTGCATTATACTAAATATAATCATAAATATACAAAATAGGCCAGTTTCGCAGCTTTGTAGGAGACCATGTTCCAACAATCCCCTAACACAATCTTGTGACTCGTTCCGAGTCACGGCGATGGTAGGTTCTCCACCTACGCGTGTAGTGCAGTGAGGGTGGTGATTAGTGGAGGAAGCACCTCTTGACTCTAGGCTGCGGCACTCTGCGCGAGGTCCACCAGCTTTTGGGATGTTGGCCCTTCGATGGCCGCAATGACATTTTTCAGTGTCCAGTTGAGTTGTGTGACCGCGCCATCGGCATCTTGTGAGAGCTGGAGGGCTGTGGCAGCCCATGGCTTTAATCGTTCCTCAAGGACGTGCTTCTCGTACCGGAGTTTCTCAATCGCGTCCAGGAGAGTGTTGTTGGTCTGCCACTGTTCTAACCATTATGTAGGCACCAAGGTGGGCAAGGTAGCCTCGACCTATGAGAAAACTACTTCCCGCTGTCATAAGTCTTGATTGACCTTTCGGAGGACCGGGTTAAACTGGACCATGGTCCAGAGCTGCATGGCTGATTCGAGCAATTGGGCGCCCTAATCAATTTGCTCTGAGATGGAGTTCATAGCTTTAGCCACCAGCGCATCGCGTTGGGCTCGAACCTTCGGCGGAATGGAGAGCTGTGATGTAGCCTGTAAGTAGGAGATTTGCTTCTCTAGTTGTGCCTTAATGGTTTGCATTTCCGTCCGAGACACTTTTATTGCTACAACCATACTTTCTACCTTGGCCCGAGGTGTAGCTGCGACCGGGACTCCGTCCATAACCTCTGTGCAAAGCTGGTGGATTGCCATTTCAAGCTCCACCTCATGCGATATAGCAAGGGATTTTTCTGCATCTTTTTGTTTGAGGGCCCACTTGGCCATACTGAGTTGTTGATGTACCTCCAAGTCTCGTTGGTGGGTCTCCCAGATTACGCTGGTGTGGAGACCTCGTAATGCCTCAGTGGGCAACTTAACTAGGTCCAAGTGGACCCCTGTATCGACTTGGAGTTGGGTTCTTATAAGGGAAGTGCTAGGTAAGGAGCAGAGGTGGCTTCCTCTCGATGCGAGCATGGTACTGCTAATTACCAGTGGAGCCTATTTCTGAGTTACGCTGGTCTACAGTGTATTTGCCTTCCCCTGGAGAGCACAAAGCTCATTCTCGAAGCTGTCAATTGTAGCCTTATGTTGTTTCTCTATGGCTACCCATCTTTCCTCTGTGGCCAGTGTAATTGCATCAGTGATCTGTTCGAGGTCATCGTCAGTCAGTGTGACCATAGCATCATATTCCTAGCGCTAGGCGCGTTACTTTTTTCGGGGCCCGATATCAGGCTCACCTGGCCTCTTTGTATTCTGGAGAGAGGTGGTAGCTGGGTTATTTGTCCCTAGCACACTTAGTGCTAGCTGCGAATCAGCCCTGACATCTTTATTGGTGACCTGTAGTAGTTGTGTGTTCCTTTCCGCGGCTACGTCCGCGCCCCTCACACTTGGTTTTGGCGTTTTATTGAGGTTGATAGTGGAGGGTACTCCTGTGGCACAGGTCCCTTTGGTGCTCTTTTCACCAGGACTAAGGCCACTCCTCCACTCAGGGAGCCAAAGTGCAATTATCCTATCGATTTCTTCGTCCCCTGACCCAATAATGACTACCTCTTGTTTGGGCTCTGTAGGTACCGAAGCTTTCATGGGCCTAGGAAATGTTATCTTAGTGGGAACAGGGACTCTTGGTTCTGGCGGCCTATTGGTAGCAGAAGTGGGTCTCTTTTCCATGAGTAGGATGCAACAGGCCCAAAAAATCTCACAGCATAAAAAAACTACATACAAGTTACAGGCGTAATACAAAACTATTGTCTAAGATAGATGTCCTACTTTATAGTGCCTATGGTCGTCCAATATTAGGGTAAGTGTCATTTGGAGATTACCATCAAGTAAATGGTAAAAAATCTCAAGGAATCACTTCATTAATTGCCAACCGCCTGCTCCGCTTAACGGTAACTTCTCCTCTTTACCTGATTTTACTGTTCCCCCTGTCACTTTTCGCTCCCTATGTGCACTCTGCGTACCTGTTGAGCTTGGACTAAACATACGTGCCTCTTACGCATCCCTCCCCCAATACAGGCTTGTTCCTAAGGTACTCTACAACCAAAGACTGGTTTTCCCCACAAGTGTCCTCCCAACCGCACCAGATCCCTTGCAGGAAAGAGTCTTTTAGAGGCGTTATAAGTAGTGTGTATTCCCAAACAAACTTTTTGTAATACCCCGCATGGACGAGGAGTGACCGCAGTTGTTTCCTTGTTGTAAGAATCATTGCAGATATGATAACTATGCCTTATATGTTCCTATTCAACGTAAGATACGTCCTATTGCATCCCTCTCGCAGCCTGAGCAGCTCAGTAGTCGTGTGCACCCCTTCCAATTCTGAGTTAAACACAGCTCGCAGATCATCCTTACTATCTATTGGGCCTGGGCTATGGTAGTTGATCATGCTTGGTATCTGTGTTTCCCATGTGGGTAATTCTGGTGCGAGGAACGAGTGCGATTCGCCCCACTCCCTAGTGTCAATGTCTCACAGGGCTGCGTCAAGTGCCATGGTTCGGCCTACTAACCTAAATGTTCCCAGGAACTCTTCTTTTAACGTCCCCAAGTGGCAGGTGCGTCGATGGAGCTTCGCATCTAAGTACCATGTAAATGGAATTGGCCCTAGGTCATGAATCAGTAGGTGAACCCATTCCTTAGTCATCTTGTCGCACCATTGTTTTTCCCATACTGACAGATATTCACATGGATCTTTCGATCCAAGGAATGCCTTGACCCATACGCCGGCCGGGGCTTCAAATCAGAGGATCATCATATCCCGACATGCCTCCCAATCCTAGAATGCCTCCTCATGTGTCTCCCACCAGCGTGCAGGTATTCCATGCAGGGCTGGCTTAAGGGCCCATAGCCTTCGTCCCTTGGGAACCTTTGCTTCGAATACTCGTAAAAATTCCTTAATGCTACCAGAACCATGAAATTAGGGTAGGTCTCTTACCTCCAAGGAAATGCAATGGAAGCCCCTGGTGACTCGAAGACATCGCAGCGCTGAGACATCATGCAACCGGTTTTGCCAATTCTCCATCTCCCTGTCACAATCAGATAAGCCTTCACAGTCGTTTTCCTAGCAGAGTACTCCTTCCGCCGTGGGGTTGATCCAGTCATCCTTCCACGGAGTCAACTTGTAAATGTGATCCATCTCCTCATCATCGCGCACTGGCTCTGTATAATTTTCACCTTCCATAAGATCTAATAGTACCATCACCCTTGTGCCATCATTCTCAAACACCATGCTTCTCTTTTTGAGGTTGATGATACTGCCCATATTTATGGCCCAGTCCAATCCCAAGAGCACAGGGTAGGGGTCTGTATCTTCTACAATTTCTATTACTTCAAAATCAGCTCAAGCCTTTACTCCTGCGATATCCACCGTAATTTTAGACAACCTTCCTAGTGGGATGATTTTTTGTTGATTTGCCATGCGTAGCTGAATAGTGGACCATTCCAACTTAGGCTCTCCCATTCATTGCCAATTCTGCTTAGGTAACACATTCGCATCCGACCCTAGGTCCAAAATAACCTGGCTCATTTCGTAGTCACCGATCTACGCAGACAACTACATTTCTCTTCCAATGTGTTTCTTATACTTGTATAGCTTGTGCACATCCTTGACTTCCAAGGTTAGATTGGGTCGTGCTGCGGAGCTATCTATTAATTCCTAAAGGTTCTCCACATCCTTTGGGTTACACAGCAGTTTCATACATGCCTGCAAAAAGGGCTCAACCTCCTCATCTGCTTGAGGTTCGCATGTGGCCGAGCAGTAGTTGCCTCTGTCTTAGAAAAGTCCGTGCAAGCTGTGATAAATGTTTCTTTCCCCCTTTTTAGGTCCAAGCCTTCTTGTTTGATAGCGGCTTGACGGATCCGAGGTTCCATCGCAGCCTCCTCCTCAGGCCCCCTGATGGCCATCCCGCTGCGTGTCACCACATTCACACTCGGATCTTTGTTTCGTAGCTCAACCTTAACTCTCTGCACATTTTGCATAGGTGTCGACTGCTTTTCCTGCATTTTCGCTATAAAGATTAGGAAATCTTCAATCGCATGGTCTAGCTGTCTGCAATATCGACAGGATTGCCTAGTGGGGTTCGGGTAGTCCCTTACAAAGTGTCCTGCTTCTCCACAGTTATAGAATATTAGCTGACCTCATCCCCGTCCTGCACTTCCACCACATCCTCCTCCCCTACCCCTTGAAGGGGAGCCGCCTATACCTACGAGGGCCCTTAGTGACGTAGGGTCTGATTGTACTCTATATAAGTTTCCTCGATCAATCATTAAATCATATGCTCGACAGTTTTGTTCGTAATGTCCCACCGATCTGCAAAACCTACACCATTGTTGCTTTACCTCTGGAACGTATGCAGCAAGGCGGGGACAGTGGTTAGTATCATGCAGCCCTACGATGTGGCAATCATCGCACCAGAGCGCTAGCCCATTAGGTCCCACATCTTCCCTAGGGCGCAATGGGCTAGGTCCTCAGGCCTGTACATAGTCTGCAAATAGAGGAAAATTATCCTTGGTATAGACATTCACCCGGCATCATATGCACCATCTTTCGGGGCTAGCCTCTGCCCCTCGTTCCTTTCACAGGTTCTGGATCTCTACATGCATCGCTTCCAACTATCCCTGGATCTATTGGATGCCCAGTTGAGTCTCGTCTTGAGGTGTAGCTTCTAACTTCATGGCACATTCCAAGGCCTTCTCGTGCGATTCGAAAGTTTGGTGCCCCATAGGTACATGCAGGTGAGGCAACAACATAGCAATAAACCATTCCGTGTGTTTTCTATCATCATATTGGAATCCCCTTCTCTGATCACCTTCTTTAGTCGTTGATCGGCCTCCCACACAGATTCAGAAGGTCCTTGCTTGAAATCCTTTAGATCAACCATGATTTGGGAGTAGGACTTAGGTTTTTTGAACTGTTGTTTCAGGGCTTTCTTAATCTCTTCAATGGTTGCATTTGCGTTTTGGCCGATGTATCCCATGTACAAGTCCAAAGCTCTTCCTTCAAAAGCAAGGGACAGTTGTGCCCTTTTCACCAAATCACTAGCCACGTTCTACGCAGTCCATAACAATCCTGTGAAAAACCAGAACTGATCCATGTCTTCATCCCCCACACCCTTAAAGGTCGGAAACTTCATGTGCGCAGCCATATCGTCTTCCGGTAGCGGAGGGGTCAGTGAATTGTTACCTCTGGGCTGATTTGAAAGTGGTGTGGCTGGAAGAATCTGCGAAGCTGCTTCCCTTACTGGACTGTAGACCAATCAATCTCCCTCTAGGTTGGCCCTATAGTACTTGCCACTCCGCGTTGTGCTCCCATCCATATCAGAGATCATTCACTCGGTATGGCTGCACAGAATACTCTTTTCGCATAATAATATCTTGAGCAGCAATGGCAACGTCTTCAGAAACTTACCTTAGAACTCTGTGAAGAATCTTCTCTCTGCTTCAGAGTAAGAGACAAACTGATCAATGGAAAATTCTATCACAAATCATCCTAACACGTTGTTTACCCAATGGTCCATTGTGCAAGTGATGGTGTTATCAGTCTTTTCTAGCTATTGGATTAGTTCGGGGCTCCACTCTGTGATCTGCTTGTCCTTCCAACAATTCTGGAACTCTACCAGTCTTGCGAGCCACTCCTGGAGCTCGATCGCAATCGTTAAAAGGAAGATCTCATAGATCTCTGTGAAAATGTACTTATTCTTCCATTCTTCAGTGGTTAACCTCTTACTATTGTTTTCTTTTATGGAAAATTCCTGAACTTGCTGTTCAAACCATTCATCAATTTCCTTTCTCTGGCTTCCAGTACAGCTTTGGCATTACCCGATCCCTCTCTCAAAATGCTCCAGGTCCCAGCAACAGAACCATTTGCTGGCTCGAGGGGTCTTGACCCAAGTTCAGATGTTCAAGGTTTGCCAACAAACCCCTATACTACTGACCCTTTCAGCAGTGACTTGCTTGCGCAAGACAAAGTCTCACCCAAAGTAGTATGGGTGGGTGCTGGAACCAGGTTTCCGCACCCTGGGAGAGGGTAGGTAAGTCAAGTAGAGGTGCGTTCACCGTGATCGTGACCCGATCCGGTATCAAAGAGCCTATATTCCCTTTGAATTCACGTGTGCAACAACAATATTACTCACATAAATCAACAGACCGAGAATTCATATAACAATATACAACTATTTCAGATATTCTTGTATGAAGCAAGTAAAACAAACCCAGATCGTAGCATCAATAAGTACACAGTATGTTCTCAACTTAAACCAATAACACAGTAGCATATACTAAGTAATCAAGACATCACAAATTCATATCACAATAATTCTAGTGGATTCAGATAAGCAACAATACTTCTGTATTCATTAATCTTTCAGATCTACTTACAAAAAACCAAAAACCCAACCTGCACATACATCAACAGGGTCCGCACACAATAGGACAGAGGCCCTCCACGCACACAGCAATAGGAGTCCTTACCCAAAAACCCTGACCAGATCTATCGATTTTCACTTAGCAGCAATCTCTTAAGATTCTTAGCTTGTCCTACAACTCAAAAAGGTTCAACTGCTTATACTATTTTAGCTTATGCATCCAATGGTCCGCAAACCATGGTTTGCGGACTCTTGGTCTACCCTTGACCCATTTACAATTCTTTAGGGGCTTTGACCCACCCCAAAACCCCTGCGCTATAGTAAATATAATAAAAAATATACAAAATGGACCAGTTTCGCAGCTTTGTAGGAGACCCTGTTCCAACAACACCTCCATAGAATTTAATAAATTCAATAAAAGTGGTCCATTTCCATTTAAAAGTTATGCACATTCATATTAATTTGCAAGGAAAATATTTGCATAGATGAGATATATTTTTTTCCATGTGAAATGTTGAAAAAAATCCTTCTTGCTAAGTAAAATTTTATTCACTCCTCCACAATAAAAATAGATTCAAATGAACAAGGTACCTAAAATATTAAATCTCTACCACTAAAGGATATTATTTCTTAGGAGAAAGACACCTAAAGAAATGGTAGTAGGAATTATAAGTTCAACACATAATGAAACAACCCATCCTTACATAGGGTGGACAAGAGGAAAAAATTGTAAAATGTTCTTACGGATTTTAACATGCCATATTAATAATAATGATCATTTTGAATCGCCAAGTGAGTAAGTCTCTGATCTAAATAAAAACCCCATGATTAATAATCATACAAATGACTTATTGAGCTCTAACATTAACTTCCATATATTGCATAACCTCAATAACCGATATTTCTTCTCAAACTTAAGCATCCATAATTTACTAATAAAATATTAATATTTTTTCCCTTCAATATTAAAAAATGATTCAAATTAGCATGGATTTAACAAGACAAACACTACAACTTGAGGGAGTTAATATCCTCAGAGAGATACCTTTTAAGAAATGGTAGCAGGTTAATTTGAACACAAACAAATGGACCCACAATCAACTATTAGAAAGAAAAAAACACCATAAAATGTTCTTCAGAACTTTAGGAAGCCACACTAATCACATGGATGATTCTAAACAACTAAGTAAGTGAATCTCCCATTATGATTGTTAACCAAATTATTATGGTTAGATAACTCAAAAATTTCCTTTGACTTTAGGGATATAGGTTAGTCCCTTAATTGTTTGTCATATATGTTATTAAAAAATATAATATTTTTCTTGTAATACCCAAGGGCTAAGAATCTTGGAGAGGGTCTTAGAATCCTATTTTAAAATAAAAGCCCATTCAATACAATGTTTAATAAAGCATAATCAATCTGCAATGACAAGAAGAGATTAATAGAATAAAAAATATTCCACATTTTTTGAACCACAAATAACGTATGAACTTGACCATAGTAGGTTTAATTATAATATGTTAGAGTGAAATATCTTACCAATGGTTTTCTCACATCAAGTGCAAATTCAAGAGAATTTAAATTCCTTTAGAGTACCTTATAAATTTAATTATATCCATCGATTTCCCTAATAACTCATTTGTCACATAGGGCTTGGGACTATGTGGGGACCTTCAAGGTATCCATGTCTCTACAATCCTTCAAGGTCCACCACAAATCCTAATTTACTATGAAATCCTTTGGCATGATAGTTTTTGGGAAATAAAATTTTTCATAGATTCTTCTTCATGTTTTGATGTGATTTCATCAATGTACGTCAAATCATTCAAAATTCCAAATCCAACAAATGAAGAAGCATATTTTAATATTTTGTACATATAGCAATAATTATTTTGTGGCTAAAATATAATATGCTAAGTTAACTATGTGCATTTAACAATCATGTGGATACACTACAACTATTTAATCTAATATATTTGGTCATTTTTGGTATTTCAACAATCTTGAATGGATGGAAATTTGTTAAATTTAGTATTTCATTAGCATAGATACGTACATACATATATCCATTCCATGGGTAAAATGATTCATAATTAACCTAAATGACAACCAAGCGAATTTTTCTTCCCCTTTGAGATGTTGTAA
This sequence comes from Pinus albicaulis, assembly GCA_034641835.2. Taxonomy (NCBI): domain Eukaryota; kingdom Viridiplantae; phylum Streptophyta; class Pinopsida; order Pinales; family Pinaceae; genus Pinus; species Pinus albicaulis. The sequence goes on from CM076573.1 coordinate 618,661,102, forward strand.
GGACTTGTTTTAAATTACTCAATTATTATTATAAGATGAATAAACACACACACACACACATCTTTTCATAAAACCATTGGCCACTCTCACTCTTTTCTAGGTCCAAAGAAAGACAAAGAATACATGTCATATGAACCATATAATTAATTTGTAACAATGTAACATCATAAATACCTAGGTGTGAGGAGCTCCAATGGAACATGTCATAACAACCATTACATCAAGCCTGGGAGAATAATAACCTTATTGCATGAAGTGAGGTAAGTGATCTGTTAAGAGCTATGCATGCTAAGAAAAAATAAACAAAACAAATATAAATACTTTAAAGTTATGTTTATTGGATATTTCTCAAAACTTAATACATAAGCAAGTGAAAATATAAAAAATATGGTGTACTGCTCTTTTCCAAGAAACTATTTCAAATAAGATTCTTTGTTAGGCCATGATAAGTATCTTTGCAATGATTCGCATCGATTTGAAATAGTTGCATTGGAACCAAAATGGATAGCCTTACTTGAAGGCCCTACTTATACATAGTGGTATAACATCATCAGATGATGACACTCAATGGAAGGATGCCACACAAACTTAAATTGGACTACATGTCAGGGATGATATCACAACAATAATTTCTTGAATCCTATCTTCCTGCTAAAGTGGATTAAGAGTAGAGGGGGTTTAAATAGTCAACTAGGAGTTGGTGAACCTCTTAATGGGTTGCTCTTGGTACTTACTAAATCTTGAGAAGAGCCAAGACCAACCCCCAAGAATTCATCATCATCAAAATATTCAATTGGAGACCCAAAATGAACTCAACCCATAATTCCAAAGGAAATACAAGGGAACCTCCTAGTTATTTCAGGGTGGTTTATCAAATAACATAAAACATTGATCCATCTAATTGTCTCTTCAGATTGGGAATGTACACTAGACCACAAAAAATAGACTAGGTCCTCAAATTAGGTGATTGGTTAGTTCTAAATTCAATTAATAACTTAACACTTTTTTTACTAATACTAGTTGAGTATTACTCCCTCATTCTCATTCTATATTAAAATATTTTAAATAATTAACCATAAAAATCCCTAACAAAAACAATGATAATGTCAAATAAAGCCATTAATAAAATATAAAATGACTCTCTTGTGTTCCTAAAATCCCCAATTAAATAGTCAACTAGGAGTTGGTGACCCTCTTAATGGGTTGCTCCTGGTAGTTACTCAATCTTGAGAAGAGCCAAGACCGACCCCCAAGAATTCATCATCATCAGAATATTCGACATGGAGACCCAAAATGAACTCAACCCATAATTCTCAAAAGAAATACAAGGGAACCTCCTAGTTATTGCAAGGAGGTTTATCAAATAACATAAAACATTGATCTATCTAATTGCCTCTTCATGTTGGGAATGTACACTAGTCCACAAAAAATACACTAGGCCCTCCAATTAGGTGATTGGTTAGTTCTAAATTCAATTAATAACTTAACACTTTTTTTACTAATACTAGTTAAGTATTACTCCCTCATTCTCATTCTATATTAAAATATTTTAAATAATTAACCATAAACCTCCCTAACACAAACAATGATAATGTCAAATAAAGCCGTTAATAAAATATAAAATGACTCTCTTGTGTTCCTAAACTCCCCAATTAAATTTCAAAATTCATCGAAACATTAATTAATTTATTTCTATAAGTTTAAACATTAATTGATTTGAGTAAAGATAAGATTTAAATTTTCATTAATATTTTATTATTTTATTTTATAATGACAATTAAATAATAACCGTTTTTTTTTTAAAATATAAAAATTTATAAAATTTACAAGTATAGAAATAATATTTAAAACCAAACATACATGAAAATGGACTCTTCTAAGTGATAATGATGTCATCGTCTGGGCATTACTTTTCTTCTCGAATTTCTTTGATAATGATGATGTTGTCGAGGCATTACTTTTAATGTGGAATTTTTGGGATCGATGATAAGCACACGTATACGGCTGAGAAAAAATCATGAATTTTGAATTTAATTGATAAGCGTGTACATAGTAATATAGGAGAAATCTCCATAAATCAATGAAGGAATGAATGTTTTTAAAGTAATTAAAAGATTATGTTGTAATGAAAAAGGAAACCTTGAAACCATCTTTGAACGCCGATAGGCGTATCCCCTATCGGAGGTAGGCTCTTTTGTGATTATACTAATCAATATTTTTGATCTGATGGTCTAGATTGAAAGATGCCGGTATATTCTGGTCGTCGCCACTCAATCAATGGATCAAATCTACCCCACTAACTTCCTTGCATATCTAAATCACATGTTTAAACTGTACTTAAATTAATTTTTTACAAATATTGATTAAAAATTTACTATACCATTTATTAATTGCCACCTATCAAGATTAACAACTAGAAAGAAACTGAAACATTAAATCTTCTCCAAGTATTGAAATCATTCTGCAACGTGTCCCATGCCTTTCACACAAGCCATAGTGGCAGCAAGCGATGCATGTTGAAATCATTGTGCAACGTGTCCCATACCTCCATAGTGGCGGCAAGCGGTGCGATTTGGGGAGTGGAAGGTTCGGCCAACAAAGGGGCAAAAAACTGGGTATACAATTGGCGATGAAGGCATCAGAATGGCCTGACCACATTGGTGCGCACGTTCCAATGCGATTAGCCATAGCAATACAGTACCCGCCGAAAGGATCTTTGTTAGTGCTGGCACTGTGCTGTGCATTTGCTTGATCAGAACATCTGAGATTGATGATCCTTTTATCAATTTTATTGAGCTGAGGACCCTCCGAAATGGCATGTATTCACAGGCTAAACGAGGAAGAATGTTGAGATTACAATCGAGATATTATGTTGGTGGAAATTCATCGGTTAGGTGAGTACTTTGAGAGATATAAAATGCTTTACCCAGTAAACTCTAAGCTAACAATCGTGTTGAAATTCATTGTAATTCATTTGCCTGCGTATTTCCAGAAGCTGTATGTCTATTTGAACAATGGTGAGAGAATATTGAAGTCAGAACTATTTAGATTTCAAGTTCTTCATGCTATTTCAATCTCAGTTCTCACCTTTTATCTCTGGTCTTTCTGTTTCCCTTGTAATTCTTAAAGAGTTGGAACTATGATATGTGAACTTTGAAGTGCAATTTGATGCATACGTTATTTCTTGTTAGTAATAGCACTAAATTGCTTTTTATTCTAAGCAGGTATCCTCAAGACAACTTCGACCGCATCTAGGTACCAAGTACGAGTTTATCAATTATTGGGGGTTCTCTACAGACTGTAAGTTTACCAGCGGCAATTTCAACAAACAGTACACAAGACCTTCCTCCAGCTATTGTGATGCAAAAGGCGTCGGAGACCATCAATGACATGATATCATTTGATATCAGTGGAGGAGAAGGGAACAATTCATTGATGCTCTTATATTTTGCAGAGACAAAAGAGCTTAACATGACAGAAGGAAGATCTTTTGAAGTTTTAATAAATGGTCAACAAGAATTTCTTGAACCCATTACCATAGTGCAAAATTATTCTGCATCGGAGGTGAAACTCCAGTTAAACGTGACAAATTACAACTTGGCACTCATGAAGGCCCCTAATTCGATCTATGGTCCCATACTCAACGCTTTTGAGAATTACGTTTTCGCTGATACAGATATGGCAACATACAGAGAAGACGGTGAGTGCCCTTTCTCTATTACGCTCCTCATATCAAAATTGATGATATTAAGCCTAACAAAGTAGTGTTTAACCTGCAGTTGAAGTTCTTGAAGGTATCAAAACGAAATTTAACATTAAAAGTTGGATTTCGGATCCTTGCTACCTTGTTGTCTGGGACGGAATCGGCTGTGATAATAGTTCGCAGGCTAGAAGGATTTCGGAAATGTAAGCTTCATTTTAATTTTTCTGTACTTATATATTCTGTGTCAAAATAATCTAGAAATACATAGCACATACTCTATTAAAATAATCCAGAAATACACAACACATGCAGATAAACATTACAATCCAGGGAACCACCATAGTTGAAAAACATACCATAAGAAATTGCAGAAACTTACCCATTGATGTTGTTTGCAGAAATTTGTCGGGAATGAATCTAACAAGACCGATACCTCAGAATATTGGACAATTGACTGCATTAGTTAGCCTGTAAGTAAATTCTACTGGAAAAACAGAGCGGCCTGATTTTGAATTTTTTTCCTTCAGTTTCTTGCACTCATCGCCCTAATTTTGATTGAAATTAGATGTAGACTGTGCTTTAGATCTTTAGGAGCATTCTTTGGAGCAAGATGTAAAATATATGGGTTCGTAATTTTTGTTTTTGTGGAATGGGGTAATAAATTCGTTTATAAAATTGTAAGGTTTTGTGGTTTAAAACATGTTTTTAAATGAAGAAATGAAATCAGTATTTTAGTTTTGGGGTTTTTCTTTTTCATTTTGGGTTTGTTGGTTGGGAAATAATGTAATAAATTTTTGGTCAAATCTTGTGGTTTTGTTGTTTAAAACATGTTTGGAATATGGGGTTTTGTTATTTGAAATATAATTTTAATGAAGAAACGAATTGGGTTCTTTAACAACTTTTTAAAACACTGCAATTATGCAAAATTTAATTGAATGTCATTTCTGAATTTTCAACCATATTGATAAAAGATTATAACTAGAAAAGAACTGAATATATTTTTAAATGAAGAAGTGAATTCAGCGATTTCGTGTTGGTATTTTTGAAACTAGGTAATAAATTAACCTAATGCAAATAATGATTTAGATTGTGCGAACTTTAACCATCCGTGTTGATTTTCTTAAGTTTACCTATACTTTTCACAAACTTAGGAGTGCATTTTTTATTTTATTTTATTTTTTTGAGCTATAATCAACACTATTTAAAAATTAAAATTATTAATCATAATATTATTAAAAATTTACAAAGGCTAATAATATATTTTGATATTAATATTAAAATTAATGTTACCCACTATTAACAAATATTAATATTAATGTCACTCTTAATATTAATTAAATTTTATTGATATTAGTATTAATTAATATTATCAATATTAATATTAAAGTTAATAATAATAATATATTAACTATTATTATACTTTGTTATATATTTATTACTCTAATAATAATTTGTATTAGTATTTGATATTAAATAATTAATATGTAGGAATATACTAATATTAATTTACAATATTATTAACAATAATGTTAACAAATTTTAATTTACAATATTATTTATTATTATTATTTTAATTTACAATATTCATGTTAATATTGTTAATATGAATGATAATATTGATATTACTTTTAATATTATTGATATTTATAAATATTAATTTTAATTTTAATTATTAATTTTAATAACATTAAATAATATTATTATAATAATAATCATGGTCACATTCTGGAAATAATAAAAATGACATTAATAACATTAATATTCTAATATACATTAAAAATAATTTAAATAATGATGATTATGATTTATAGTAAAAACTAAATTAATAATGAAAATAAAATTTTAATTATTATTAGAAACAATATTATTAGTAACATTATTAATAATAATAACAATATTATTAAAAACATCATTACTACAATATTCACGATGTTTTTTTAAAATTAATGTTCATAACTGTATTAATAACAATAAGTTTCAAACATGATTAAGGTTTATTAAAATTATTAATAACATTTAAATTATAACAATAATATTAATAACATTTTATTAATAATATTAATATGATTAATTACATTAATGTTCATAATTGTATTAATAACTATAAATTTCAAACATGATTAAGGTTTATTAAAATTATTAATAACATTTAAATTATAACAATAATATTAATAACATTTTATTAATAATATTAATGTGATTAATTACATTAATGTTCATAATTGTATTAATAACTATAAGTTTCAAACATGATTAAGGTTTATTAAAATTATTAATAACATTTAAATTATAACAATAATATTAAAAACTTTTTATTAATAATATTAATGTGATTAATTACATTAATATTGTTAATATAAATCCTATTAACATTAATATTGATAAATAATATTAATATTAATATTAATATGATTAATTACATTAATTTTCATAATTGTATTAATAACAATAAGTTTCAAACATGATTAAGGTTTATTAAAATTATTAATAACATTTAAATAATAACAATAATATTAATAACATTTTATTAATAATATTAATATGATTAATTACATTAATATTGTTAATATAAATCCTATTAACATTAATATTGATAAATAATATTAATAATGTTTTCTTTATAATAATAAATATGTTTTTTATTAATATTCTTTTTTTAATTATATTCACTGTAAAAATATGATGATTAATATTACGAATGATATTACTATTGATATAAAAATTAACACTATTAATATAAATAGTATTAACATCATTAGTGATAAACAATATTTTTAAAATATTGATTCCTAAGATTTATTAATCTCTTTATTAATCATGTGAGTTTTTCATCATTTGTATTTAAAATATTTATTCCTAGCCTTTACTAATTTTTTTTGTTTTTTATAGGTATCCCTTGGCCTTGTTGATCTCTTATGTTCTTAATATTTTCCCCTTAGGTTCCCCAAATATTGGGTTTTAAATATTAGTCCTAGACTTTAATACTAATGCATGGTCCAATTTCACATTATGAAAAACACTGACTCAATATGAAAATCAACCATGGGAAACCATTGTTAATTAGCATTAGCCATAGTCGATCAATGTCATCCATTATCAAATGTCACATTCTGACAAATATTGTCTCAATATGAAAATCACACATGGCCAACCATGGTCATAGTTGGTCCAACGTCGGTTTATAATATTAACAATCAGTAAGGTTGACTGATCACTTGCGGTTTATAATTTGTTGGTTAATGGTTTTCCCTTCGGTTCACCAATTATTTTGGTTTATAATATTAAACCCTTGGGTTTATTAGTTCTTTTGGTTTATAATATGAACAATCGATCAATGTCATCCATGATCAAATGTCACATTCTGACAAATATTGTCTCAATATGAAAATCACCCATTGCCAACCATGGTCATAGTTGGTCCAATGTCGCATTGTGACAACAATTGTCTCAATGTTTAAATCAATTCCCTTGGGTTCACCAATTCCTTTGGTTTATAATATTAAACCTTTGGGTTTATTAGTTCTTTTGGTTTATAATATGAATAATAGATCAATATCATCCATCATCAAATGTCACATTGTGACAAATATTGTCTCAATATGAAAATCACCCATTGCCAACGATGGTCATAGTTGGTCCAACGTCGCATTGTGACAACAATTTTCTCAATGTTTAAATCAATTCCCTTGGGTTCACCAATTCCTTTGGTTTATAATTTGTCGGGTAATGGTTTTCCCTTGGGTTCACCAATTTCTTTGTTTTATAATATCAAAACCCTTGGGTTTATTAGTTCTTTTGGTCTATAATATGAATAATCCATCTATGCCATCCATGATCAAATGTCACATTCTGACAAATATTGTCTCAATATGAAAATCACCCATAGCCAACCATGGTCATAGTTGGTCCAACGTCACATTGTGACAACAATTGTCTCAATGTTTAAATCAATTCCCTTGGGTTCACCAATTTCTTTGTTTTATAATATCAAAACCCTTGGGTTTATTAGTTCTTTTGGTATATAATATGAATACTCCATCTATTCCATCCATGATCAAATGTCACATTCTGACAAATATTGTCTCAATATGAAAATCACCCATGGCCAACCATGGTCATAGTTGGTCCAATGTCACATTGTGACAACAATTGTTTCAATGTTTAAATCAATTCCCTTGGGTTCACCAATTCCTTTGGTTTATAATATTAAAACCTTGAGTTTATTAGTTATTTTGGTTTATAATATGAATAATCAATCAATGTCATCCATGACCAAATGTCACATTCTGACAAATATTGTCTCAATATTAAAATCACCCATGGCCAACCATGGTCATAGTTGGTCCAATGTCGCATTGTGACAACACTTGTCTCAATGTTTAAATCAATTCCCTTGGGTTCACCAATTCCTTTCATTTATAACTTGTGGGTAATGTGGACGCTCACATGAGTTCCTAATTCCTTTAGTTTACCAATATTAAACCCTTGGGTTTATTAGTTCTTTAGCTTTATAATATGAATAATTGATCAATGTCATCCATGATCAAATGTCACATTCTGACAAATATTGTCTCAATATGAAAATCACTCATGGCCAACCATGGTCATAGTTGGCTGAACGTCGCATTGTGACAACAATTGTCTCAATGTTTAAATCAATTCCCTTGGGTTCACCAATTCCTTTGGTTTATAATATTAAACCCTTGGGTTTATTAGTTCTTTTGGTTTATAATATGAATAATCGATCAATGTCAACCATCATCAAATTGTCTGAATATGAAATCAGCCATGGCCAACCATGGTTATACTTGGTCCAACGTCGCATTGTGACAACAATTGTCTCAATGTTTAAATGAATTCCCTTGGGTTCACCAATTCCTTTGGTTTATAATTTGTTGGGTAATGGTTTTCCCTTGGGTTCACCAATTCCTTTGGTTTATAATATTAAACCCTTGGGTTTATTAGTTCTTTTGTTTTATAATATGAATAATCGATCAATGTCATCCATGATCAAATGTCACATTCTGACAAATATTGTCTCAATATGAAAATCACCCATGGCCAACCATGGTCATAGTTGGTCCAATTGTGACAAAAATTGTCTCAATGTTTAAATCAATTCCCTCGGGTTCACCAATTCCTTTGGTTTATAATATTAAACCATTGGGTTTAATAGTTATTTTGCTATATAATATGAAAAATCGATAAATGTCATCCATGATCAAATGTCACATTCTGGCAAATATTGTCTTAATATGAAAATCACCCATTGCCAGCCATGGTCATAGTTGGTCCAACGTCGCATTGTGACAACAATTGTCTCAATGTTTAAATCAATTCCCTTGGGTTCACCAATTCCTTTTGGTTTATAATTTGTTGGGTAATGGTTTTCCCTTGGGTTCACCAATTTCTTTGGTTTATAATATTAAACCCTTGGGTTTATTAGTTCTTTTGGTTTATAATATGAATAATTGATCAATGTCATCCATGATCAAATGTCACATTCTGGCAAATATTATCTCAATATGAAAATCACCCATGGCCAACCATGGTCATAGTTGGTCCAACGTCGCATTGTGACAACAATTGTCTCAATGTTTAAATCAATTCCCTTGGGTTCACCAATTCCTTTGGTTTATAATATTAAGCCCTTGGGTTTATTAGTTCTTTTGGTCTATAATATGAATACTCCATCTATGCCATCCATGATCAAATGTCACATTCTGACAAATATTGTCTCAATATGAAAACCACCCATGGACAACCATGGTCATAGTTGGTCCAACGTCACATTGTGACAACAATTGTCTCAATGTTTAAATCAATTCCCTTGGGTTCACCAATTCCTTTGGTTTATAATATTAAAACCTTGAGTTTATTAGTTATTTTGGTTTATAATATGAATAATCCGTCAATGTCATCCATGATCAAATGTCACACGATACGACAAATATTGTCTCAATATTAAAATCACCCATGGCCAACCATGGTCATAGTTGGTCCAATGTCGCATTGTGACAACACTTGTCTCAATGTTTAAATCAATTCCCTTGGGTTCACTAATTATTTTGGTTTATAACTTGCTGGGTAATGGTTTTCCCTTGGGTTCACCAATTCCTTTGGTTTATAATATTAAACCCTTGGGTTTATTAGTTCTTTTGGTTTATAATATGAATAATCGATCAATGTCATCCATGATCAAATGTCACATTCTGACTAATATTGTCTCAATATGAAAATCACTCATGGCCAACCATGGTCATAGTTGGCCGAACGTCGCATCGTGACCACAATTGTCTCAATGTTTAAATCAATCCCCTTGGGTTCACCAATTCCTTTGGTTTATAATATTAAAACCTTAGGTTTATTAGTTCTTTCGGTTTATAATATGAATAATCGATCAATTTCATCTATCATCAAATTGTCTGAATATGAAATCAGCCATGGCCAACCATGGTTATACTTGGTCCAACGTCGCATTGTGACAACAATTGTCTCAATGTTTAAATGAATTCCCTTGGGTTCACCAATTCCTTTGGTTTATAATTTGTTGGGTAATCGTTTTCCCTTGAGTTCACCAATTTCTTTGGTTTATAATATTAAACCCTTGGGTTTATTAGTTTTTTTGGTTTATAATATGAATAATCGATCAATGTCATCCATGATCAAATGACACGTTATGAGAAACATTGTCTCCTTATGAAAATCACCCTTGGCCAACCATGGTCATAGTTGGTTCAACGTCGCATTGTGACAACCATTGTCTCAATGTTTAAATCAATTCCCTTGGGTTCACCAATTCCTTTTGGTTTATAATATTAAACCCTTGGGTTTATTAGTTATTTTGGTTTATAATATGAATAATCGATCAATGTCATCCATGATCAAATGTCACATTGTGACAAATATTGTCTCAATATGAAAATCACCCATTGCCAACCATGGTCATAGTTGGTCCAACGTCACATTGTGACAAAAAAATTTTCTCAATGTTTAAACCGGGCCTCTGTCTATCAATCTCCTTTGTTTATAATTTGTTGGGTAATGGTTTTCCCTTGGGTTCACCAATTTCTTTGGTTTATAATATTAAACCCTTGGGTTTATTAGTTCTTTGGTTTATAACATGAATAATCCATCTATGCCATCCATGATCAAATGTCACATTTTGACAAATATTGTCTCAATATGAAAATCACTCCATGGCCAACCATGGTCATAGTTGGTTCAACGTCACATTGTGACAACAATTGTCTCAATGTTTAAATCAATTCCCTTGGGTTCACCAATTCCTTTGGTTTATAATATTAAACCCTTGGGTTTATTAGTTCTTTTTCTCTATAATATGAATAATCCATCTATGCCATCCATGATCAAATGTCACATTCTAACAAATATTGTCTCAATATGAAAATCACCCTTGGCCAACCATGGTCATAGTTGGTCCAACGTCACATTGTGACAACAATTGTCTTCATGTTTAAATGAATTCCCTTGGGTTCACCAATTCTTTTGGTTTATAATATTAAAACCTTGAGTTTATTAGTTATTTTGGTTTATAATATGAATAACCAATCAATGTCATCCGTGATCAAAAGTCACATTCTGACAAATATTGTCTCAATATTAAAATCACCCATGGCCAACCATGGTCATAGTTGGTCCAACGTCGCATTGTGACAACAATTGTCTCAATGTTTAAATCAATTCCCTTGGGTTCACCAATTCCTTTGGTTTATAACTTGTTGGGTAATGGTTTTCCCTTGGGTTCACCAATTCCTTTGGTTTATAATATTAAACCCTTGGGTTTATTAGTTCTTTTGGTTTATAATATGAATAATCGATAAATGTCATCCATGATCAAATGTCACATTCTGAAAAATATTGTCTCAATATGAAAATCACTCATGGCCAACCATGGTCATAGATGGTCGAACGTCGCATTGCGAACGTCGCATCGTGACCACAATTGTCTCAATGTTTAAATCAATCCTCGTCTGCCACCATCCTTTGGTTTATAATATTAAAACCTTAGGTTTATTAGTTCTTTCGCTTATAATATGAATAATCGATCAATTTCATCTATCATCAAATTGTCTCAATATGAAAATCACCCATGGCCAAACATGGTCATAGTTGGTCCAACGTCGCATTGTGACAACAATTGTCTCAATGTTTAAATCAATTCCCTTGGGTTCACTGATTCCTTTGGTTTATAATTTGTTGGGTAATGGTTTTCCTTTGGGTTCAAAAATTCCTTTGGTTTATAATATTAAACCCTTGGGTTTATTAGTTCTTTTGGTTTATAATATGAATAATCGATCAATGTCATCCATGATCAAATATCACATTATGACAAATATTGTCTCAATATGAAAGTTACCCATGGCAAAGCATGGTCATAGTTGTTCCAATGTCGCATTGTGACAATAATTGTCTCAATGTTTAAATCAATTCACTTGGGTTCACCAATTCCCTTTGGTTTATAATATTAAACCCTTGGGTTTATTAGTTCTTTTGGTTTATAATATGAATAATCGATCAATGTCATCCATGATCAAATGTCACATTGTGACAAATATTGTCTCAATATGAAAATCACCCATTGCCAACCATGGTCATAGTTGGTCCAACCAAGCATTGCGGACAACAATTTTCTCAATGTTTAAATCGCCCTTGGGTTCACCAATTTCTTTGGTTTATAATTTGTTTGCAATGGTTTTCCCTGGGGTTCACCACTTTGATAATGTGGAACCCTCGGGTTTATTAGTTCTTTGGTTTATAATATGAATAATCCATCTATGCCATCCATGATCAATGTCACAGCGTCCCCGACAAATATTGTCTCAATATGAAAATCACCCATGGCCAACCATGGTCATGTTGGTCCAACGTCACATTGTGACAACAATTGTCTCAATGTTTAAATCAATTCCCCTTTTCCCTTGGGTTCACCAATTCCTTTGGTTTATAATATTAAACCCTTTGGTTTATTAGTTCTTTTGGTCTATAATATGAATAATCGATCAATGTCATCCATGATCAAATGACACATTATGAGAAACATTGTCTTAATATGAAAATCACCTATGGCCAACCATGGTCATAGTTGGTTCAACGTCGCATTGTGACAACAATTGTCTCAATGTTTAAATCAATTCCCTTGGGTTCACCAATTCCTTTGGTTTATAATATTAAACCCTTGGGTTTATTAGTTCTTTTGGTTTATAATATGAATAATCGATCAATGTCATCCATGGTCAAATGTCACATTCTAATAAATATTGTCTCAATATGAAAATCACCCATGGCCAGCCATGGTCATAGTTGTTCCAACGTAGCATTGTGACAACAATTGTCTCAATGTTTAAATCAATTCCCTTGGGTTCACCAATTCCTTGGTTTATAATATTAAACCCTTGGGTTTATTAGTTCTTTTGGTTTATAATATGAATAATCGATCAATGTCATCCATGATCAAATGTCACATTCTGACTAATATTTTCTCAATATGAAAATCACTCATGGCCAACCATGGTCATAGTTGGCCGAACGTCGCATTGTGAAAAAAATTGTTTCAATGTTTAAATCAATTCCCTTGGGTTCACCAATTCCTTTGGTTTATAATATTAAACCCTTGGGTTTATTAGTTCTTTTGGTTTATAATATGAATAATCGATCAATGACATCCATCATCAAATTGTCTGAATATGAAATCAGCCATGGCCAACCATGGTCATACTTGGTCCAACGTCGCATTGTGACAACAATTGTCTCAATGTTTAAATATATTCCCTTGGGTTCACCAATTCCTTTGTTTTATAATATTAAACCCTTGGGTTCACCAATTCCTTTGGTTTATAATATTAAACCCTTGGGTTTATTAGTTCTTTTGGTTTATAATATAAATAATCGTTCAATGTCATCCATGATAAAATGTCACATTCTGACAAACATTGTCTCAATATGAAAATGACCCATGGCCAACCATGGTCATAGTTGGTCGAACGTTGCATTATGACAACAATTGTCTCAATGTTTAAATCAATTCCCTTGGGTTCACCAATTCCTTTCGTTTATAATTTTTTGGGTAATGGTTTTCCCTTGGGTTCACCAATTCCTTTGGTTTATAATATTAAACCCTTAGGTTTTATTAATCTCTACTGTTTTTAATATTTCCCTTAGCCTTATTGATCCCTTAGGTTTTTAATATTTGCTGGGTAATGGTTTTCCCTTGGGTTCACCAATTCTTTTGGTTTATAATATTAAACCCTTGGGTTTATTAGTTCTTTTGGTTTATAATATGAATAATCGATCAATGTAATCCACGATCAAATGTCTCATTCTGAAAAACATTGTCTCAATATGAATATCACCCATGGCCAACCATGGTCATAGTTGGTCGAACGTCGCATTATGACAACAATTGTCTCAATATTTAAATCAATTCCCTTGGGTTCACCAATTCCTTTTTTTTATAATATTAAACCCTTGGGGTTATTAGTTCTTTTGGTTTATAATATGAATAATCGATCAATGTCATCCATGATCAAATGTCGCATTGTGACAACAATTGTCTCAATGTTTAAATCAATTCCCTTGGGTTCGCCAATTCCTTTTGGTTTATAATTTGTTGGGTAATGGTTGTCCCTTGGGTTCACCAATTCCTTTGGTTTACAATATTAAACCCTTGGGTTTATTAGTTCTTTTGGTTTATAATATAAATAATCGATCAATGTCATCCATGATCAAATGTCACATTCTGACAAATATTGTCTCAATATGAAAATCACCCATGGCCAACCCTGGTCATAGTTGGTCCAACGTTGCATTGTGACAACAATTCTCTCAATGTTTAAATCAATTCCCTTGGGTTCACCAATTTCTTTTGGTTTATAATTTGTTGGGTGATGGTTGACCCTTGGGTTCACCAATTCCTTTGGTTTATAATATTAAACCCTTGGGTTTATTAGTTATTTTGGTTTATAATATGAATAATCGATCAATGTCATCCATGATGAAATGTCACATTCTGACAAATATTATCTCAATATGAAAATCACCCATGGCCAACCTTGGTCATAGTTGGTCCAACGTCGCATTGTGACAACAATTGTCTCAATGTTTAAATCAATTCCCTTCGGTTCACCAATTCCTTTGGTTTATAATTTTTTGGGTAATGGTTTTCCCTTGGGTTCACCAATCGATTTGGTTTATAGTATTAAAGTCTTGGGTTTTATTAATCTCTACTGTTTTTAATATTTCCCTTAGCTTTATTGATCCCTTAGGTTTTTAATATTTATCCCTTGGTTTCACTGACTCCTTTGGTTTATAATATTAAACCCTTGGGTTTATTAGTTATTTTGGTTTATAATGTTAATCACATATTCGGTTTATTACTCTCTTGAGTTTAAAATACTAATTCTCAGGGTTTGTTAATTTCTTAGATTTTTCAGTTTAAAATATTAATTCTTAGGGTTTATTAATCTTTATTGTTTATAATATTCATCCGTTAGGTTTATGATATTTATCCCTTGGGTTCGCTGATTCCTTTGCTTTATAACATTAAACCCTTGGGTCTATTAGTTCTTTTGGTTTATAATGTTAATAATCTCGTTGGTTTATTAATATCTTATGTTTAAAATACCGATTCTTATGGATTATTAATTTATTAGGTTTTTTAGTTTAAAATATCAATTCTTACGGTTTATTAATCTCTTGTGTTTTTAATATTGATCCCTTATGTTTATAATATTTATCCCTTGGGTTCACCAATTCCTATGGTTTATAATATTTAAACCTTTGGTTTATGATGACATTGAGTTTGTATTATTAATTATCCCTTGGGTTTATTAATATCTTCACTTTAAAATATTAATTGTTAGGGTTTATTAATCTCTTAGGTTTTTTGTTTTTAAATATTGTTTCATATGGTTTATTACTCTCTTGAGTTTAATATTATTAATATATTAATATATATTATAAATAAATATTCAAATATTTATTAATAATGATTATTAGTAATATTATAATATTATTATTAATATATATTATTAATAATATAACCAACTATGATATAATATATATTATAAATATATTATTAGTTCTTTTGGTTTATTAATAATATAACCATCTATGATATTAATATATAAATAAATATTAAAATATTATATATTATTTTTATTATTTTTATATTAATAAATATTATTAATATATATTATATATATTTCAAGTTAATTTATAGTATGTATATAGTTAATATTATTAATATATTAATAAATATTTTTAATATATATTATTAATACTTATTATAATATTATTAATATATATAAAATATTTTTGTATATATTAATAATATTATAATATTACTAATAATCATTATAAATAAATATTCATATTAATATATAAATATATATATAATTAGTATATATTATTAATATTATTTTTATATTAATATATATTACATATATTTCAAGTTAATTTATAGTATGTATATAGTTAATATTTTTAATATATTAATAAATATTTTTAATATATATTATTAATACTTATTATAATATTATTAATATATATAAAATATTTTTGTGATTTAGCATCATAATTAATATATTTAACATATTAATATTCTTATTAATATATAATATATATATTTCAAGTTAATATAATAAAATTATTATATATAATATTTATTTATTGATATATAAATTAATGTGATGGGTAGTGGATATAGGCCTATCGGCGTATATCAACCACATTAGTAAATATAATGTGGTTGTGCTAGTTAAAAGATTATGTTGTAATGAAAAAGGAAACCTTGAAACCATCTTTGAACGCCCACTCTATCATACACTATACACTGTATTTTGCAAATGGTCCGCATATCCTTATTCAGATTTGCACTACATTCCATTTAAAGAACTCTGGAACAATTCATTGATGCTTTTGTATTAAAGTAGAACAATATTTACAATAATAAATGTAAAACAATAATATATCCCATGTCTTTCTCTGAAATTGTGTAGAATATGAATATACCTGTTAACTCTTTTGTGTAGGTTATCTTGAATATCCGATGGAAAATTCAGTATACAGCAGAATATAGTATACGACCTTCAAAACATTTTGCAATTTGAATTAGCGGAGGCGCTATCGAGCACGTTCCTTTTGACCGCCTTTATTTCTTAGTAATATAACGAAGAAAGACCAGCTGTGGGTTAAGAACCCATAACACTGACATTTAACGAAGCCAAGCAGATGTCCGGAAGAGGAGCTTCGCCTTCCAGTATTTGGCAAACATGGCGGATGCGCAGTCTGTTCCCCGGCTCTGGGTGACAGCACAACAACCCCAATTTGAGCACCTTCTCCATCTCGCCCACATCATATACTTTCCCCAGCTTTGGATCTGATGCCTCCAGCAGCCTCTCCTCACTGTACAGCTCCCATGCCCACTCCACTAAAATCGTTTGCTCGGCGTCCTTCGACAGATCCACGGGCCTCCTCCCGCATGCCACTTCCAACAGCAGAACCCCGAAACTGAATACATCAGAGCTGGGAGTCGCCTTTGCCGTGTATATGAGCTCCAGCGCTATGTACCCCAATGTTCCGACCACATGAGTTGTCCGAGGATTCTCGCTCTGATCATGCAGTCGGGCGAGGCCAAAATCTCCTAGCCGCCCGTTGAACTCGGAATCCAGAATCACGTTGCTTGCCTTGATGTCTCTGTGGATCACCAGTTTCTCCCATCCCTCGTGTAGATACAGCAGTCCGGCTGCCACGCCTTTTAGGATCGTGTATCGCCGAGGCCATGGTAGAACTATGGTTGGGTTCCCGAATATGAGATTATCCAAACTGCCGTTAGGCATATAGTTGTAAACTATGAATAATTGCTTTTCTCTCCGGCACCAACCCCGGATATGGACCAGATTTCGGTGCTGTAGATGGCCCATGCTCGAGATCTCTATGACGAACCCTTTAATTCCCTTCGTTAACTCCTTCGTCATGCACTTCACTGCTACTTCTTGGCCGCTGCTGTGGAGGACACCCTTGTAAACTTTACCAAAACCCCCTTCTCCCAAAACGTTATCACCCTGGAATCTGCTGGTAGCTATGCTGAGCTTCTTGTAATTGAATCTATGGGGCCAGTACTCTTCCTCCCATTCTTCCATCGTTTCCCTCTTTTTCGCTCTTTTGAGAAACCGAACCGCCCCAATCGCAAGCGTGAAGAGAACCAAGGTGGCCACGGTGACGCCGGCTATGAATCCCGGCTCCAGACGTTTGGAATACATGTTAGCAAATAAAGGGAGATGCGATACATTGAGGGGCGGCGTCGTGCCTTCGTTGGTGAAGCTCCATGCCATAATGTTGTGGTCTTCCACTAACATTCCTGTGGATGCTGAAAATCCAACAAAAATCTTCTCTTGCAGAACACTTTGTAGATCAATTTTCATAGATATCAATGGCCTGTGCGGTCTTGGCAACCCGGCCAACGCGATGCTAACGTTGAGGCATTTTTTAGGGTGATTGTAATCAATCCAGGCTTGTACGTTCTGTCCGCTCTTGAGGCTCAATCCATGGAAGCGGTCCTCCCCATTCCAATACCCGGCAGGCTTGGTCTGACTCGAGACTACGCTGTTGATGTCTACACCAACGTGGTTGTCGTCGGGATCATTGAATTCCAGATCCTTGCACATATCGAACTCCACTTCAAATAAGTGATTGTACGGCTGCCCGTTAGTAGTGAGGTCAAACAAGCCCAGAAACTAGGTCGCCATAGCGCCAATGGGGTATCTGTGGGGCATCATGATGAACGCTAGTCCATGTCCTCCTTCGTTAGAGTGAGGATGCACAATGGAAAAAACAAAGGTAGTGCTAAAGGAGAAACAAGTCTCGTTGCTTTTCATCTGCACAGGAATTGAATAGAGTGCGCGACCGATCATAAAATGTGACTTCTTTGTGAGAGCAAGCACGGATCTGGAACCGATGACAGAAGCCTCCTTTTCCAAGGTCAGGTGGGTTCTGTTAAATCCGTCAAAGATGAAAGTGGTGTGTGGATTATCTTCATCGGCCTGTGCAGGAATAAGTGGTAAGAAGAGGGAGGTGCAGGCTATCAACAGAAGTCTGGGCCATGGTATTAGCATCATTAATCGTTTCTTTGGGTGGAGCTAAATTCCCCAAAATTCCTTCTTGTGAAGAATAAATGTGTGATGGATATTAATACATTTTTTGAAAGAAAAAAACACACATTCATTACATTAAAAACTAGTACATGGTCTGCTACCATCAGCCATAAGTATCTACAAACTTAATGAACTAACATAACAGATATAACCATAGCCATTCTAAATTCCACGGTAAATAGTTGCATCCCAATACAAAGACCTGATCTCTCAAAAAGATGTCCCTCTATCATCATCGAGTACTATAAAAGTCCTACATAATCAAAAGTATATAACAGTGGAAGTATCAACAAGCATAAACGGTTGCTCCAGAAAACTATCAATAGAAATATTGGCCAAATGGTATGGAGCCATCCTCCATCCTGACACCATTTCGAAACAACTGGAAATGCAAGGGCCCAGAAATGATGGATATTAATACATACTCAAGTAATCTATAGCCACAAAACATATATCAAATAAATGGTACAGGTTGCAGTGTTGGGTTGCAGTTATCTTCCAAAGATTTGTTAGCCCTAAAATCACCCTTCCAAAATCCTGGCAAGAGGTTTGAAGGACTCCGTTTATTATGGTAAAATTATTATTACTTGTGACCACGGAGATGTATCCTTAAAATATTCCTCTTTCGGAACGGAAGAGGAATAAGAGGGCAACGCTTCCCGCGCTTCACTTGCCCTCATACTTAGTTGTCATCTGACACTTCCGTCCTTGGAGCATTAACACCACTGTCACCGATACTTGATTGCCTTGGGACCAACAGCCCATCAGGGTTACTAAGTTTGTGTTTTAAGAAAAGATTTCTTTATTTATAAAATTGATTTATTTTAGGTTAAATTTTCATTTAAATTTAAAAAATATTTAGCTATTTTCATATTATATAAATTAAATGGTTGATAAATGGCAATAAATATTAATCCATCATATTCATCAAAATATTTATTTTATGATATATTTCGATTGTCAAAGATTAAAAAAATCATAAAAATTAACTAAATTATAATTTTATTTTAAATTATTGTTATATATATATATATATATATATATATATATATATATATATATATATAAACATGTTGCTAGATTTTTAACTATGGATATTTATTCCTACTTAGCTATGGAGATTCTTATCTTGTAAATAATATCTTTAAAAATATCATAAGATGCCTAAAATAATCCATAACTCATTTCATATGACACTTATTTATATGCCATTTTTTAATGGATCAATTTAATTAAAGAAGCAAAAAAAGAAACACAACTTTTAAGGTAAATCTCAACATTACTAATACTAAGTCTATACCTTCCACCTAATAATAATTGAACTAGAATTATAAAAACTCTATTTTAAAATAAACACACTTATAAACGTAATTATATACTAAAATAATATTTTAACTCCTTATATATATATATATATATATATATATATATATAATTTCTTCTCCTCTCCATGATATAGTGCATCTGCCCTAAATAATGGACCCGCTATAAATAACTTTGCTAAAAAAATTTTATCTCAAACTTCTCCAATTGGAAAAATTTATGAACATAAGTGAGATAGATTTATGGTGACTCCCTGAACGTGATCATTTGGTTGAATGAGAAATCAAAGCTAAAAAATTCATACTCGCTCATACTCGCCTTCTGCTGTACAAAACATCATTAACACGGTCAAGAATTTCTCATATCTCTCCTTTTTTCATGTATATAGAGAAGGAAATGAGGAAGTCAATCTCCTTTCATAAAGAGGAAGAAGAGGATTGGTGTTGGCTAAGGGTCAATGGGAAATTAATGAAAATATGGAAGGCCTGCTAAACCTTCACTAGCTTCGCTCATGGGAATAATTGATCCTTCTATCAGTAGTGCCTCACTGGTTTGATATATGTACCTTAGCAGTTCATTTCTCAGATGGAATTTTATGGAGAATTATATATGTTTTAAGGAGAATGTCTACTTTATGACTAAAGGATTCTTATCTCTGTTTTTTTGGGGGTACCATTCTTTATCACAAATAGTACTCTGGGATATCTTTGATGTTTTTTTCCATTCTTCCATAGAAGTACGGAGGTGGCTCGGGATATATAGGAGACATATATTTGGGCACTGGATGGTTGACAAACAAATTATTTTTCAGCTAGACTAAATTTGATTTAGTGATTACTTTAAAGAAGGAAGAAACTCTTGCTGTTTTTTTTAGCTTCCTTTGTTATATGTGTATGTTCAATAATGGATATTTGCATAGGCATGTTGGTTTCGCGGAATTCTTGGAATTCCATAAGCATTTCTTGGAGAATATATCTTTGGAGATATATTCTCCACCTCTGTCAGTTCTCAACACTTTTATGTAGTGTCCACTTTGCTTCTCAACAAGAGCTTTTAAGTGGTAGAACTGTTCAAACACTTCATTTTTCTGTTTTAGGAAATAGACCCATGTCTTCCTTCTGTAATCATCTATAAATGTCAAAACATAATGAGTGCCAACTAATGATGGCTTTTGCATTGGTCCACATAAATCTAACTAGAGAATCTCCAAGGGTGCCTTTGCCCTTATACTCTTTCCTACTGGAAATGATTCTCTGTGGTGTTTTCCCAAGATGCAACCTTCACATAGGCTATTTGGTTTCTCTATAAATGGTAATCACTTTACCATGCCTTTTCTATGCAACAAATTCGAACCTCCGAAACTGAGATGTCCAAATCTCAAATTCCATAACGAGTTCTCATCTTTCACTTCTTCTTGAAAGATTTCTTGTGTGACAGTTGCTACAACACCTCCTTCCTTCAAGTCTGATTTGATCTTGAGAGGAAACATTCTATTGCTTTTCATATGCACTTTTGCAATGACCGGTCTACTTGAAGGACAATCCATGATTGTGCACACATCATTCTTTAAAAACACATTGTAGCCATTATGCGCAAGTTTTGCAATGCTTATAAGGTTACGTTTCAAGCCAGGTACATACTATACATCTAGCACAAACTTCTTCTCTCCCTTATTTTTCAGTATGTTTACTCTTCCTTTCCCCATGACAAAGACCTTGCTATCAGTCCTCGTTGTTACTTCATATTTTACACTTTCATCTAGATTGGCAAACATTGCTATGTTTCTAGTCATATGGTTACTAAACCCTGAATCTAAGACCCATACATCTTCTTTTTTTTCTTGTGCTACATTACAAGTTCAAAGCACATTTCCTTGGTTCTGATTTTCTTTTGTAAAATTTACACTAGGTTTACTACCCATGTTAATTTTCTTCTTTCTACATTCATTTGCATAATTAACATAATTTTTGCAATAATGACATTGGACTTGATATTTATCATACCTCTATCCTTGTGCTTGATTCTGGCTTGAGCCTTGGCTTGGATTCTAGCTCTGCCCCTTCCACTTGTGTTTGCAGGGTTGCTTCTTCCACCTCTATGTGGGCTTCTTCTTCTGCCTTAGTAGTTTGATCTTCCTTGACCTCTACCTTGACCAAAAGACATTTGTGTCTTGAATGCATGCTCCAAAGAGGAGTTTTTTGTTATGTTTAGTCTGTGCTCATGAGACATCAGTGATGCATGAAGCTCACCTGCTGAAAACTGTGAGAGATCCTTTGTCTCTTCTATGGCCACTATTATGGCATCAAACCTTGATGGTAGACTTCTTAAGACTTTATCCACTATTCTCCTTTCTTCAAGCGTCTCTCCATGAGACCTGATTTGGGTAACCAACCGAATCACATGTGTGAAGAATGAGGCTATGTTATCAGACTCTTTCATACATAGAGTTTCAAGATCTCTTCTCAGCATTTGAAGTTTTGATGTCTTCTCCTTTGTCATGCCTTGATAGGTTGTCTGGAAGGTATCCCATGCCTCCTTAGACTTTGTTGCTGCTGAAATCCTTGGGAAAATACTCTCATGTACTGCTTTGAAAATATAGAAGAGGGCTTTGGAGTCCTTCTTATTTTCTCTCAACAAAACTCTTTGTGCTTGTGTCAAAGCATTATATGCTACTGCATCTGCTGGTTCTTGGAAACCATTTTCCACCAGCTCCCAAATATCTTGTGAGGAGAATAGGGCCTTCATTGTAATAGCCCAATAATCATAATTATTCCCATTGAACTGTGGTAGTTGGGGATTTGTTAGGCTTGTGCATGTTGCTGCCATCTTGACTATGTAAACAAACCTTCTCGCTCCTGGAGAATCAGCTTCTCAAAAAAAACTTTCAGCTTCTTCAATAAAGAGAGCTTGTGCTTTCACTGAGAGCCTAGACCTGCTTTGATACCATGTTGAAAATTATGAATAAATAAAACACATAGGAATGTGTTCCCCTTTCAACACAGAGAATGCACAAAATGTGGAAAATAACAATTCATAGACAGACATCAATTTACACACGAGAGGAATGATTCCAATTTTTCATTCCATCCCACTGAATCATACGAAATTACATAGTTTAATACAAATGGTCGAAGCCTGAAACTTTAATGCTAAATTAATGTTGGATTGGACGTTCAAACAAAAAAAATCATGCTCCGCTTTGATTTTGATGTTTACACATGAAACTTCGTTCAACACACAAAAGGGAAGACTTGAAAACTTATGCGATTTGGTTTAGAAAGCACATCGCATCCGATGCTCCATCACACATTGGTGAACTTAACATTTAAAATATGCACGAACACGGGAAAACTTAAATTTTTTGATATGCTATGTGACGTGGCACATCACATCGCACGAAAAACTTTCAACATGCGAGCGCTATCTGTAACACTCCTAAGCTTACAATGCACGGTATGCGCTATCCTCCTGAGCTTGACATGTGCCACTTTGCGATCACATCACAAACAAAACAAAATAATTCGCGGGAGGCTTTAAAAGGTAAGTCATGAACTTTGCTAAGTGCGCACCACGGGTGGTATAAAATGTAAGTGAAAAAAGTTGCGAAGTGTGGTGAGGTTTGTGGGTCCCGCTAGATTGCATCGGCGGAGATTTAACATTCGGTGAAGGGCTTAAGTTTAAAACTTAAATCTTGCGGAGTGCGGACTGCGGGAAGTTAAGCGTCGGGAAGTGCGGTAAGTGAAAAGGTAAGGAAATAAGGCGAAATACAAGGTTTGTGGCAGATTTCAAATGTGATAAGGTTTGGTGGTGGGTCCCGCCGATATCGCATTGACGGGGAAATAACTTATGGTGAAGGCTTAAGAGGTAAACAAGAAAATTTGTGGGCGTGAAACTGCGGGCATGACAATTCAACGCAGAAAAATGAAAATAAAACACAGGCAGGGCTTGGGTACTCTGTTTTAAGTTTTGCGTGAATGCCTTGATAGTTGAAAACTGAGGCTTGTCCTTCCCTACACAGAAAAAATTCAATGAAGCATGGGCTGCTGCCACTCCTTATTCATGGCAATGGTTGGGAGTTATTTCCAGCAAAAAACATATCGTCAGTGGAAAATTCAAACTTTTTAAATAATATCCATTCATTAAATTTTATTAGACATCGTCTATGCCCTGGAAGCATACCAATATATTCTTTCGCAACACTTAAATTTCTCCTCGGAGCAAATGAATGAATGTAGTACATTATAGATGAACAATGGTTATGGTTCTCCTAAGAGAAAATGAATAAATGTAATACATTATAGATGAACAATGATCATGGTTGCCCTCGGAGCAATTGAAGGAATGTAATACATTATAGATGAAGAAATTTTTACAGTTTTTGGTAGTTTATATAGAATTATATAAGGGAAGATAAACATGTGTACAAGACCTTAAATTAGAATTGATATTATTAATTTTCTTAAAAAAAATTAAAGGATCTGTTTATGAGTTTTTGTGTTTATTTATTTTCCTATTTTCAAACCATTCAAGTGATTTGAATGAGCATAGCTTCAGTTCTATTGTATGTCCTTGTGTGCTTTTATTGTGAGTTATTCATTTGTTTAATTGTTTTAGCAGTGTGGTTTCATTCTCTAATCATATGATATAATAGTAGTAGATGTGTACTATGTTCTAGGTTTGAAATATAATCTTCTTGGTATTTGGAAACTTATTCAAAAAATGTATAATGTAATTTTTGAGAGATAAGATTATTTCATATATGATAAGCTTTCTAGTAAAATATTAACGGCAAAACTAAAGATAATAAAGAATAAAATGTATTCTCTTTCCATCCAATCAAGTATAATTATAGGAAGACTAACTCATTTGTTTAAAAGGAAATCATTTGTTAAAAGGAAATTTATGAGAATATTTTTAATTATAGCATTTCAATTTAGGAAATTTATAAGAATATTTTTAATTATAGCATTTCAATTTTGGTCATTTACATTTTGGTGGATTTAAACTATTACACTATAGAAGATGGTCAAGGGGTTTTCACCCTATCAAGATCCAACCAATTTTTGTGAAACTTGCATTAGAGCAAAGCAATATAAAGACATTTTTCCTAAGGGTGTCTCATAGAGCAAAGGCACTATTGTAGCTTGTTCATACAAATCTATATGGTCTAAAGCAAACCTAATTACTCGAAGGAAGTTACAATTTCCTAACCTTCGTAGATGATTATAGCCCAATACTTAGGTCTATTTTCTTGCAAATAAATATGGCACAAAGAGTAGAGAATTCAAAGTAATGGTAGAAAAGAAAAGTTGTCATTATGATTGAAGCTACAGCGAAACTATAACTGGACCACCCAGTAGATTACAAAGATTATTGGGTGATAATGGGTGATAATGTATATTTAGAATAATTGGATGGAGGATATTGATTTTTCTTAATTGATATTGCCGTCGGCGTCTATAACTCCCGAGGTCCCCCTCAATTCATAAGGCGGCGATGACCACTATTTCATCACATTAGAGGACTCCTTTTTAGGGGAAGGTATGAATTCCATAAAAGCGAGGATTTCAAGAAGACTTTGACCCATGGAAAGATCACACGTCAGTTACTTTCACATGCCCTAAATATCTCCGTGGAACAAAGGAATGGATCTTAACACACTCCAAGAATTCTGTAAAAGACACTTAAACAGGAATCAAGTAAACACCACACGACAATTACTTTCACATGGGCTAAATTTCTCCGTGTAACAAATGAATGAATCTTATTACACACTCCAAAAATTCTGATGCAGGGAAACATCAAACATTAATTACTGAATTCTATAAAAGACACTTGGAGTCAAGTAAACACCAGACGACAATTACTTTCACATCGGCTAAATTTCTCCGTGGAACAAATGAATGGATCTTATTACATACTCCAAAAATTCTGATCCATGGAAACATCAAACATTAATTCTATATCACACATCAATTACTTTCACAAGCGTTAATTTTCTCCGTGGAATATTAAATGAATGGATTTTAATATACACTCCAACAATTCTGACCCGTGGAAACATCAAACATGAATTCTTTTCACACGCCTTAAATTTCTCCGTGGAACAGATGAATGGATCTTAATATAAACTTGAAGAATTATATATCGCACATCAATTACGTTCACATGCCCTAAATTTATCCGTGGAACAACTGAATGGTTCTTAATATACACTCCATGAATTCTGACCCATGGAAACATCAAACATCAATTACTTTCACTTGGGCTTAATTCCTCCATGGAGAAAATGAATTGATCTTAATATACATTCAAGAATTCGATATCACAGTTCAATGACTTTCACATGCCCCAAAATTCTCCGTGGAACAAATGAACGGCTCTTAATATACAATCAAAGAATTCTATAAAGGAGAGGCTATTAAGAGGAGTTTGACCCATGGAAACATCACAAAACAATTGCTTTCACATCCGCTTAATTTCTTCGTGGAACAAATGAGTGAATCTTATTACACTCCAAGAATTCTATAGAGGAGAGGCTATTAAGAGGAGTTTGACCCATGGAAACATCACACATCAACTATTTTCCCATGAGTTACGTTTCTCGGTGGAACAAATGAATGGATGTTAATACACTCTTCAGGAATTCTATAAAGGGGAGGCTATAAAGAAGAGCCCCACCCATGGACAGATCGGCAATCAATTATTTTTATTTGCAGTTAATATATCTCCAAAACAAATGAATGGATATTCAAAATAGGAGCATATATTGGGTAAAATAATCTAAGTAATATAAATAATATGTTTTTTTCCAATATTATGGTTGATCCTAAAATATTGAGTAAAACATATATTAAATATGGGTGGATGGAGGAAATATTGACTAAAATATATATGTTGTATGTTTTTCCTTTATGCTTATTAATCCTTCACACCCTTACATTTGAGTGGAGGGAAAATATTAAGTAAAATAAGTTAGTCATGTTACATAATAAGTACGATACATAGCATGCTTTACCTAATATTTTCCTCGTCTAACTACCCATATATATATATATATATATATAAGAATGGGCTAAAATAATTGAAAAAATTTAATATATTATATATTTTGTTTATTATTTCGCTCTCGCATTCTTATATAGCCTTCATATATGATAGTGGGGTTGGGGAGATAATGAGAAAAATATAATCCCCCCACTCTCATAAGGGTGGAGCAAGGCATAGTGAATGGGATAATGAGAAAAATGTATGAGATAAAGCCCGAGGCAACGAGAATTATCAATTAAATTATTCCCACCACCCGCACCCTATATCTCATATATTTTTTTTGCACCTCTTTGCTCCTCACTCATAGGGGTGGGAGACTATATTTTTCCCATATTCCACTCCTCCCCAACCCTATACCCGATTTTTCCATCTACCCTAGCAGTACCTCATATATTATGGGAGAAATATTGTGTATTGTAATATTTACCCAATATTTCTGCCACCTTCACCCTTAGAATTATGTTTTCCTCAATATTTCACAAGTAGGAGTGACAAAAAATATTGGGTAAATTATAATATTTTTCCTAATATTTCTCTTGCCCAACCCTTATATGCCCACCCTTATATATGAGGGTGAGGATGAGGGTGAGTGTGGGTACTAGGGAAAATATTAGGAACGTCAATTTTATTATAATATTATGATTTTCTCTATAATATATATGGGCGAGGGTGAAGATGACGTAAGGGGGGATATTTTGTAAATTATGAGTTTGAAATGTCATTTATGTTGAAAAATGTAGCAAGAAAGGCTCAATTTAACTTTAGCCTAATTCAAATTGAGTAAATCAAATTTCCACATCAACAAGACAAGTTGGAGGAAGTTAACTTGTGTGACATGGCTCTTGTTACTTTGTTAGCTCAATAAATTCAAGTTAGAGAGCTTATATTTCAGTTATGCATGTGTAATTGTTAAATTTTGGTGATCTAGTTCAGTTATTTTCAGTTGTATTTAGTTAACTGAGCTCTAATTTGTTAGAGTCATTTGAAGGTCAATTGTGTAGTGGGACATCGGTCTAACTTAAAGATTTGTTAGTTAACTGACCAATCAACCTAAAATAGCTAGTGCATGCAGAGAATTTGAGTTTTTGAGTTGAAGTGGAGATGATAAGATAATGTAACAAGCAGTTGTAAACTAGATTGAGTGTATAGGTGTTGCATGAGATCATATGATCAATCCTTGAGAATTGTGCAAGGAAATAGAAGCCTTGGTGAGCTGATATATGGCTAAGTGTGAGCTGATATTGAGGAGTTTTTCCTTGTTGGTTCTCCTATAAATCACTACGTATTTATGGTTTTTATTATTGCATATCTATGCATTTTGTTCTAAATTGTGGATTTTATTCCGCGGATGAGTAGGGTAGAATTGTGTCTCATGATTTTTAGTTAGAATTCTTGCATAGTTTCATTTTCTATCAAATTTATACATGGTATCAGAGCCCTGAATTAACATTAAAACCAATATTTCAAACTTGTCTCTCAAGTCAACAAATTTTCTTCAGGATCGGGAGAATATATTTCAACGAGTTGAGATTAGAGTATGCCCTAGAGGGTAGCTCGAATTTTATAGCTTTGAAGGATCGAATGGAAGCAGTGATCAATGACAATGGTGTGTCAAAATATGTTAAAACTGACATTGCAAAACCTCCACATTCGGATGCACAAAAGTTAGCCCAATGGAAGAAGGATGTTGCAAAGATCAAGAGAATTCTTATGCAAGGTGTGAGTTACCATGTGGTCTCAAATCTCCATGGCAAAGAGACACCATTTTCTATGTGTAAGGCGCTGACTTAGCTATTCTAAAATAAAAGTGACCATAGAAAATTGGCCCTGAAAGACAAACTTTGAAACATTAAGATGTAGAAGAATGATATCATTCTATAGTATCTCACCAGATTTACATAAGTTCACGATGAGCTTGGAGGGGTTGGTGTGACTATTGCAGAAGATGACCTAGTGAGCCTAGCTCTTCTAGGCCTTCTAAAATCCCAGCATAACTACCATGACTCCGTTAGCCACCTATATTTTTCAATTATATCAGTTGGTGGCTAAATATTCTCTTGCAGCCTTCAAGAAACAAATTTAATCCTGAAACTTGTTGGTGCTTGAAGACTGTTGGTAAGATCACAAACTACTGGTTGATTCTTCATACTTTTCCCCCCTCTCTGCCTCTGATATTCCATGAAAATCCTAGCCAAAAATTGTTGCATCCTCCTCCTTTTCCCTCTCCCCTTCTTCCATCTTTTCTTCATTTCTTCAAGTCTCCTTTCATCCATAAAAACCCCACTAAAACCCGTTATATTCCTTACCCCTCCAATAATCTCATTTCCTAAGGTTAAAAACCCACTTCTTAACCTATCGGAACCTTTCTCCTTTCGCAAAAATTAGTTAAAAACCATAGAAAAACATACGTTTCTATGCGTTGGGTTTTAGCCCCTCAGGCTAAGCACCTTTTCGATTCTTCCTTCACATACCCGAGCGCCATGACCGGCCGCTCAAGTCTAAAGGCGCTGAACCAAGGCGTGGTCCCGCTCTGTCCTTTTCCCTTCAAAACCTTCGAAAGACCCATCTTTATAAGGTTCGAGCGTGAAATATTAATCCACGTGTTCCTCTGCGCCGAGTCCTCCCAGCCGTCGATCTGCCCCACAGATCAACGGAGCGGAATACCCCCCGTCTGGTGGACCCCCCTTCGCCGCGTTGTTTTCCAGTTCCACCGGTTTCAGCCCGCACCACCTTTCGTCCAGCGGCGGTTTTATACCGTCGGCCAGCGATCCCACACACTGGCCGACACGTGTACTCCACCTCACCCCAAAACCGCCGTGCCATGTCTATTGCTTGCGCGTTAAAACTCGTCCTATGGCCCCGCAGCGGGATTCACCCCCGCCGTCGGATCTGGGCCCTCCCATCCGACGGTCATTAATCACCTCTCCTGCCCACCCGTTAAATCTTCCCCGGCGCGTTTAAAGGCCAATCCCCGCCGTCGATCTCTGTAGATCGACGGTTTACGTTCACTCTCCCAATTCCGTTGAATAGTTCACCTTTTTCCCCGTTGACTGTTCAAATTGCTCCTAACCGTTGATCGCCATACGATCAACGGCTCTGATCGCTCCTTTTTCCCACACGCCCTCCGATGCAGTCTATCCATATAACGCAGGATGTCCTCATTTTTCTTGTTTTTTGCAGGTTTTTAAGGTTTTTCTTCGTGTTCTATAAAGATCTAAAGGATGGGGGTGACGACTCCGGTCCTTCCGATTAATCCAGGGAATCGATCATACGGAGAAGAACAATGATATCAACAAAGTTTCATGAGCTTTGGTTGCCGCACGTCCCTGTAAAGCTTGAAGAATGCCATCGATATCAGAACAGAGAAAGAGTATCAGATTTTGAAGACAGAGTGAACCAGAGCAGCAGTTTTATGAATAAATTGGCGGGGATTACGGCCAAGACGGTTATCAAAAGCCTAATCCCCGGCTCAGAACACGGATTAAAGCAAAACCTAAAAGTGTTCATCAGACAGATCGCCTCCACCACCATACTTTGAGGCGAATTGATTCCTCAACCACCACAGTGCCACCTATTGCCTCAGAATGTTCAATCAGAGGATGAATTTATTGAACGAGATCAGATATTATGCCTCGGAACAACCAAGAAGTTATTACTGCACCAGATTTCAATGACAGAATGTTTGCAGAGTAACCCTAACAGTACGCAGAGCCTCAAAGGTCAACACAAGCTCTCTTCGAGCTTACTTCATCAGTATAAACACATTAATGCAATGTAACACCTGTAGAATTTCTTCATCGAGCCTCACGGGGTCAGGAAGACATTAATTCTGCATTAATTGTATTTGAGATCTTTTTATTAGATCTCACCTCCTCATCCTTCTATAAATACTCCAGAAGAAGATGAGTGAGGGGTGGGATTAGTTGGTTGTCAATGTAATTGCTGAAGTATTGTAGCTGTTCCTGAGTGGAAAACTCTTGACTGTAAATAGTGGTTTCATAGGCTCTTGGAGCTCTGCTTGTAACAGATAGGTTAGATTGTGAAAAGAGATGGATTAAAACATTGGATTTGAATATTGTAACCGGTTTGAAGCAATCAATACAAGCTGATTTATGGGATCCTGGTCTATGCTGATGGTGATGTTATTCTCACTGTAACTTGTCATTTTATTTCTGTTTTCAATTTGTTTCATTTTCCACTGTAAAGAACAGTTTAAATAGTGTTAGAGTTTGCTGTATATCAGTAACCTTCTCTGGCTGAAAAATATTTATCCCAATGTTTTCTTCTAATTGTGTTATTTAGAAATGATTTAATTCAGTCTAAGCATAGAGATGCTGGCGTTCCCTCATCTTTTCGTCACTGCTGAATGTTATTTTTAAATGTTACTTTCATATATGCTGTGTAAGGAATGAATTGAGGAAATCAAAGGTTAGCCCTGAGTCCCTTTCTTGTTTGCTCAACTATTTGTCTGTTTCCCTTAGGATGTGTCAAAAGTTGACTAGTTTCAAAGTACTTATCAGATCTTGGGCCATTCTGTGTTATCTTGGTGATTGTCTTGGAAGTAACTAAGTAAAGAAGAACTAGGAGAGGATCAGGGTGAGTCCCAGCCCACTAGCTTCTGCTCCAAAGGTTGCCTTCAAGTTTCCCTTTGTTTTTAATCTATGTTCTATTAGAAGTGTATCAAAGGCTGGATAGTTTCAAAGTACTTACCAGATCCTAGTTTGCTTATATGTTTTTCTAAGTGCCTGGTCAAAAGCTAGCTAGTTTCAAAGTACTTACCAGATCCTGGGCTGCTCTTTGTTCTGCATCTGTTAATTCCCTTTCTTGTTGTATCACCCCATTCCATAAATCAAACTTTAAAGAGATCCTTAGGCCTAGATGACTTGCCCCATAGATTACTCTTGAACCTGGATGTTTCAATTAAATTCTCTTATGACTCCATAGCCCAATGGATTGAAAACTTTCCATCATCTTTCTTTAGAATCAAAGCTTATTCTCTGCTTGCAACTTCTCACCTTTGAACCTATTTGCATATAGATCTTTCCGCCTCAGACAGAAACTATGTTCAACCATCCAAGAAAACCAAACAAAACCCTTGACATTCATAGCTAGCCTAATATCATCACCCCAAACTTCAAAGACAATATCCATCTTTGTACATATTGGAGAGATCCCTCTCCGGATTCAGGAGGGCTAGATCCTAGAATCCCAAAGTTGGTTGAAATGATGTTAACTCTGTGATTGGACTCTCCCAATCTTGCTAATAAATTACAGAGACCTAACATTTCTGGCGACTCCACTGGGGACAACTTAGAGTCTTTTACATTCAAATCTATTTCAAATCTATTCATAAAGAAGCTTGCGTTGGGGTTCATAGAGCACTTGCTTTATTAGCCAGCTTGAGCCACCAGAAACTAACATTTCTGGCGACTCCGCTGGGGACCCTTACCCAGAATCTTCATAACATTTTGAGAGTCAAAAGCAGCCTTTTCAAGCACTACCAAGAAAATGGTAATTAAGATAAAGATCAATTGAATCAGTGACAAACTAGGTCAACCCTAGGATTCTTTTAAGTCTTTATCTAACCTTGGAAAATCAGCTAGCTTAGCCACAAGGATAGACTGTCTTTGTTTCATAACCGTAGCTAAGTTTTGAGGCAAAGTTAGGACATTCTTTTAAAAACCATAAATATAAACAATTCAGAAAAATACCAAAAACAGTTCAGATTGGTAGTAAAACACTAGTTTTTGATATCTTGTATACGTCTTTGATGTGTTTTACCCTATACTCTTAGACAGAGTCTGGAAAGGGCCAGGTAGCCTCTGGATCTCATCCTCTTTTAGGGGTGACATATCTGGTGAATGCTCTCCCAGTCAATCTCTGGTTAGAGTTTGTTGTGTTTTGAGATATCCTTGAAAAGAATTGATTCACAAACACTGTGGTGGACAGTGTACCCCTTTGCAAACACTCTGAATCTTCCACCTGGCGACTCCACCATCTTGACAGACCTTAAGACTCCACTGGGAAGAACCTTTATCATTGTAACGACATTCAAACTCGGTTAGAGGACTGCAGGATACGAATTGAGAAAACAAGATTAGTTAACCGTCCAAAGATTGTTATATCTGGTTGAACTTCTCTTGTTTAGTTGGGTCTAAACATATAAAAATTGTGGCTCCTAAAAAGATTCATACTAGAGCCCACCCTGACCCAGATCCTCCTGAAATAGTTGATAACCCAGAAAGAATTCTTAGGAAGTCTCCTAAGATACAATCTTCAACTATCTTCAGACCACCCCTAAGAGCCAATTCAGTCCCTGAAAACCTTTCAGCTCTTCGTGAATCACAAATTGACTTGCTAAACCCATTCAGAACTAGGTCATTTGGTGATTTAGATCAGTTAGATTCTGAGCCTACACTTTCATCTCCCGAAACCAGTGACACTCTTGGGAATAGAGAATCAACACCTCCTGATTTACATTTCTTACATAATCTAGGTGTCTCTCATCCGAGATCAGCTCAGAGATCTACTGCTGTTCCATCCACTTCTGTTCATCTTTCATCCATTGTTCAAACCACTCCACTTCAACCCACACCTCCTCTTGTAAATCCACCCCCACCACATATCATGGCAGCATGGTATGCTCCCTTAGTCCTTCCTGTACCATTAGTCAATCTTCCACAAGATTATCAGTCCAAAATTCCAT
The DNA here is from genome assembly GCA_034641835.2 of Pinus albicaulis. Classification (NCBI taxonomy): domain Eukaryota; kingdom Viridiplantae; phylum Streptophyta; class Pinopsida; order Pinales; family Pinaceae; genus Pinus; species Pinus albicaulis. The sequence continues at coordinate 618,695,057 of CM076573.1, forward strand.
TATATGATGCTAGTAATACCATAACAACATCTCAACATGTGGACAAGATGAATGAATACTTTGACATAAATGAAATTGATAATGAATCTGTCAAAATCAGACTGTTTGCTCAAAGTTTGGGGGGAGAAGTGAGAAAATGGTTTAAAGGTTTAACCCCCCATAGTATTAACGATCTCCAAGCCTTCCATCAAACATTCTTAAACAAATGGGAAGTAAGGAAAAACCCTCTCCAAGTCCTTTCCGACTATAACAATCTCCATAGGAACCCTGGGGAAAGTGTACAAGCTTATTGTACCAGATTCAACAGTGTGTATAATGCACTTTCCCCTGAACTGAAACCTCCTCAGGGATCAGCCTTAAACAAATTTCCTGAAGGGTTTGATCCAGACATGACGTATTCACTCAGAGAAAGAGTCTTTGCAAACCTTGAAGATATGCAAAGAGATGCTCTTTCCGTGGAGGTTAACCTCATGGAGAAGAGAGCAAGGATGAAAGCGGAAAAGAGAGTATCTTTTAGAGAGGAATCCACCCCTTCCACTTCAAGCTCAAAGATGGAAAGAATGATGGAAGAAATGATGAAGAAAATGAGAATTCTAGAGAGAGCGCAAGCAAGTCTAAATCAAAACGCTCCTCAAAACAGAAACCAAAACCAGAATCAGAATCTTAGAAGAAATCAACCTCCAAACAGACCCAGGGAAGATGATCAGCAGGTCATCCCTCCCTTTCATCAGAAATTTCTAAGTGAGGTTGAACAAACAGATCAAATAATAGAGGAAGATGATATAAACTTATTTGGGGTAGATGATGATGACTTCGAGGTTCATTATGATAATAAACAAGGTCTTTATACACCTTATGATGATAGAAGAAATGATAATGAGAATAGCTATCAGAACATGGAGAACGCTGTCATAGAGCCTTTAAGGGAATATGAACTCAGAAGTAGATCTAATCAACAAACCCCCAACAATAAAACCTCTGACAAACCTTCTCAAAACAGCACTGCAACCAAGTCTAAAACAATCAAACAAAAGGACAAAACGGTGGCTGTTGATTCTGGTAATGGTAAAGAGAAAGACACTCAAAATATCGAAAAACAGAGTGCAAACATTAGTAGTACTAGCACCTCGGTTAGTACTCCTGGACAAGCAACCGTTTCAACTGTAGATAAATCGAATCAGCAAACTGTCATTGCTGATAAAGCGGCAGCAAACAAGGCTGAAGTCAATGCTATGAAGAATCAAAACCTTTTCGGCCTAGAACAGGAAATCTCAAAGATCAAAATCTCTGTTCCTTTGACTGAGTTAGCTGCCCAGCATGTGTATAGGTCCAAAATTTTGAAGGCTTTGAACTTAGAAGATAATGAAGATACTCTCAATCTTAATGATGACCAACCAGAGCTTATTTTTGGTCCAAAGATTGAAGGAAAGTTCCAAGAAGGTCCCGTCCCTCCCTTTTATGTAAGCTTAAACATTCATGACAAAATTCTGCATAATGCTATGCATGACTCAGGCGCTTCCCATAATTTAATGCCAAAAGCTGTAATGGAAAGCCTGGGTCTTGAAATTACCAGACCTTACAAAGATCTGTACTCTTTTGACTCAAGCAGAGTTAAGTGTCTAGGATTGATTAAAGATCTCTGTGTTAATTTAGCCCAAATTCTAGCCAAATGTTTAGTCATGGATGTTGTTGTGGCTGATGTCCCCCCAAAGTATGGAATGCTTTTATCAAGATCTTGGGGTGCTAAGTTACAAGGAACAATGCAAATGGACATGACCTATGCGACCATCCCTGTTTTTAACCAGACTAGAAGACTTTACAGAGAATCTCACATGCAGTACACAGTGACAAGTCAAGATCGGCCTCAAAACTCCCCTCTCTATGCCATAAATACGAGCCTTGATTCTTTTATCATGTTTAATGATGAAACACTCACAGGACACATCATTGCAACGGAATCAATGGCTGAAACAGAGAAAGAAGGAAACAATGCTGAAGTGCCGAAACAGGCTATTGTGTCTGAAGATCCTAGCAAACTAAATACAGGTCTCAAACTGCAAGTCATCAATCCGTTGAACTTAAAACTTGATAGTCAACAAGACAACCCTCAACCCGATGAAAAACTTGAGGAATCAAATAATACAAAGTCCATTCACCAAACTGAAAATCTGCCTCTCTGGACTATGTATTTTGATGGGTCATGCACCAAAACAAATGCTGGTGCAGGTGTCTGGATCACTAACACTGAAAATAATCATACAGAATGTATCTCATGCAAATTAAACTTTCAGTGTTCCAACAACATAGCAGAATATGAATCCCTGCTCTTAGGCTTGCATCTTTTGAAAAAATTAGGTGCCAAGAGAATCGATGTATATGGGGATTCTGAATTAATCATTAGGCAATTCAATGGGGAGTATAATGCAAATCACCCCAGACTTAGGGCCTACAGGAATGATGTCATTGACCTTTTGAAAACATTTGAGGAGTACACCTTATCTTTTGTCCCAAGAAAAAGAAACATTTCAGCCCACAACCTGGCCTTTGCTGCTAGAACCTGCCCAATGTTGTATGATGATACCTCTCAGATAAAATTCAGACCAGCTATCCCAGATAACAAGAAATATTGGCAGGTGTTTGATGGAGATAAACAAATAGAAGACTTCATGCAATTCAGAAATGGGTTTGAACCCCATAGTTCAGATTCAGACTATGATACAGACTGCAGTGAAGAAAATTTTCTTGGTGAAGAAGAACCATCTCCACAGCTGGTAGATATAAACCTTCAGACTATCATATCTAGAAACCAAACAGAATTAAGTGCAAAATTTGAAACAGAAGAAATGGAAACTCTGCATTCTAGTAATGATAGTCTGCCCAAGGGTTTGGCCCCTCTAGAAGAACTGTTTGATTTTGATGATGTGGCCAACAAACCGAAACTGGAACCTGTGGAAACCGAAGTGGAGGAATGTAATATAGGCAGTGAGGAAAAACCGAGATTGATCAAACTGTCTAAAACTTTACCAGATCACATTAAACTCAAATACTTAGAGCTGTTTAAAGAATTTTCTGATGTTTTTGCATGGAGTTACGAAGATCTTAAATCCTATGACACTGAAATAATACAACACAAAATCCCTCTTAAAGAAAACCAAAAACCATTCAAACAAAAACTGCGCAGAATCAACCCTGTCCAGTTGCCATTGGTTAAGAAGGAAATCATGAAGATGCACGATGCTGGTATTATTGTCCCTATTAGATATTCTGAGTGGGTATCTAATCTAGTGTCAGTTAGGAAAAAGACTGGAGAAATCAGGCTTTGTATAGACTTCAGGAATTTAAACAAAGCTTCATTGAAAGACAACTACCCTTTACCCAAGATGGATCATATTTTGCAAAAGGTGGTGGGGTCTAAAAGAATTTCTTTGCTGGATGGCTATTCAGGGTATAATCAAATCCTAGTCCACCCTGATGATCAATTAAAGACAGCTTTTACTACACCATGGGGCACTTTCATGTATGTGAAAATGCCTTTTGGTTTAATGAATGCTGGAGCAACCTTTCAGAGAGCCATGGACATAGCATTCTCGGAAGAATTGGGCTTCTTCATCATTATCTATTTGGATGATGTAACTGTGTTTTCAAAAACAAATGAAGAACACTTAGAACATTTGAGGAAAGTTTTCGAGAAGTGCAGAAGGTTTGGGATATCTTTGAACCCCAAGAAGACATTATTTGGTCTCCAAGAAGGTAAGCTGCTTGGGCATATCATTTCAGAGCAGGGCATAAAGATAGATCCCATGAGGATTGAGGCCATATTGCAAATCTCCCATCCTCGAAATATCAAAGAGTTGCAGTCTTTCATTGGAAAGATAAACTTTTTGAGAAGGTTCATCCCCAACTTGGCCGAGCTCCTTAGGAATATCACAAACATGTTAAAAAAGGAGCAAGGGGTAAAATGGACCTCAGAAGCAAAGACATCCTTTGAGCTGGTGAAACAAGCGTTAACCAAAACACCGGTTCTCATAAGTCCTGATTTTTCAAAAGATTTTTATATCTTCTCATTTGCATCAGAACATACTATAGCTGCTGTCCTTTTACAAAAAAATCCACAAGGACAAGAGCAGCCCATTGCATTCTTTAGCAAGGCATTGAGGGATGCCCCTTTGAGGTATAACATTATGGAAAAACAGGCTTTTGCTTTGGTGAAAGCTTTAAAAGACTTCAGGGTATACATCCTTCACTCACACGTCATTGCCTTTGTCCCAAATTCAGTTGTAAAAGACATTCTAACCCAGGATCCAGATGGTAAGAGAGGTAAGTGGATTGCTGTTATTCTTGAATATGATTTAGAGATTAAACCCACTAAGCTCATCAAAGGTCAGGGTCTAGCTAGGCTAATGGCTGAATCAAATTGTGAAGTTCTTGATGTTAATATGATTAATGCTTTGGATGACCAAGAAGAATTCTCAACTCCCATTGTTGAAAATCATTTTGCGAATTCTCCTTGGTATACTGATATTGTTTATGTTTTGCTTAATTTAAACACACCTCCTGGTTTATCCAAAACAAAGGCAAGATTCCTAAAGTTAAAAGTTGTAAACTATTGCATTATTGATAAATGTCTTTATTGGAAAAATGCTAGTGGTATATTGCTTAAATGTTTGCCTGAGTTTGATGCAGAAAAGATTAAGCAGGAATTTCATGAAGGGGAGTGTGGAGGCCATTTGTACTGGAAGTCAACAGCCAACAAAATTTTGAGGGCTGGTTTCTATTGGCCTACTCTTTTTCCTGATGTACACAAAATGACAACCTCTTGCCATAAATTCCAATTGTTCGAGGGCAAGAGAAAATTACTACCCCTTCCTCTGCATCCAATTACTGTTGAGGCCCCTTTTCAACAGTGGGGACTTGAATTCATAGGAGAAATCCACCCACCATCCTCTGCTCAACATAGGTGGATTCTTATTGCCACAGACTATTTCACTAAGTGGATAGAAGCCATTCCTTGTAGACAAGCCAATGACTTAGTTATCATTAAGTTCATAGAAACCAACATCCTCTCCAGATTTGGCTGTCCTACCAAGATCATTACAGATAATGCAGCAGCATTTGGATCAAAGAGAATGGTGGAATTATGTCACAAGTATCAGATAACATTGGGACATTCCACGGCCTATTACCCTCAAGGTAATGGACTCGCGGAATCTTCCAACAAAAGCTTGGTGAAAATAATAAAGAAACTGTTGGAGGACAACAAGAAGTCTTGGCACATAAAGCTGAATCATGCGCTTTGGGCTGACAAATTAACATTGAAGAATTCCATTGGTATGTCACCCTTCCAGCTTGTGTATGGTACAGATGCAATTTTTCCTAACAGCCTTGGTGTACCAGTTATGAAGTTAATTCAAGAGTTGCAGACTGAAGAGAACGACATAATCAGGAGAATAAATCAGACCATTCATCTTCAGCAAACCAGAGAGGAAGTGTACAAAAAAGAATTACAGAAGCAAGACAATATCAAGAAGATATTTGACAGAAGAACAAAGGCCAGCAATTTCAAGATTGGGGACAAAGTGTTAAAGTGGGACTCAAAGAGGGAGGACAAGGGAAAGCATGGTAAATTTGACAATCTGTGGCTTGGCCCTTACTCCATTCATTCAGTTGCTGGAAACAATGCATTCTTCTTACAAGAACTGAATGGAGCAGAATTGTTTGGGGGTCCTGTCAATGGCAGGATGCTTAAGCATTATCTTTCTTGAATTATTTCATTTTTAAAGCCTTTTTACCTTCTTTTTTCGCTGTAAATTTTCCATCCACCATTGCATTTAAAGTTATGAAAAATCAAAAAATACAAAAAACAAAGAAAGAAAGAAAAGAGGGCAGAAATGAAAACAAGAAAGGCAAAGCCCCATGCCAAAAAAGAGAAATGAATCTGAAAGTGTGCAAGCTTAAATGCCACTCCTTGAAACACACTTCTAATTGGTCAAACTGTTTAATCTTGACTAATTAGCTTTCAATTTTTTGCTGATAGGGTAGCAAATTTGATTTGCCAAACTGTTTAATCTTGGCTTATCAGTAGATAGATTAGGGTAGAAATGAAGGTTCAAACAAACTCAAAATCTGAACCAAAGTTTCCAAAGAACTGACTCAAAACTACTCCAATTTCTGAGTCAAAGAGAAAAGACCTGGTTCTAATTCACTCAAAAATTGAACCAGAAGAGAAGCAAAGATAGCTCACTGAAAAGAAAGAACAGAGCTGTGAATATGAGAGAAGGCCATAATGAGAAAATTTTCAGATCTTAAGCCTTCTATTTTGATTTAAATTTTTCTGCAAATAATGATCTATGTGCAGCTCGTCTTTATGCCATAGATCATAGCAAGTCAAACAGCTCAATCTTGACTTGGCTATTTTTAAATTTCTGTTGTAGAATTTAGAGAATGAAAGTTTGTTGGACTGTTCAAACCCAACAAACAGTAGAATAGGTAGAGGAATATCTGAACTCAATTGTTTAATCTGAGTTCAGGGAGAAATAAGGAGTAGAAGTAGATTAGATTTACTGCTTTCAAAAGAATAAAATGTTGTGTTAAGAGTTTGCCAATCCAAGTGCACTCTGATGAAGAAAAAATGTTAGATCAGTAGGATTGGGGTAGGTAGAAGTTGTGTTGATGAAATTCATCTCTCTTTCATGACTGACATTATTTTGTCCAGAAGGAAGCAAGAGCAAGTGATGGGTCAGACACCAGTCAGCATCCCAGAGAAATCAAGTCTGAATTCTTGATGTCTTCAAGAAGACACCATCCCCAAGTGGAGCCACTGTTAGCCACCTATATTTTTCAATTATATCAGTTGGTGGCTAAATATTCTTTGCAGCCTTCAAGAAACAAATTCAATCCTGAAACTTGTTGGTGCTTGAAGACTGTTAGTAAGATCACAAACTGCTGGTTGGTTCTTCATACTTTTCCTTCTTCCCAGCCTCTGATTCCCCAAGAAAATCCAAGTCAAAATTGTTGCATCCTCCTCCTTTTCCCTCTCCCCTTCTTCCATCTTTTCTTCATTTCTTCAAGTCTCCTTTCATCCATAAAAACCCCACCAAAACCTGTTATATTCCTTACCCCTCCAATAATCTCATTTCCTAAGGTTAAAAACCCACTTCTTAACCTATCAGAACCTTTCTCCTTTTGCAAAAATCAGTTAAAAACCATAGAAAAACATACGTTTCTATGTGTTAGGTTTTAGCCCCTCAAGCTAAGCACCTTATTCGTTTCTTCCTTCACACACCCGAGCGCCACGACCGGCCGCTCAAGTCTAAAGGCGCCCCGAACCAAGGCGTGGTCCCGCTCGCTCTCTTTTCCCTTCAAAAAACCTTCGAAAGACCCATCTTTATAAGGTTCGCGCAGAAATAATCCACATGTTCCTTCGCACCGAGTTCTTCCCAAACGTCGCATCTCTGCCTACGTATCAACGAGCGAATACCCCCTCGTCCCCCGGTGGCCCCCCTCGCTCACGCTCGCTCTGGGCCCACCCCAAGCGTCTCCCCGCACCACCTTTCGTCCAGGGGCGGTTTCATACCGTCGGCCAGCGATCCCACACGCTGGCCGACGCGTGTCCTCCACCTCACCCTCAAAACCGCTGTGCCATGTCTATTGCCCGCGCGTTAAACCTCATCCTATGGCCCCGCAGCGGGATTCACCCCCGCCGTCGGATCTGGGCCCTCCCATCCGACGGTCCCTGATCGCCTTTTCCGCTCACCCTTTAACGAATTCGCCCGCCCGTTAAATCTTCCCCGGTGCGTTTAAAGGCCAATCCCCGCCGTCGATCTCTGTAGATCGACGGTTTACATTCACTCTCCCGATTCCATTGTATAGTCCACCTTTTTCCCCGTTGACTGTTCAGTTTGCTCCCAACTGTTGATCGCCATACGATCAACGGCTCTGATCGCTCCTTTTTCCCGCACGCCCTCCGATGCAGTCTATCCATATAACGCAGGATTTCCTCATTTTTCTTGTTTTTTGCAGGTTTTTAAGGTTTTTTCTTCGTGTTCTATGAAGATCTAAAGGATGAGAGTGACGACTCCAGTCCTTCCGATTAATCCAGGGAATCGATCATACTAGAGAAGAACAATGATATCAACAAAGTTTCATGAGCTTGCTGCTTTATCACCGAGAAGCTTGAAGAATGCCATCGATATCGCAACAAGAGAGAGTATCGGGCTTTGAAGACAGAACGAACCAGAGCAATAGTTTTGTGAATAGATTGACGGGGATTACGGCCAAGACGGTTATCAAAAGCCTAATCCCCGGCTTAGAACAAAGATTAAAGAAAAACCTAAAAGTGTTCATCAGACAGATCGCCTCCACCGCCATACTTTGAGGTGAATTGATTCCTCAACCACCACAGTGCCACCTATTGCCTCAGAATGCTCAATCAGAGGATGAATTTATTGAACAAGATCAGATATTATGCCTCGGAACAACCAAAGAAGTTATTACTGCACCAGATTTAATGACAGAATGTTTGCAGAGTAACCCTAATAGTATGCAGAGCCTCAAAGGTCAACAAAAGCTCCCTTCGAGCTTACTTCATAAGTATAAGTGCATAAATGCAGTAGAACACCTGTATAAATTCTTCATCGAGCCTACCAGGCCAGGAAGACATTAATTCTGCATTAATTGTATTTGAGATATTTTTATTAGATCTCACCTCCTCATCCTTCTATAAATACTCCAGAAGAAGATGAGTGAGGGGTTGGATTAGTTGGTTGTCAATGTAATTGCTGAAGTGTTGTAGCTGTTTCTGAGTGGAAAACTCTTGACTGTAAATAGTGGTTTCATGGGCTCTTGGAGCTCTGCTTGTAACAGATAGGTTAGATTGTGAAGAGAGATGGATTAAAACATTGGATTTGAAGATTGTAACCGGTTTGAAGCAATCAATACAAGCTGATTTATGGGATCCTGGTCTATGCCGATGGTGATGTTATTCTCACTGTAACTTGTCATTTTATTTCTGTTTTCAATTTGTTTCATTTTCCACTATAAAGAACAGTTTAAACAGTGTTAGAGTTTGCTTCATATCAGTGACCTTCTCTGGCTGAAAAATCTTTATCCCAATGTTTTCTTCTAATTGTGTTATTTAGAAATGATTTAATTCAGTCTAAGCACAGAGATGCTGGCGTTCCCTCATCTTTTTGTCACTGCTGAATGTTATTTTTAAATGTTACTTTCATATATGTTGTGTAAGGAATGAATTGAGGAAATCAAAGGTTAGCCCTGAGTCCCTTTCTTGTTTGCTCAACTATTTGTCTGTTTCCCTTAGGATGTGTCAAAAGCTTACTAGTTTCAAAGTACTTATCAGATCTTGGGCCATTCTGTGTTATCTCGGTGATTGTCTTGGAAGTAACTAAGTAAAGAAGAACTAAGATGAGAGAAAGGTGAGCCCTGCCCGCTAGTTTCTGCTCCAAAGGTTACCTTCAAGTTTCCCTTTGTTCTTTATCTGTGTTCTGTCAGAAGTGTATCAAAGGCTGGATAGTTTCAAAGTACTTACCAGATCCTAGTTCGCTTCTATGTTTTCCTTAAGTGCCTGGTCAAAGGCTGGCTAGTTTCAAAGTACTTACCAGATCCTGGGCTGCTCTTTGTTCTGCATCTGTTATTTCCCTTTCTTATTGTACCACCTCATTCCATAAATCAAACTTTAAAGAGATCCTTAGGCATAGATGACTTGCCCCATAGATTACTCTTGAACCTGAATGTTTCAATTAAATTCTCTTATGACTCCATAGCCCAATGGATTGAAAACTTGCCATCATCTCTCTTTATAATCAAAGTTTACTTTGTTTGCTTGCAACTTCTCACCTTTGAACCTATTTGCATATAGATCTTTCCGCCTCAGACAACAACTATGTTCAACCATCCGAGAAAACCAAACAAAACCCTTGGCCTTCATAACTAGCCTAATATCATCACCCCAAACTTCAAAGACAATATCCATCTTTGTACATATCGGAGAGATCCCTCTCCGGATTCAGGAGGGCTAGATCCTAGAATCCCAAAGTTGGTTGAAATGATGTTAACTCTGTGATCGGACTTTGCCAATCTTGCTGTTACAGAGACCCCACGTACTCTATGAATGGAAGGGAAAAATTACCGAATTGGGAAAGGTTGTGGTTTTATTTGGCCCAAGAAGTGTTTAGGAGAAATAACTAGGATAAAATTTCATATAGAGCATATGATGAAGAAATTTTTTCCTTGGTTAGAAAGGGGAAGAAGGGAAAAGGGAAGAAGAACCATAGAAAGCGTAAATCTAGCCAAAATAATGGCAAGAAGTAATAATTGAGCAATATCAGGTGCTTCCACTGCCACGAGTTCAGGCATTATGCAAAAAAGTATATGCACAAGAAGTCTACCAAGAAGCCTTCAAGAGGAACAACAGGTGAAGCACTAACTTCATAATTTGAATTATAATTCACCCTAATAGCATGCATGGCATCAATATTATGGGAATTTTGTGGTGCCATAATTCTAGTGCCTCAATCCAAATGATAAGGTTGAAGGAGTTGTCCAGTATCCTGAAGGAGAAGGATCTTCAGATGCATATCAAAATGGGGGATGATGGTATGTACAATGCAACAAGGATTGGTACTGTCACCTTTGAGAGGGAGAAAACCTCTCCTCTTCCCCTCAAAGATGTTATGTTTCTACCTGAGCTTAAAAAGAACCTGATATCTGTAGCAGTTTTGGAGAATCGTGGCTATGTTGTTATTTCCAAAAAAATGGAAATCCTTTTAGAGACACATAAGTACCAGAAATGTGAAGTAGGTCGGGTTCGAGTGAAGAACATAAACAAACTAGATGTGGCAGATTGTGTTGCATTGAGCAGCAAGGCTGATAAAGTTCCCAAGTAGAGATGTTTGTGAATTCTGGTACAAGAGATTGGGTCATCTACACCATGGTGCCTTGAAGATCATGCAACAAATTTAACCACCGACCTCTGTAAAGGCTCACTTAGGCAGTAGGATGTCTGCAAGGGTTGCACATTGGGGAAATATGCTAAATCCAATTTCCATGATCATGAGAGCAGAGTAGATGCAATCTTGGAGCGGGCCCACTCTTATGTTTGTTGACCATTTTTTATTTCCTCCAGAACAAGACATAATTACTGTGCTAGTTTTATTAATGATTTTGCCGGAAAGTGTGGGATATTATTCATGCATAAGAAACATGATTTTTTCTAGAATTTTTTTGAATTCAATGAACTCGTGGAGGAGGAGACTCAAAAGAAGGTGAAGGATCCCAGGAGCGACAATGGAGGTGAATTTTTTTCACAAGCCTTCAAATATTTTTGTGCGAAATAAGGCATTCGAAGAGATTTGAAAACACCCCATAACCCATAGCAGAATGGGGTAGCTGAGAGGAATAACAGGAGAATAATGGGAGAATGAAGGGCCATGTTGCATAATCAAGGGTTGTCATTGCATCTATGGGAAGAAGCATGCAACATTGCAATCTACTTGTAGAACAAGAGTCCTCATAGGATTCTTGGAATTATCACATCAGACGAAGATTTCTCTAGGAGAAAGCCCAATGTGTCTCATTTCAGAATTTTTGGAGATTCAGTTTATTTCCATATCTCCAAGGATTCAATGAAGAAACTTGAGCCTACAACAAAGTTGGGAGTTTTTGTAGGGTACACCAAAAATCCACACAATTACTGAGTGTATATTCCTTCATTAAGGATGACAGTTGGGAAGATATATGTTAATTTTGATGAGGAAAAGGCTATGATATTCTCTCTGGAACGATATTTGAGTATCTCACTAGAGAAGGAACTTCTATATCCAATGAAGGAGCACCACGAGGAGCTTGAGGAAGGTGTGGAGAAGCCACATGCAAAGGAGCAGACATGAGGTGGAGTGGAGGCACCCATTCAACCATAACCTTCCAGAGAGGGGAGAAAGATAACTATAGAAGCTAATATATTTTTGCAGGATCATAGCAGAATGTGGGAGCCCCCACATCACAACACAAGAAAAGGAGGCCACCTGAGAGGTACACTGGGTACATGGCTCTCACTACAGAGCTCATTCAGACAAAACCTTCTTCATTTGAGGAAGTAGTTGCTCATTATATTTTGGTTGATGACATGGTGGAAAAATATGAATCCATCATGAAGAAAAATGTATGGGAGGTGGTGTCGAGGCTAGAAAGGAAATCAACAGTTGGTTTGAGATGGATCTACAAAGCGAAGCATGCAGCTGATGGGAGCATCAAGAAACACAAGGCTACATTTGTGGGCAAACGATTCTCTCAGGTAGACGGAGTGGACTATGAGGAAAAATTTTCATCATTTGCAAGGTATTCCTCAACAATATCCATTCTAGCATTGATTGTGTAGATGGGGTGGAAAATCCACGAAATTGATGTGAAGACCGCCTTTCTCAATGATGTTGTTGAGGAGGAAATTTACATAAAGAATCCAGACGGATTTGAGACATGTGATTGAGAATATCATGCATTCAAACTCAAGAGAGAATTGTATGGTCTCAAATAGGTGCCCCAAGCATGGTACAGTCAAATTGAAAATGATCTTAGAGGATTGGGTTTCACCAAAAGTGAAGAAGATGTGAACCTCTATCACATTATGGTAGATGGTAGGTTTATTATTCTTGTTTTTTGTTTTGATGATTTAATATTAATATGGGATGCGAAGCTTATCTGCCCTTGCAAAGAGGATATTGCAAGGAAATTTGAGATGAAATACATGGGCCTCATGCATTACTTCCCGAGGTTGGAAGTATGGCAGGGTGATGGTGAATTTTTTGTGTCTCAAGACAAGTATGATACTAAGATACTTCAGATATTTCACATGGATAATTGTAATTCCATGGACACATCTCTAGCTACAAACTAGAGGAAGGATAATACCACTTCATGTGAAGAGGTTGATGCTACCATTTATAGGCAACTTGTGGGTTCATCGATGTATCTTGTGAAAACATGACCCGACATGTGCTATAGAATCAACCAACTTAGCCAAGTTATGGTGAGGTCTACCAAATTATGTTGGAAGGAAGAAAATCATGTGTTACAGTACCTCAAAGGCACTACCCAGTATGGTTTATGGTACATACAAACAAAGAGAGTGAAGATGCAAGGTCTCATCGATGCATATTAGGCAGGGATTCCATCCAACAAGAAAAGTACATAAGGTGTTTTATTCAATATTGGGTCTACAATTACTTCTTGGTACAAAAGGAAGCAGAGGTATGTGGCACTCATCTCAGCTTATGTTGAATACATGGATACAAGTCAAGCGCCATGTGAAGCAATCTGGATGAGGAAAATACTTTTGGGACTCTTTAGTTAGGAGATGGATCCTAAAGCGATATTTTATAATAATAATATTTTCATTAAGCTTTATAAAAATGTGGAATTCCATGATAGGTCCAATCACATTGATATTTGGTATCATCATTTGCAGGACTATGTGCATAGGAGACTTATGTTGCTATAGTACATTGCAAATGAGGAGCAAGATGCTGAAATATTGATTAAGGCATTTTTAAAAGGTAAATTTTAATTCCATAGATGCATGATAGGGGTGGTGGAAAACCCCTTTCTTTCTAAGAGGGGGTGATGAGAAAATGTAGGAAGAAAGGCTCAATTTGACTTTAGCCTTAGTATAAATGAGTAAATGGAATTTGCACATTAGCAGGACAACTTGGAGGAAGTTAACTTATGTGGCATGGATATTTTCACTCTATTAGCTCAGTAAATTCGAGTTAGAGGGCTTAGATTTCAATTATGCATGTGTGATTGTTAAATTTTAGTGATCCAGTTCAGTTATTTTCAGTTGTATTTAGTTACCTGACCTCTAACTATTGTTAGATTTAGTTGAAGGTCAATTGTGTAGTGGGACATCAGTCTAACTTAGATATTTGTTAGTTAACTTATCAATCAACCTAAAATAACTAGTGCATGTAGAGAATTCAAGTTTCTCAACTGAAGTGGAGATGATAAGACAGTGTATCAAGAAGTTGTAAACTATTTTGAGTGTATAGGTGTTGCATGAGATCATATGATCAATCCTTGGGAATTGTGCAAGTAATTGGAGGAAAATTCCTAAACAATAGGGGTTAATTTCCTCAGGAATTTCACAAAGAAATAGAAGCCTTGGTGAACTGATATTTGGGAAAGTGTTGGCCAGAGTGTTTCATTGAGCAGGAGAACAATATTCTCTCACATGTTGAGCGTAGAGCTAGAGCTAGAAATTGTAATAGTTTCTCAATTCAATTGGTCAATGCAAAGAGACTTGTGGGGTTTTTCTTAGTTGGGTTTCCCTAGAAATCACTGTGTATTTTTTGTTTTTCTTATTGCATGTCTATGCGTGTTGTTCTAAATTGGTGATTTCATTCTACGGATGAGTAGAGTAGAATTGTGTCTCATGTTTTTTAGTTAGAATTCTTACATAGTTGCAATTTATATCAAATTTATACATGGTATTAGAGCCCTAAATTTACATTAGAACCAATATTTCAAACTTGTCTCTCAAGACAAAATTTTTTATTGAGGATCGGGAGAATATATTTCGATGAGTTCATATTATAGTATGCCTTAGAGGGTACCTAGAATTTCATAGCCTCGAAGGATCGAATGGGAGAAATGATCGATGACAATGGTGTGTTAGAAAATTTTAAAAATGACATTGCAAAACCTTCACATTTGGATGCACAGCAATTAGCCCAATGGAAGAAGGATGTTGCAAAGACCAAGATAATTCTTATGGAAGGTGTGAGCAACCATATGGTCTTAAATCTCCATGGAAAAGAGACACTATTTTCTATGTGTAAGGCACTGACTTTGCTATTCTAAAATAATAGTGACCATATAAAATTTGCCTTGAAAGACAAACTTTGAAACATTAAGATGTAGAAGAATGATACTATTCTACAATATCTCACCAAATTTACACAAGTTTGGGATGAGCTTGGAGGGGTTGGTGTTACTGTTGCAGAAGATGACCTGGTGAGAATAGCTCTTCTAGGCCTTCTAAAATCCTAGCACAAGTACCATGACTCTATGAATGGAAGGGAAAAATTAACGAATTGGGAAAGGTTGTGGTTTGATTTGGTTCAAGAAGAGTTTAGGAGAAATAACAGGGATATAACTTCATCTAGACCATAGCATGAGGAAAAATTTTCCTTAACTGGAAAGGGGAAGAAGGGAAAAGGGAAGAAAAAGACCAATCCTAAATCTAGCCAAAATAATGGCAATAAGAAAGACTTGAGCAAGATCAGGTGCTTCCATTGCCACGAGTTCGGGCACTATGAAAAAAAAAAATTGCACAATAAGTCTACCAAGAAGCCTTCAAGAGGAGCAGCAGGTGAAGCACTAAATTCACAATTTGAATTATACTTCACCCTAATAGCATGCATTGTCATCATTATTATGGGGAGTGTGTGGTACCATAATTCTGGTGCCTCATTCCATATGATATGGTGCAAGGATATTTTCAGCATCCTGGAGGAGAAGGATATTCATATGCATATCGAAATGGGGGATGATGGGAGGTACAATGAAACAGGGATTGGTATTGTCCCATTTTAGAGGGAGAAAACCTCTCCTCTTCCCCTCAAATATGTTATGCTTGTACCCTTGCTGAAAAATAACTTGATATATCTAGCAGTTTTGGAGAATCGTGGCTAAGATGTAATTTTGAGTGAAGGGAAATCCTTTTCGATACACATAACTACCAGATAGGTGAAGTAGTTTATGGTTCGGTTGAAGAACCTATACAAACTAGACGTGGGAGATTGCGGTGCATTGAGAAGAAAGGTTGATAAAGTGACAAGTAGAGATGTCTGTGAACTCTGCATAGGATATTCCGTCATCTACACCATGGTGCCTTTAATATCATTCTACAAATTACCATCGAACTCCATAAAGGCTCCCTTAACCAGTAGGATGTCTGCAAGGCTGCACAATGGGGAAATATGCTAACTCCACTTTCCATGATCATGAGAGGAGAGTAGATGCAATCTTGGAGCGAGCCCACTCTTATGTTTGTTGACCCTTTTCTATAGCCTCCACAACAAGACATAAGTACTAAGTTATTTTTATAGATGATTTCTTCGGAAAGTGTTGGATATTCTTCATGCAGAAGAAAGATAAAGATTTATCCAAGTTTGTTGAATTTAAGGCATTCATGGAGAAGGAGACTCGAAAGAAGGTGAAGAATTTGAGGAGCGACAATGGAGGTGAATTTTTTTCACAAACCTTCAAATATTTTTGTGTGAAATAAGGCATTCGAAGAGAGTTGACAACACCCCATAACCCATAGCAGAATGGGGTATCTGAGAGGAAGAATAGGAGAATAGTGGGAGAAGGGTCATGTTGCATGATTAAGGGTTGTCATTACATCTATGGGCAGAAGAAGGAAACACTGCAATCTACTTGCAGAACTAGAGTCCTCATAGGATTCTTAGCATTATGACATCGGACGAAGCTTTCTCTAGGAGAAAGTCTGATGTGTCTCATTTCATAATTTTGGGAGATTCTATTTATTTCCATGTCTCCAAGGATTCAAGGAAGAAACTTTAGCCTACAACAAATTTGGGAGTTTTTGTAGGATACACCAAAACTCCACACAATTATCAAGTGTATTTTCCTTCATTGAGGATGACAGTTGTGAGGATACATGTCAAGTTAGATGAGGAAAAGGCTATGATATTCTCTCTGGAACGATATTTGAGTATCCCACTAGAGAATGAGCTTCTATCTCCAACGAAGGAGCGTCAGGAGGAGCTTCAGGAAGTTGTGGAGCGGCCACATTCAAAGGAGCATACATGAGGCAAAGTGAAGGCACCCACTCAACCAAAATATTCCAAATAGAGGAGAAAGATAACCATAGAAGATGATAGATTGTTGCAGGATGCATAGGAGAATGTGGGAGCCCCCACATCACAACATAGGAAAAGGAGGTCACCTGATAGATACACTGGGTACACAGATCTCATGACAAAGCTCATTGATACAGAACCTTCTTCATTTGAGGAAGCAGTTTCTCAATCTATTTTGGTTGATGCCATGGTGGGAAAATATGAATTCGTCATGAAGAAAAATGTATGGGAGGTGGTGTCGAGGCTATAAGGGAAATCAATAGTTGTTTTGAGATGGATCTACAAATTGAAGCATGCAACTGATGGGAGCATCGAGAAGTACAAGCCTAGATTTTTGGCTAAAGGAGTCTCTCAGGTAGGCAAAGTGGGCTATCAGGAAAATTTTGCTTCAGTTGCTAGGTATTCCTCAATAAGATACATTCTAGCATTGGTGGTGCAAATAGGGTGGAAAATCCACCAAATGGATGTGAAGACTACCTTTCTCAACAATGTTGTTGAGGAGGAAATTTACATAAAGAATCGATAAGGATTTGAGACATATAATCGAGAGTGGCATGTGTGCAAACTCAAGAGAGCATTGTATAATTATTAATATGCTATACTTATATATATGATAACTTTAACATTAATATCAATTATTTATTAATATTAATATATATTTTTATTTATTATTATTATAATTATATAATTATAGTATATGTAGTATATAATTATATTGTGATGGAATGTAATATATATATATATATATATATATAAATTAAGTATGATCAATTATACAATGGTCTAACACAATAAACCATAATGAACCAATGTCAACTAAGGTTGACCAAGGTAGACCACAATCGACCATGATCAACCATGGTCGACCATATTCAACCAAGGTCAACCATAATCAACATGATTAAAATGGTGGGATATGGTCAACCAAAGTCAACCATGGTCAACCATCATCAACCATGGTCAACCACACTGAACCATTGTTGACCATGTTCAACAAAGGTCAACCAAGATCAACATGATTTCAATGGTGGAACATGATCAAACAAGGTCAACCATGGTCAACCATCATCAACCATGGTCAATGATGATTAACCATAAACAACCATATCATGGTCAACCACGGTCAACTATGATAAACCATTGTAAAGCTTGATCAAACATTCAACTAAGATCGAAATTAATGCAACATTAATATTAATAGTGTTAATAACACTCAAAAATCATTTCCAACAATGAATTATGAGAGTCGTAGTCTAACTAGACTGTTTTTTTGCCCTTACTATTTTAAGAAAATCTGGCAGTGATTTTTGTAAATCCAGGTTATAGCTATCAAACTTCAATATTTTGGGTGTCGTGGAGGTTTTTGATGGTGCTGAATCCATTTCCACCATCAAAAACATGATTCAAGCATCGCTACTCAAAGATTTCTTAAATTGTTTTTGCCCGGATTCCGACCACTTTTGGTCATCTGGGCAATTCCTCTGCCTTAGTAGACAACTCCGTTATGAGAAACTAAAAGAAATAAAACAACCAATATATATACACATTAAATAGGAGATTATACCTCACATTATTTTTCTTTAAAATATAGTTTGTAATATTAGGGTTTACAATATTTAATTTATAAGATTTTGTTTGGAATTTAATATTAGAATTTATATATGTGTATGTTAATAAATATATAATTATATTTAATAATAATGATTAATGATTAATTAACTATTTCTTAATATACTAATAAATATATATTAATATTATAATGAACAAGTCTAGTTGATGGTGGAAATGGATTCAACACCATAGAAACCTCTGTGGAGGCACTAAAAAAAATGAATTCTGATAATTTTAACTTGGATTTACAAAAAATCATGTCAAATTTTGTTAAAATATTGCCATAATTTCTATATTTTTCAAGGCAAACAAAGAGGCCAATTAAACTAAGGGTACTATAATTATCTATTACAGTTTATATATATATACTCAGAATTAGATATTAATAAATATATATCAATAATTGACCATAAAACAATGGTGTGAGATAAATAATTAATATTAAAAATAACTTAATGCTATTATTAAATTATATATTAATTATTTTATAGCTTGAAATATAACTATTATTATATTAATATAATATAATAATTCGAAACAGCTACACTATTGGGAATATCTCAAGATATTACCAATGTGGAGATCAGCAATACATAAACATGAGCTGGAAAATAGCAGTGAATGCATTAAAACAAGAATGATGGAAGATCTACATAACCCTTACATTATATTATAGCAGCAACAATGTGTACATGATCTTGAGGAAATGATCTCTCAAGTTAGGCAATGTAGCCCTAATGAAACATATACATGACAAATGAAGAAATACTGATATACAAAAGAAGCCCTAGATATGACTGCGCAATCCTTGAAGGAGAACTGCTGCAAATGATATCAATATATGGATATGACCATATATAGCTCAAATAAGAAGGGGGAGAAAGATCTCAACCCCTGGAAACATACAATACACAATCCTTGAAAGGATTGGCTGAAATAAGTACAAAATGGCAAATCTGCAGAAATGTCGGAGTTGCTGGGCAGAAGCTGCAACTCAGAAAATAGAAATGGATGTAGATAGCTGATGATGCTGCAAATGATGGCTGAATCTCATCCAAAGGATCTCTCAAGTGAAAGGCTGATCCAATCCCTGAAGATCTCACCCTCAAAAATAGTGGAGCAAGTCCCCACTGCAATTGCACTCAGAAATAACGCAGTCTAGAGAAGGTATTGCGCTGTTGGTGAAGGGAAATGCTTGTCCTGATGCCAATGATCTGCAATAATCTCCAAAAGCTCCCTCACTAACCTCCCAGAGGAATAGAATCTCCCTCCACTGACAGATGAGCCAAGGAAATGGTGTATGGTGTCCTCCACTGCAACACCCAACAACACTGCGTTATACTTGAGAAGAAATAACGCAGTAACTGAAAGGAGTAGCTTTGGCCTTTAGCCAAGAGATGTGGAGAATGAAGAAAAATCCCTCAAGAGCCCTCTCAAGAAGGTGAAGAAATCCTAAACAGGAATTCCCCGGCAATTCTTGCTAAACAACAAAAGAATGCACAATGTCTACATAGACAATGAAATCAATAATCCATAGCATGTATAACAATAGCTGCCTTGCCCTCCTTTTAAACAAGTGAAATCTCTCTCTCCATGGGCCCCATCCTTTAGGGTTTCCTCCACCAAATATCCTCTTCCTCATTCACACTGCACTGTCTCATAAAGTGATCCACTCCTCCTATGGCAGCATAGTTGACTTGGTCAAACATGACCTTATCTTCATGCATTTTCCCCTTTTCACACTTGAGGGTGCAAAATGAAGCTAATTTGATGATCCCTTTCACATTATGAGGGATTTTATTCATGTCTTCAATAAGAATGGGTTCCTTTACCCATTTATTTAGCTACAAGGTGATAGAAGCAAAACTTTAATATTCCATTTTAGCCATGTGCTAAAATGGGAATATTACAATTACACACCCATTAAGCCCTCATAAAGCTCTACTATGATGCATGAAGAGGAAGAATTGAAGTATGAGATATCAAATTTACAATACCAAGTGCAACAAATTTCAATCTTACAAAGAGAAATCATAGATGACATAGATGGTTTAAAAGAAAAAATGGAGGCTAGTTTGGACGGTTTGAAGGATCAAATGAAATCTAATATGCATGATAAAGTAGTGGAATATCACATTGAGCATCAACAACAATTTCTCGAACTCTCAAAGGATAACCTAACTTTTGTGCAGAATCGAATGAAACAATAGGAAGATCAACATCACAATGAAAGAAGTTATTAAGAAGTCACAGAAACATGAACTCTTCAACTACCAAAGATTGTTTTCAGTCTCTCAGCAAGTGGAATAACTTACCCGTTGAGTATGCTACATAGGAGGATGAGAATTTTATATAGAAGCATCCAGAAATAATCAAGTGTTAAGGGCAACACTTGTTTGAAGGAGAGGGTCATGTTAGGTCCCTATATTACTAGTGTATTCCCTTATTGTTGTTAGTGTAGCCCCCTTATTGTTATCGTTGTACTCCTGTAACCCACATATTGTTATTATTGTGCCCTTACATTATTATTGTTAGGTCGTCCAGGATTATATTGTGACCCCATGGACTCCTATATATAGAAAGGAGGTTTTTTCATTTATATCATCCGGAAATTCTTCATTTATGTAATGTAAAGGAGGTTTCCCCCTCGAAGTGATTGAATTCTAAGGCGTTCATCTCTCTTTTCTTCTATTTTTGTAGCTAGTTTCATAACATTTGGCTCATCCAATCTATGGTCGGGTGGAACGTGGTTGTCCCATCCCTGATTGGTTTCAATATTCATTAATGAGAAATTCATTCCTTTGGTATTTTATGTATAAATGTACTAGGTATTATGTGGATTCTATTTTTGTTTTATCCATTGTATTTTTTGTTATTATGTTGATTATAAACATGTATGTTGATAGTGATGATATATGGATCTCTCCATGATTTTACTTGTAAATGAATGCACAATGTAACTATGATCAAATAGATTGTATGGAAACTAATGATGTAGGGGAGAAATGATTCTTAGCGATTCTCAGATAAGTATGAGACCCCATTGCTCCGTTCTGTTGTTCATAATTGTATCTTTTATGTTTGTGACATATTTGAAAAAATTCTTGTCATGGCTAGGAGGGGTCTATATGAGTTCATATTGATGTGATTACTTATGCATCATTGACCTATTATTATTTATCATCTATGAACTTTTCATGAAGTTCTAGGTAGAGCACTGGGTTCCGAGCGTGAAAAGGTGGCTCAAATCCAAGGTTGATGGCACATAACTGAGTATTTGGGGTGCTAGATGCTAAAATGTAGTGTTATTCCTATGAATATAGCCTCATGGTTGCTACCATGTAGTGTTATGCCTGTGGTTATGTCTCAAAGAAGTAAAAATGTTAGTGTGATCCAGGGGTAAGAGGCTTGAATGATTGGGTTACCTGTTGGGGGTGTTGTTGTTGTTGTACAGGGTATGTATGTTATGTTTCCATTAGTTGAACTTCCTTAAGGTCACCTAGGAGGTTAAATCTTATAGTAGCCTCTCATCGCATATTTACCCCGACTGGTTAGTTTCTTGGGTAGATGTGGGAAGGGGGTGTTACATATTGTTCCATGAGTAATCACCCATCAGAGAAATAGAAGCTACAACAAGTTAAAAGTCCAATATCATTCGAGCTCTATATGTTTTACTTTATAAAATTGGCTTAATTTGCAAAGGTGATAGAAACTCACATATTTTGTAGCCTTAATAACATTTTGTAGTGACTTCCAAGGTTCAAATAGATTTTGAGGTGAACACATTATCTCGAGCACATGGGAAGGTGTCAAGTAGCTCATGTACAGTGTTCCTCTATTGGGTGAAAGAAAAAACTTAAAGGTTGACCATAATAGCATGGTCAAACACTTAGTTAACGATTTTGTGGTGCATGGAATAGGTATCAAGAATACTTGGTAGTGAATCAACCACACACAAGCCTGAATAAATATTCAGGAAGAAAAGGATCAACAAATGAATGATTATGTGCCAAAGAAATATTTATCTTATTCGCTTACTCAACAGTGAATTATAGGAATCATATCTTCAATATGAATAGGAAACTTAGTCATCATTTATTTTCTCATATTTATAGTAATAGTTTTCTCATTTGGTTATTGTAAATACATTCTAAACATGACTTCATAATAAGCAAGAGGATCATATATTCTATATGTTATCTTTGGTCCATGCTGAAACTTTATGGTTATGTACACACTATCTTGATTTGATAAAACACTTTCTTCTATTACCATTACACTTTGATAAGAATGTTACACCAGAGATAGTCAATTTTTCTTATCATTTCTAAATCTCATGCATAGACAGGAGGGAACCCTGTTGCATACGAGAATTGTAGTATAATTATTCCTTTTTACTCTATTTTACTATGTTTCATTTTCTTTGTTTATTTTCAATTTCTATCTATAGATTTTCACTCTCTTCTTTATTTATTTTTGCAGGTCTCAAGTGCTTGAACTATAACCAAAATACAAAAACTTCTACTTGTGTAACATTATTTCATTCACATTCATTTTCATTAGCTTCCATAGGCATACCCAATTTTGTTGCATAACTTGGATTTCTCACACAATATTTTTAGGCATATCATGGTTTCAATTAAGAATGAATTTAAGTTTTGCATACACACACCTTCTAAAATTTAAAAAAAAAATTCAGAGTCCTCAAACTCTCAAGATCAATTTCATTTTCTTTCATAGTTAGTTGTATTGATGTAAATATTTCATGGATACCATTTATTATTTAGATCATTGCCCTTTCTTCCATAGAATATTTGTATTGTAAATTGTCTTTACTTTTCATAGGTCATAATTTAAATGCTTTCATAGTGTAAATTTTATTTACTTTTCATATATCAAAATTTAAATGATTTTATAGATTAAATTGTATTTACTTTTCATAGATCATAATTTACTTTCTTTCTTAAAACAAGTTTATTTTTTTCTAGTTTTAATGATGATATCATATTTACTACTTTCCTAGATTAAAGAATACACTAGATTAAAGAGTTACTCCTTTCCTAGATTAGAATTTTTTTGTTTTCTTATAATATATTGTTCTTTCCTTTACTAGTCGAAATAGTCATCTTTATTGCCTTTACTTTCATTGACAAATGTGTGTGCTCTCTTTAGATTTCATCTCAGAAGTAGAAATTCATTACTCTCAGTACCTCTTAGATTATTATTGGCATTCTTTGATCATTGGTTTCTTGCTTATAATAGAATATAATTCTTCTTTAGTATTGAAATTGAAAAGTTAGTCTCTTATCACATAAGTGTAGTTTACTTTGCAAGTGTACGAACCTAGATTGACATTTTAATGTAAAGTAATTTGAATCACAATTAAAATACTCAACACAACTCACCATAAAACAGTAAGGAGGACTTGTAGTGATAAACCATTGATTTCACTAGAATTGTGAAGTTGTAGCACATATATTCCCCCACCTAATCCCTGCATCCATACCTCGAATCCTAATTTTTTGAGGAATTATATTTGGATTATATTGAATAAAATCAAAGCATTTGTTGCATTAAAAGGACAATTTTTGAAAAGGATTCCCTAGGATAATGTAGATAGTATTCTCATGTTAGATTTTTCAATCTCACTTGCAAGATATTATGACACTCAATTGTTTTACTCAATTTTTTTTTATGTCACTAGTGAAAATTCAACAAGTGTCCCTAAATGGATTTAGGAAGAAAGTTACAACTCACAATAAAATATAAAGTGGGACTTGATCGATGAATATTCAATTTTGGACTTGTGACATTTTATTATAGTTAGTGGAACTCTTCTGCCATGCATTCACATAGATCTGGTTTTATTATATGGATTTTTAAACTTGAGCTTTTCTTAGTAACATGCAATGTCATTTTTGAAATAAAGGGTAATTTTCTCAAATCTATGCCTCAAAATAATCTGGACAACACTATCATGTTATCCTTACCCAATAACACTTGCAAGAGCTTACAAGACTCCTATTTCTTAGTGTCAACTGATTTTCTGCCTCAGGAAGAATTCCCATGTCTCCTTTAAACACTTGAATTAATTGCAATGTATGGGTGGTGTATGGAAAATTAATATTATCGGAACATGATGTGTTCTTTAAACACTTGTCCCATTTGTTGCTAAAATGTAGTCCATCAATTATGAAATATACGGTCATTTTAATTGTTTTGTTAGATCATTTCAATGTTGATTGGGTTCATTTAGAATTTCTATAAGGTACAAGGACTAGAGATATACCACCATGATCCTTTTTAAGATGCTTCACTTCCATAAAAAACCAAAAAATATGAATCTCCTTGTATTGTTAATGGCCCTTCCACCACCTTCCAAAAATAAAGTTGGTTGGTTGAACCCCCAATGTGTACCCTAGTTTGGTTTTAAAACCTCATAAACCATTTAATATCATCTAATATATCAATCTAATTACATTTTAACTATATTTAAACCCCAAATACGAACCCATGAGTTATGATATTTCTTTGAAATTGACTCCCCTATTAGAGAAACTTACATTTACTTAAGAGAGAAAAAACATGTAATGAAGCAATATAAGCTTACCAATTTCACCATTAACAAAATTAATCACCTAAAGAGAAAATCCATGAAAACACAAGCATTTTTTTTCGATATGGAGAAATACAAAACTTATTGCATGTTATCGTCACAGATTCCATTCATTTTCAATAAGTAAATTGACTATCCTAAGATTTTATTCCATGTCAAAGAAATACAAATAAATAGATAATATCAATGCTAACTTTATACAAATAATGAACTATCCAAGAATGATATAGGAAATCAATACTCAATAATAAGTTTTTATGCAAGTAGATGGAAAAATATGCAATCCATAGTTGCTAATACAATTATGATTGCCATCTTCATAAACACGTCAAAATGAAAAATAAGCATTGAATTTAATGATTTTTCTAACTTACAAAATAGGGAAATAATAGTTTCTACAACTATAACATAAACAAAGAAAGAACCAAATCAAAGCATTGTACATGTGAGCCATTAAGATGACAAATTTTGAGAAAGAAAATAAATACAAAGATATCAGAAGGTGAAGTGTTCAAAATAGGAAAAGGCTAATGAGAAATAATAATATTTTTAAGGTTTAAATTACAAATTATCATCCCTAAAAAAATGTTAGTTTCAAATAACAAAAGTCAAGTAAATGCTTCAACTTATGAAGGCGGATCTAATTTGTCAAATATTTGTTTCTTTTGATTTAGCAGTGCAAGATAATAAATATAAAATAAAAAATGATTTTCTTTCTAACGGAATAGGAACACATCCATTATACTAACAAAAACACTATGGAGTAGAGTATGAATGATTTTAGAGACAAACAAAAGTTATGACATGTCAACTTCAAAACTAATAACTGTAGTGTCGGATCTTTTTCCATTGTTCCACGCTTACGCCAACTCTCATGTAAAAAAATTGCATCTGGAGTCAAATATGGAACCAAAAGGAAATTTTATGGTCACATTCAATAAACTTGTCGTAGATCACATACTTGAATACAATGATAGTCACATGATAAACATCATAATAATCGAACTTGATGAGAATATCGAAACCTCATTTACATATCCTCAAGTCAAATAGAGCTCACGAGTTCAAACACTAACACACCCAAAAATCATTACGAAAATCAAGGGGCATAATACGATAATTCCATGTCACAACCCTATTGTTGGTGAAATTGGGAATTTGAGTTCCTTCATCTTGTATTGGAAAAGAAATAGAATCAAAGAAATAAATAGGAATATGAATACAAATGAAAATGGTATCAATGACTACCATGTAAATTCATTTCCATCCCTTCATAAGGATCTAAGGGTTATGTGTGTCTTTTCTTGAGATATGGCATCCATGTGGTTGAGTTTATTATCATGATTACAATAGTAGGAGCACCAAGGTTAAATGCATAATTGTCGATAATATTGGGAATGCAATACTTTTCACATGTTTGTAATTCTTGTAATTTTTGTTGTAAATTTCATATATTAATTAAATTTAAGAGTTAATATAAACACATATTTAGATATTTGAATGTTAAATATAAATCATTATAATGGACATCCCTTGCAAATAGTGAACAAAACAATATAAATGCATAATCTTAACTAATTTAATACAAAATGTTAAAGATGCATAGTTTGTTCAATCATAAAAATAAAATAAACAAAATTTTTAGAATAAAAACACAATATTTGTAAAACACTAAGCCATAAAGAAATCACTATATGCACGTCTAAATACATGTATCTATATTTAAAACTCGACAATCTATATATTTTTTTACAAAATAACAATTTGTGCCTAGACATAGAAGAATTACAACTTGTGCCCTATATAGAAAATGGTACCTCATGCACAACATGGCACATCATGTCCGAGATACATAATAGGAAACTTATTGACCCCACCACCATTTCCACTACCAAGTGCATCCACAAATATGATATTCTTGATCTTAGAGTTTCAGAAAACTCAAGAATTCATACCATTGGGAGTTTCTTATCTTTCTAGAGATTGGAAAAGGAAACAACATCTTATAATAATTTATCCACAATTCTATCTATTAAAACACTTAGATTTTGATGTTTCGTAATTCTAAAACAAAACTCACCACATAAAAGAGTGCAATTTATCTATGACCTTCACCTCTCCACAGAATCTCTTTATAACACTTACAAGAATCAAATCATAAAATGTGATGAAAATACTTAAAATAAATTTCATTCATGTTGAATAAATATTTCATCAATTGATGATATCACCATGAATAACTCATGAGAAGGATAGGCTAGTAGATGAAGCACTTGGCCAAGAAAGCTATTATGAGGAAACAAATTGTGTAGGGTCACTAAGTGCAGCCACAGTAGATGAAATAGGGGGGATGCAACAAGGTGGATTACTACATGGTTGATGATTGTATCTATAGTGGATGCAACATGTAGGGCTATAGTAGGGAAGGGTATACATGTGTAGGGAAAATGGGTGGTGAGGGTGGGTAGAATGGTAGAGAGGAGTGGTGGTGGAGAAAAATCCCCATGGGATGTAAAATTGAGTGAAGTTCATAGGGAGTTGGCGGGGGGGGAGGGGGTATGAAATTCCAAGTGCTAGGGTAAGGTGGCCAATGATGAAAACCATCCTGTAATAAGGATGCATGTTGTCATTTTCTGATGGATGGGGCAAGGTGGTAGTGGTAAATGGATGAAGAATAATGGTGTGTGCATACACATTTATCATATTTTGATTAGTACAAAAACATAAAAATCAACCAAAATCAAATAAAAAATTTCACATGAAAACAAAATTTAACATGACGCATGATACTTGGGAATTGGATTATATATCAACCCCAAGTAAATATGGTTACTCAATCTCTTTATTGGAGATAAGTAGAAACATACCAAAATTCTAATTGATTTCTCATAAATAACTTGGAAAATTTCAAAAAAACAATTTATGAAACTTGCTTAGTTGATTGTGTTTAGATTGGGCGCATGTGGTTTAGAAACTTCTAGAGAAAACAAGTCTACTAGACACTAGAATATTTGGCGGAATTTCCGACGGCCAATTCGTCGCTATTCCGACACATAGTCGTCGCAAGAGGGACAATTCGAGGACGGGAAAAATGTGGTTTGACATACCGTCACAATTCCGACGCACTTAAAAAGTGTCGCACTACCGAAATGTTTTCTGTCGCTTCCAAACAGGCGTCGCTCTTCCGACGTTTCCCAAACCGTCGCGCTTCCGACGTTTGTAAACTGTCACACTTCCGACAAAATGTGGTCCGATGTTTTGAACGTCGCTCTTTCGACGTTTTTATACCGTCGCTCTTCCGACGTTTCCAAACTGTCGCAATTCCGATGCCGTACAAAAGTGTCACAAGACCGACGCATTGCAAAAGTGTCACAAGACCGACGCATTGCAAAAGTGTCACAAGACCGATGCTTTCCAAAAACGTCGCAATACCGACTCCAGGAAGAACTGTCGCAATTCTGATGAAATGTGGTCCGACGTTTTGAACGTCGCTCTTCCGACGTCTTTATACTGTCGCTCTTTCGACATTTCTAAACTGTCACAATTCTGACGCGCGTACAAAAGTGTCGCAAGACCGACGCTTTCCAGACACGTCACAATACCGACGCTTTCCAAATGCGCCGCAATACCGATGCCAAGAAGAACTGTCGCAATATCGATGGACGTCGCAAGACCGACGAAAATAGAAATCGTTCAAAACGTCAGAAGACCGACACTTACGAGGCGTCAGTATACCGACGGCAGGTTCAATTTTAAAAAAAAATGAAACTTTAAAACATGACATTAAATCTCCAATATTTGTTATGAATTATGGGCGTTCCAATTGTTATGAACATAATTCGACCGTGATATATTAATACCTCCGTTGAACCTTAGTTAGGACAACAATAGTCGATGTCTATACGCGTGGGGCCTATATTGCGACGCATTTGGAAAACATCATAAATTGGATAACATAGTGAGGGGCTAAATTTCTAGAGCTTACATGCATCTGTAACATCTTCAGAGCATTTTCATGTGGTTTATCTACCTTAGTTAGGACAACAATAGTCGACGTATATACGCGTGGGGCCTAGCGCTAGCGGCCTTTCCACATCGAACGGTGGATAATACGTCGCTCTGGCCTTGACGATCCAACTGGATATCGCGCGAGTTAGTTGCACGATCGTTAACTCGCGATGAGAGTGGGTTTTCAAAACTGCTCAAGGCCACGTGTTGGCCTATGACATTGATCGCGTCCAAATGGGGAATACCGCTTACTGTACAAAGGCAGTGCAATATGCCAGAAACCCGTCTTTACTGTGCAGTCCTCAAGGTTCCGACTACTATTACTCCAGGTTCCGTCCGCTTACCAACGCCTTACTGCCATTGAACTCTGCCTCGTTGTTCATCCTTCGCGCAGCCATACCAAACGAACTCGGGCACGACCATTTCGAGGAGACATGACGCATTACATATGCCATGGTTTATGTCTTATGGTTCCGACAAGGTTAGTATCGACTCTGCAAATCGATACACCAGTCCTTGGTTCATTCAATCGCCTACACATTCACAACACTCATTATGAGGTTTTACCTAGCTCACGGAGGTTCGAGCACAACATCTCCTTGCTCTACCACAGGCGCACGGGAATGTCATTAACCTAATTCACCCTCTGTTCACACAACTGATTATAGAGAAATTCCCCAACTGTTTGACACAGTTATCTGTGGAATTCACCAATGCTCATAAGTCCTGAGTCATTAGCTCGTGTTCCACCGAGAACTCAACCAGTCTATATGCACATAACCTCATCACAGGGTTTCTTAATTACCACAGGATTTCAATTATCTTTCACTAGGATGCGTACATATATTCACACACAGAAAACTTACTCAATCAACGCACATATAATACTAACAGATTCCTTATATAAATGAAATTTCTTACAGTCTCCTAGTCCTCGGCCAGATCTTCGATACAATGGCCTCCTCTTCCCTATGCAGCTCTATGCAGTTCTCTTTGCAGGTCTTCTGTGCAGGTCTATCAACTCTGTCACAGAGGTTTATTTTTATATCAATTACAATGAATCGATTCAAATTTCTCGATGACTCACAAACTCTTCAAATTCCTAACTCTGAGACTAACGCTCTGACAGACAGAGACGGACTCCTAGAATTAGCTTAACTTCTGAAACTGACTATCTCTTCAGGTGCCCATTAATCATTCGGGCAGTTACATTTTCTCTACAAATTAACTAAATTATCTCAACTATGGATAATTTCATAGGGAAATAAAACATGAGACCCCTCATTACATTTATTTATGTGCAAAAGTTGTCTTGGGCCTAATGCCCCTGCATCAGATAACATAGTGAGGGGCTAAATTTCCAGAGCTTCCATGCATCTGTAATATCTTCGGAGCATTTTCATGTGGTTTAGCTACCCTTGTCACTCAAATTGATAGTAGATTAAATATGACAGATGTTTTCAGCGTAACAAGAGCCATTTTAGGTTTCATTGGAAACATTATTTAGAAAACACAGTTTGTGCAATCAATCTTCATACCGAAGTAGCATATATTTAGTTTCACAATGACCTAATGTCATCATGTACTCAACAAGTCAATTGTTGCAGTGTCATACAACCTCAAGCCTCAAACATCTTTACAAGTGAGCATTTCAGGTCCGATTTAGAACAAACCTGTTAGAGATTTTACTGAAATCAAGTTACATTCTAATGCTCATTTAATATAGAGATTAAGATTCTAAATCTATGATGTTACTATTGTTGCCAGTATTTTTATTGTACTTGTGCCATACCCAACTCCACTAATAGTAACAACAATGTTGAATCCTGATCAGTCTCCATCCATGGGATTTTAATGGCCCTTAGATGTGAGATTCACATGCCAAATTGAATCATTTCATAGAATGACTCCACTGCATATTACTACCTTTCAGCTATGGCTAAGTATCAATTTTACCAATTTGGCTAGCACTTGAATATAATCCTAATTACATCAAATTTCAAAATTTGAGTCTAACCCTAAGTGCATAAAATTTTGCAAAACCCACTTACGCAACATAGTCTAGGAGGGGTTAACATGCCTATGAAGTATTTAAACATTGTTGAGGGCTAAGAATAGTTGGACTTTGCCAACTAACCAAACTCACTTTTGACCACTTCTAGTAACTTTAGCCTGTAGATGCTCTCATAAAAAGAAAGCAGGTGGTCCAATAAAAGGAAGGGGATTGGTTGCGTGTTTCATTCCCTTTTTTTTGTCAGCTGAAAGCTTTCCAAGAAGAATAAATCTACTGAAGCATGAAACTGATTTTGTTGCTGCCCCAACTACCACTGATATACATCACAATGTGTCATAGTTTATTGTAAGCCTCTATTGAGAGTGGGCAGCACTAAATCCAAGTAATTCCCCTCATCCCTTAAAAGAAACCTCTAAATATAACTAGAAATTTCAAATAGTTAGTAAAGGAAAAGTACAAAGATATAACAGGTCTGTTTTGAGCCAAAAACCTGTGCATTCACAACAAAACTGGGATGGATAAAACTTAAAAACAATTATGGAATTTGATGAAAAATCATCTTATGCATACAAAATGAAAGAATCATTGGCATACTACTATGTTTACAAATTTAAGGACAGGAAGAGTGAGTCTTCGGGCAACACAGTTACATGTGGAGACCCTAGATCCTTGTACCCACAATATCTAGTGACTTATAAAATGATTGCCAAAACAATGCCTTTGCTATGCATGTAAGAACACCACCTGTATAATGAGGGAGATGTAATATTGTCTGAGAAGCAGATTTATATAGAGTGGTCCAAGATTGTGTATTTATGGAAGATACAACTGATTTTGGCATGAAACATGTATCCAAGATTTCAATGTGCCTTATTTCAGAGCCCATTGATGATTTACTATGAAACCTAAACTTTCAAAACAAACACATTGAAATCACAATATCTCCATCATGAATATCATAAATATTAACTGTCTTTTGGGCATTGGAAGTAGATACCATAAGAGGCCCACATGTCCTGTACCACCAATGTTGATTCTCTGGCACAACATTTGCAAAGCCAAAATTTCTCCCCGAGACATCCCTCTCTGCCAAAACTGTAGAGATGGTACTGGACGTTGAAGTGAAGGCCTCGATTCAGTATGGAATGCCATAATTTCTTTATTATAAAAGTCCCATGAACAGAAACCCGAGTCCAATGTACAACCTGCAGATGCTGCCACAACACATTTACCAGAGCAACCATCTGAACCAGCTGCTCTGATCAACCAGCAATCACCCCACATGTTTGGGGTAAGCCCATATGGAGCTTTATATTCAACCTTCTCCTGGAGATTGGAAAAAAACAATACTGAGTATTACTCATACATCAACTGCCCTTTATGTTAAGGGAAAATTTAAAGAGTGCATAAATATTCTTGAAATCCCAATCATAGTTTCTAGAAAATTTCAACATTTTTTGAAATGAACTACATCCTATTTAAACTACATCAAATATTTAGGCAAATAATTTTTTTAAATAGAAATTGGTGAATTTTATTTCAAATATAGAAATTTAAACCATGAGAATAATCTAACCCCTAGGATTTTCCCTATTTCTAATAGAAAATCCCAAAATGTATAAATTATAACACCCATAAACCCCAAAATTAAGTACAATAATTAAAACCTCCACACCTCTAAATTTGCTATATCGTGAAAAGAGCAACATCCATCATCATGGGAAAGCAAAACCGATTCTCCTTCTGATACAAACTAGCCTGCAGTAGATGTCTTATGGCTGAGTTGATTCAATCGATCACAGGAAACCTCTTCAGTTTCTTCAATATTGCCAAAATGCTCTGGCTTGTTTTCCTGATCATCATCAAAGTCCATATTTTCATCACATTGAATTATTTGGGGTTCATTACGATCAGGTCTAGTGCCTATTGCAGAGCTCCGGACATCCAATCCAATATTGGAACTACCATACCCGTTCCCATTAGATATTGTAAATCCTGCTTCTGGCTTTAATTCGGTAAGTTCAAGAGCACTAGAACTGGATTCAGTTGATTTAGACTTGGTATAGTTGTCCTCTAATTTGTATTCCGATACAACACTATACTTGTGCTTCAACGCAAATAGAAATTCTGCAGCAATGGGATCTTCATCTATGGGGCTTATGGATCTGCCCTAAAAAACATCCCGAATATCCGATTCATTTTCATTCAACTGATCATGCAAATCCACCCTCGTCTTCAGCACAAAAAGCTGAACTTAAGGCCGGATTTTCAGCAATTTATGGTGGGGGTAAATCTTGTCTTCCAGATCTTGACTATTTAAGCGTTTAATTGGTTTTTTTAGAGACCTGACCATAGAATCAAATGAATCCTGCAAATCCTGCGAAATAATAAACAATAGTAAGGCCATTATTTATTGGTTTGAAATAATAAACAACATGCCACAAACCCACATAATTAGTAAATTATTTAAAGACAATAATTCCTACATATTAAAATATAAAGTTATAACATACCAGCTCATACTCGAACATAACATCTATATCAATATTCTTCTTTTGTATCTTCTTGATCTTCATCCAACTGATCGACATCTATATCAACATCTGATTCAGAAATAGTGTTGAAATGATCGACCATGTCATCATCATCATCAATTATGTCATTTTCAATAATATCCTCATCGACATCATCATCAATAATTTTTGCCTCATCTCCTATGCCTGGTTCATCTTCTAAGATATCTTCTTCGTCTGTCAATGCATCTTCCTGCTCATCTGCCACTGCATCATCTTCTTCCTCTACAGTATACTCTACTGGCCTTCCTCTTGGATCATATCTAATAGCAAATGACCATTCGTTCTCACCTGGAACCTCTGAGTAAAAGACTTGTTCGCATTGGCTTGGAAAAACATAGCGATCTTTTCCTGCTTCAAACTGCGATGTTTTAACCATCGGAAATCCATTGTCATGTTGAATAAGTGTTCTATCATCATCACGTACATTCATTCGTAGCCTATACCATTTGACGTCGAACAAAACTATTTTGAAGGAATTAAAGTCACACTCAACTATATCATCTAAGAACCCATAATATCTATTTTCATATTCTCGAGGATGTTTGTCACTCCTGGAGGAAACATTAGTGACCTGGAATACTACAGTTATCCCACTATCAGAATTTTTCCTATTATCATCCAATTGTTTAACGCGAAATTTACGACCATTGCACCACATAGCCTTGTGGTGTTTCAACTGCAATATGCCAAACATGAAAAAGATGCATTCTCAATTAATAATTAATCATATAATTTACATAGCATGAAAATTAACTGAAAAATCAAACTTGTTGTCACATTATAAATTTAGTATAAAATAAGTAATGAATAAAATAGATGAATTAATTTCTTACCTTTCTATCTTTCAGACCATATGCTAAATCGATTTCCTTGTCTGTAACATTTCCATCTCCACTACGATACACTTCTCTAATCAATTTACACAGTAGTTGCCATGATAACCTACCATTGTTATGTGCTTTACATGTTTCAATCCATTCACTCATCCACTCAAGATTGTTTGCAATGTATAAAAGTAGTGCCTCATAATCTTGAGCACCTGAATAAAAAAACAATAATTCACCAATATTAATAAATATTACTTATAACCATGGTAAATTATATTAATTAATAAACTATGAAAGAACAAGACCTAAATGAATATAATGATCATATACATGATGTAAAAAAATGAAACATTATATGTATTATACATAATAAATCTTTTACCTCTCACTTTCTTCATTCTACCTTTTCCCAACAGGTGCTCCACTTCAAATTTTTTGATGGAGTTCACATCCCAAATGCAATCCACCGCCTTCATGGCTGGCGCAACTAATATAGGAAGATAATGACTAATATACACCATGGATTCATATACCACATATCCCTCCACCATAGAACCCTCAGGTCGTGCTCTTTGTCTAACCAAAGCCTTGAAGGATTTCAGGTGCCTCTCGACCATCCACATTGACCTTGTGTGTACTGGTCCACACATTTCAATCTCCTCAACTTGGTGTATCAAGTAGTGTTCTTGTGCATTGAAAATATTGGAGGTAGATACTTTTGCATTTCACACATTAGTCGAGGAATTTCTCTCTTCCAATACTTTATTTCATCTTGATGGATTTCTTTAAATGACAACCATCTGCAAATCATTACGCAAGGTTATTTCAATGAAACATAATATATATTTCATTACAAGTAAATTAATACATCATTTCATCAAGTACGAAAAGAAATTGTAGCAATTAGATTTTGCGTATAAATCAAAACTACTTACCTCATGTATTTACTAAGACCATATATAACTTGTTTGATATTGTTGTCAAAGTCGTTTGGGAGAGATACAAGTAGAACATACTATAACAATAAAAAATGAATCGTTATTGGTTTCCAAATTAAACAGAAAAAAGGAAAATTTAAAATATGTATTCAAGCAATAACATACAAAAACGTATACCAAAAAATTACCTTAACAAAGGTATGCCAATCATGTGTTTTCACCCCACTGAAGTCACCTTTCTTCGTTAAGATATTATTTATGTTTGAAGCAAAACCTGTTGGAAATTTAATTCTTCTAACGACCTCTTTTACATCATTGCTTTGTTGCTCTGTTAATAACCATGGAATATTATTATAATTTCGACCTCCATTGTTATTTGATCTGTCGATCACACTTTTCATTGCATGATTCGATTTCTCAATGTCAGCACAAATCTTGTCAATTTTATCTCTATCATGTGCACCACCTATGGTTCGCCATAACATTTCTGTCACATTCTTCCCGACATGCATTGTATCAAACAAATGAGCTATTTTTAGGTCCTCATAGTAGGGCAACCTTGCGAATTGAGAAGGATAACATTTCATTCCAGGTGGAAGTACAATATTAGTACCTTCACGGCGACGATGACCTTGATATCAAAGAATAAAATAAATCAAAACAATATTAATTATAAAATACAATAAAATAAATTCATTAGTTAAAACAAAAATTCCAAACATTACATAAACAAATAATATATATATATATACACAAATTACGTACCAGCTGCTTGACGATTATTAATTCTGTTATATTCCAACATCCACAACTGAGGTGTCATTCTTCGTGTTTTTAATCCAGTTTCTTCTTTATCATTGAAAAGATGTTTTTCAGTAGTACGATACTTATGGTTCCTAGGGAGGAAGTGCCTAAACTCATCAAACACCATATTTCTTAAGTCTGGCGAATGACGATACTTCATCTTAGGGCCACAAACTGGACATGCAAATCTACCCTTTGTTTGAAGACCTGCAATAGATGGATCAATAACAATTAATATACTATGAGATCATTTTTAAAACATGAAATATGGTATATCTAATTTAGATAATTATGTATCATATTAAAGTGCAATGAAATATTACATACCACAAGCATGTGTTAGTCCTGGGGCATCATGAATTGTCCATACAAGCATTCCACGACATTGAAATCTCTTCTGCTTGATTGGCTTAGTGATGTCATACATAGTGATGCCATGCCATAATTGTATTAGCTCATCGATAAGAGGCTCAATATATACATTCATATCTTTGACCTGGTACTTACCTAATTGTTCAAAATTACGGTACATAATAATTACTACCATGATATATGTATATATAATTAATTAAATAAATAAAATATATATTTATGCAAACAAAGAGATATGAAAATGTTACATTAAAAAAAAAAATGTA
Organism: Pinus albicaulis; assembly: GCA_034641835.2. Lineage (NCBI taxonomy): Eukaryota > Viridiplantae > Streptophyta > Pinopsida > Pinales > Pinaceae > Pinus > Pinus albicaulis. Next base: position 618,731,984 of record CM076573.1, read on the forward strand.
TCAAATACCTGGAATAATCATAGTCAACATTATGTGCTCCCTCTTTATTGACATCCAAGGAGGAATGTTATTGTTGATAACGAAAATAGGCCACACTAAGTAAGTAGATCTAAGCTCTCCGAATGGATTAACACCATCAGCTGCCAATGAAAGCCTGACATTACGAGGTTCATTTTTAAAATCTACATATTTTTCCTCGATTTCTCTAAATGCAGAACCATCTGCAGGCATTCGAAGAACACCATATCCACTTCTATTCTTTGAATGGTAATCCATAAACTGTGTTATTTTGTTACACTTGAACATTCGCCGCAAACGTGGAATTATGGGAATATGACGAAGAACCTTTTGAGGCACCTTTTTGGTTAGTTGATTTGTTCGATATCTACTGGTACCACATTTCAGACATTTTGTTTTCAACGCATGTTCTCCGTAATATATAATATGATCTTTAGGACATGCATCTATAGTGTTATATTCCATTCCAAAGTGTTTCATAATAGCATGTAGATCTCGATATGTTCGAGGTAAAGTATTTGGCGATGGTAACAAATATTCACCCAACAATCTACAACAGAAACAAAAAGTAGTGTCTTGTAAAGATTATTAATCATATATATATATATATATATATATATATATATATATAATAGTTATTAAAACCGGAACCGGTGACCGGATCGGTGGAGCTAATGAACCGGGTTTCGAACCGGTGACCGGATCGGTGGAGCTAATGAACCGGGTTTCGAACCGGAACCGGTCTAACTGGTAGCGGTCAGATCTCAATGAACCGGTTTAAAAAAAAATACATTAAATAATTATTTTTTAATAAAATGAAAAATAAATAAATAAATAAAAACTATTTTTAATATTTGCAACCATGATTCCAAGCCAATAGAGACAAAATATGAAAAGTTTGCTCATTTATATACCATGCAAAGGTGAATATATCAAAATGGCACCAAATGCAATACATATCATCAAAAAATACATAAGCAAACTTGTTGAAGTAATGTATCAGGTTTCTCTTATATTATTCACTGTGTTTTATTGTTGAGTTAATATTATAATATACAATCTATCCCTGCTCAGATCTGTTGTCAATTCATTGTATCAGCCTTAAAGACAATTCTGGGTTCAGTATCTATATATATATATATATATCATACCAACATTTTGAAGATCTTGTATTCTTCATTATCTATGTTTTCTTGGCAATAAATTTCTAGAAAAACATCTACAACACTTAGAGGTATTGAATTGGTTTATGAAACCCACTATTAGTGCTATTTGTAACAAGTTGAGAGAGAATTACAACTTTAGCAGTCTACTCACAATGTGTTTGACAAAATTTATCACTGAAAAGATTCATTAAAACCCAGAAAACTCAGTAGCCAGTTTAGTGCATTTCCAAGCGGGAATTTTCTAGTGGTCAATTTATTATTTCCAGTCACATTTTCATTAGGTTGTATGTTTTTGTCCCTTGAGTGGCGTCAGACCATTTGCATCAGTCTTGATGCCATGATCAAATTGCTTGTATGCTGTGTGAAAGGTTTTGTATTTATGCTGCTGCTATGTGTGAGTAGAGAGAGAGGGTCTGATAGTTCCTAGCCGAGTGTGAAATAAGGTTGCTGCTGATTTTTTTGAGAACAGAAATTGTCATCAAGTACACTTGATGAGTTGCATGCTGCCAGGGATTTTATGCTAGCCAGCCTTGTATTTATCAGTCATCATGTGTATTGTTGCTACTATAAGGTGTTGAGTATGAGTTATTAGACAATTTTGTTGCTAGTATAATAGAGGAATTTGCAGCTCATGGAGGAGACACTGAGGAATTTGCAACTCATGGAGGAGCACCTAACTCGCCCATGGTCGATACTTAACCGCCTGGTTAGGTCTAGTTAACCAACCAAAAAAGCATCAATGTTATTGACCGGTTGTATTGGGTTTCCAATCGGGGCTGGCTTCAAACCGGCCGGCTTTGATAACTATGATATATATATATATATATATATATATATTATTTTACACATTTATTACAACTAAAAAAAAGGGAAAATAATCAAAATTTACATATATGTGATCATATATACATATTGCATACCTTAGGAGTTGTGTCATACATCCGCTCGATAAATTATTCATAACCTTTAAGTTTCAAAGAATAATAGTTATAGAAATGCGAACTTAAAGGTTATGAATAATTTGTCGAATAGATGTATGACACAACTCCTAAGGTATGCAATATGTATATATGATCACATATATGTAAATGTTGATTATTTTCCCTTTTTTTAGTTGTAATAAATGTGTAAAAAAATAACTTATATATAAGTTATTTTTTTACACATTTATTACAACTAAAAAAAGGGAAAATAATCAACATTTACATATATGTGATCATATATACATATTGCATACCTTAGGAGTTGTGTCATACATCTGCTCGACAAATTATTCATAACCTTTAAGTTCACCAGCAACAATGTAGCAGAGAGAAGAGTTGCATTTGAGTGTTCAAAAAGTCGTTCACTTGACCTTTCAATCAGAGGTACATCATAAATACCGTCACTGTTATCTCCACCATCATCATCTGACTCACCATACAAGTCTTGGAGCATTTGATTTGTCCCATCATTAATGTGAACTGTCTCATTACTGTCATCATGATCTACCTCCATGGGATCATTAAAATTACCTTCATCATTCGCTTCATGTTCTTCACCTTGTACAACATCATTTCCAATACTAATATTTGCTGCAATATTATCTTGTACCTGTGCAACATCATCTAATCTACTACTATTTTTCTGTGGAAGCTGGTTGATCATCTGCAAAAAGTTGGGGGGCAACTGTGCCTTTATGAAAATTACAAACATTAATAATTAAACATTAGTGCGCATATAAAAAATATTAAAATAATATAAAATTTTACGATATAATCAAAATGAAGATGGATAATTAATTACCATGGGATGATAGTCATTTGAACCACCATCAATGTGCCCATATTTCCTGCAATGCACTGTTGTTGTTGCTATTAAAACTCTAACATTATTTCTCATACAACATTTTTTACAAGGGCAATAAACTCTGCCATCACCCCTTTCACCCTTTTGAATTTTTTTTCTAGCTCCAATGTTTTCTTCCATTGATGCAAATTATCCTATAAAGAAAACAATAAATCTCTCTCAATGGTGTAGAAAACCCAAGACTTGTTGAAATCAATGGGAGCTCAATATATAAGCAAAAAGAAAATAAAAGTGGGCATTTTACAAATTGTGAGCTTTTTACAAAATGTGGGCTTTTTACAAAATTGTGGGCTTTTTACAAATTGTGGGCTTTTTACAATTTGTGGGCTTTTTACAAAATTGTGGGCTTTTTACAAACTGTTTATATTTTTAATAAAATGTGGGCTTTTTACAAAATTGTGGGCTTTTTACAAATTGTGGGCTTTTTACAAAATTGTGAGCTTTTTACAAAATTGTGAGCTTTTTACAAAATTGTGGGCTTTTTACAAATTGTGGGCTTTTTTTATTCTTAATGCATTTTCTGTAGAATACTAAACAGATTTGTCCAAAATTTGAGATGCAAACTGTAGTCTCTACTACGTTTGGAAAATTGGAGGTTTATAAAAGATAAACTACGAACATAATTGTACCACTATGATTAGAAGGTGTCAGAAGCATTCCTTCTACTTCACAAACGTGGAACTACCTTAAGAATGCTTATGGTTGATATAAATATTAGAGCATGGCAGTTAAATGTAGTAGTTATGCTAAAATACTGAATAACAGCTTGAGAGTGCTCTTCAGATACTGTACGAATGCACCAAATTAAGGTTGTACCATTACTAAAGATAAATGGCCAAAATAGTCAATTTTGATATCGTGAAGTTATGTCTTTCTCGGTAGCAAACTGGGGATAGGATGGAAAATATGAGAGAACTAAGTTCCAAGGACTAAAAAACCAAGGCCAACATAGTTCTACCTTGAATCAGAGACAAAACAAAGCTGCCCAAAAAAGTGTTTGAGAGCACCCATTGAAGCTCCTATATATAGCAAAGTCAACATTTTCCTATTGAACAAGTTTGTATAGTCAAAGCCACGGCAAGATCAGATAGCCACGATCCTAAATGAGAACCAGAGCCAAAGTTAAGACAGATCCACATTTAGCAGAACAAGACAGCCATAGCAAAGGATTTGACCACAGAACCAGATCATGAGAGATAGCAAGATTCTTGCTTCCACTGTCGAAATGTAGAAACTGTACAAGGGCTTTGCTTCCAGTAGATTTCATTGTGACAGTAATTGCTATGGTGTTGTAAGCGCTCATTAGTAGAATATTAAAGCCATTCTGGAATTATTTTAACCTGGAGAGGGTTTTCTGTGGTTATAAATCCTCATGTTCAAATTCCATTGTGGATTGGTTGTGTTTGATATTATGTTTTTACTGTCCGCAGTTGAATTTTCGCACAGAAAATTATCAGTCTAAAGTGAGCAATTTTGCGATGTTTCTTTTGCTTCCTATTGTGAAGTATTTCGCTCAGAACTCTACTCGTTGTAACAGAGGTCTTGGGCATAGAACAGGGGACTTGGGTTTTTTGGAATCAAACTTCAGGTTAAGATGCTCATCTGAAGAATGGCACAGTGAGCCTTAGCATGGAGTTTGGAGTACCAATTTGAAGTGCAGGTAGGGCATTGTACAATAGACCAGTTAGATTTCTGGACCCTAATACAAAAGTTTCTTCTTCTTTCAAAACATGTTTCTCCTTTTCTGTAACCAATGTGGGTCCTATTCTTGTTTCAATTGGGGATGGATGAGCATTTGTTATTGCTCCAGATGATCACACTCTGGGTAGCCCTGGAGGCTATTTGGGGGTGATGAGTCCAATAGGTCTCAATGAACTGTTGCCCTCGCCGGGGAATACTATTGCAATGGAATTTGATACTATTTTGGATGTTGAATTCCACGATCCTAATGGAAACCAGTACCTTCAGCTCCAGTACCTGTTCACAAAAGAGGGTGCCATAGTCATTCATGCGTGCAGAGAGGGTGAATTGCAGGCATTGCAACAGGAGGTGTTGTTGTTGTTGCATTGGCCACTAGATTGTTTGTCTGGTTCTATTACAAGTGCTGAGTATTGAAAAGGACAGACAAATTTAGTTCAGATATTGTGAAATTGCCTTGGAAATTCACCTACAAAGAGCTCAACAATGCTACGAAAGAATTTTTTTGAATGTGATTGATAATCGATAATTTCAAGCAAGGGTAATCCCCTTGTGAAACCCAAATTTTTGAGCATTTTCTAAAACCTGATGACAGAGTCATTGTAATGAACAAGCGCCTAGGTCCATATTACGTCCAAATATACCAAGCACCAAGATCTATAAAAAAAATCCACAGTATCTGCGAACTAAGAAGAAGAGGCAGAAAATGTATTCTGCTTACCTGTTCGAATAGTGGTTGGGGTTTACCACGGAAAAAATTTGATAGAGCCCATGTAGCATTTCGTATCATTGAAATTCTGGCAGTATCATTCAACTGGGCAAGCACCTGCCTCGGAGCTCCATGACTGAGGGCAAGATCCCTAAATGATGCAGAGTCTCCAACAATATTTCCCAAAGCCCAAACAACCTTACACGAACACCAGTTGAACTCAAAGTTGGGTAGTAGTTTTTTAAATCAAATTCCAAAATTACAGACGTATAAAGATAGTTGGGAAGAATAATTTTATGCCTCTAAAATGAACGTGCTACCTGTTCTCAAACATTATCATTCCCAGAGGTAAGAAGTTCCACAAATATAGGCAGTGCCCCATAATCAATCACAACCTTTGTATTCTCAGAGGCTCCAAAAAAACCCAAATAGGGTCAACCCTACTATAGGAGGAAGGGCCTGCAGTAAGAACTTACCATTTTGCAAGAACTGAGGGCGAATGCTATTCTGCAAGAGCTGAGGGAGAATGCTGAGGGAAAATGTTGTTCTGCAAGAGCTGAGGGTGAATGCTACGGGCGAATGTTGTTCTGCAAGAGCTGAGGGCGAATGCGCGCGTGATATCAGACGTTAATGTAGTTTTAAAAAAAATCATTTTTATGTAGCGCACATTTGATTTTTAGCATTTCAAATCATTTTTATTTACATTTGATTTTTGCATTTCTAATACAAGTGACAAACAAATTTCTACAAGAGGTTAAAATTTTTACTAGAATAGCCATGAAAGACTAATTAAAATGGCTTAAAATGCAAGTGGAACTTCAAAATAAATGTAATTGAAGGTTCTCTCCACTAAATTTTTGCAAAAGTGCTTACATTATTTAAGTTATCTAGGATATTTTTTTTTATTACACAATCAAAATTAAATAATGAAATAGTTGGGTAGTCTTATTGTTTCAAATTAGGACACAATTTTCAAATGGTGATGAAGTTTCATGTGATGATTAACCGACAATATTCTCCTTTCCTATCCTTGAAAAACTATACAAGGTTCCCTGTTGCCACATGAAACCCTAACTCATGTAGCAGCATAGGACCAGTCCTCCATTTTGCCCGTCATAAGGCATTTTGCACATATTTGACGACTAGAATTTGTGGATTCCCATTTTCCGTGAGGTGCTAGGAAGGATAGAAGACTTAATTTTGACGTTTGAATTTTTTTCAAAAACGTTCTTACGCCCTTTAATTTCCACTTACCAATAATTTTGCAACACTAGTCCTCTTCGCAATTGCAAGGCTGTACTCAAAAAGTAAGGAAAGTTACTTTTTTGGCTCACTCAATGATCCAGGTGGATATTGGTGGCCACCCGCCTATTCCACTTGGGGCCCCACCATTGTCTCTTTCAGTTTTTCAGTTTCGACACAACTTACTATTTTTAGCAGTTTTTCGAGTCTTGAAATTTCGGAGCCGTTTTGAGGCCCTAAACGACGTTTTTTTGGCATCACGCCTCCAAAAAATATCATTATGTATCATTCCATTCCGGAATGATATTCGTGGTGAAATTTTTAGTCCTCAGATAGATCTTTCTAATGATGTATCATGTGCGTCAAACGGAGATAGTATGCCAAAGTTACGTCCCTGGGAAGTTGAAACACCAATTTACCCAAACGGGGCCCATAGTTTTGGCGCTTCATCTCCTAGGGTTAGGTTTTGGATGTTTAGGGTTCTCCATTGTTTCTCAATAATAAATAGGCCCTCAAGCCTCATTGTAACTTAGTTCAGAGGCCTGTAGCCGCCACATCTCTCCTCAGAGATAGCTACCAGCGCCCTAGCTAGTTTTATTTCCATTCTGTCTATAAGCAAATTTCAGTTCTTTGATATTAATAAAATGAAGTGTTATTTCCGCTGCATCTCTGTATTTATGGTTATGTGTTTATTCTGTTGCGTTCCTGCATAAATCCGGATCAGTGGTATCAGAGCGGTCTGCTTTTTCTCGATCCTTCTTTGCATGTCCCCAACGAGGTCGGTGTATAAGGAGCTAGGGCTCGATCTGGTGGAACCTTTGCAAGATCAGCCTCGCAAACCTCGACGGACGCCCATGGGGGACGAAAAGAAAGATGAGGGAGCAGGAGATCCTATCAAAATATCGCTCGAGGAGGCCCTCGAAAAACAAAGGAACGCGATGATGGATAGCTTTGCTCAGATCCTTCAACGGCTGCCCACCGGCGGCGCATCTGCATCCAGTAGCCACTCTGGAGTTGCGACGCCCTTTAAGGTACAAGTAAATTTCGACATTCCCATATTTGAGGGTCAAATAGACGCAGATGTCGTAGATAGATAGTTGAATCTATTAGAAGGATATTTCTCTGTTCATGACTTTTCAGACCGGGAGAAGATTATTTTTGCACTCCTCAAAGCTACCCCCCATGTTAAGGACTGGTGGGAAACCTTCTGTGAGAACAAGGACCAGACAGAACCCTCTCTGTTCTCGGCCGTACCAACTTGGAATTCTTTCCGAGACGTCGTCAAGGAACAGTACTATCCTGTGGGGAGCTATGAGGACAAGTACATACAATGGACCACGCTGCGACAACAAAGGGATCAAGATGTGCATGAGCTGACGAATCTGTTCCATACCCTGCGCACAAAGTTGGGTATCAAAGATTCGGAGAAACATCTGGTGCTAAAGTATCGCAGCTTTCTGCACAAATACATTCAGGAGGAAATGGAGTTCCTTGACATCTCCTCGCTTGGTACGGCATACCGGTATGCTGCCAAGATTGAGCAGAAATTCAAGCAGAAGAAGCGAGACTTTGGATCTGTGAATCAAAAGCAAGGGAAAGGTGCTTCCAAACCGCAGAATAAAGGACCGAGCCAAGGCATGGCGGCTAAAGACAACTCATCGAAGCCACAAGAAAAGAACAGCACCGCAAAGCCAAAGAAGGACACGGAAAGTGGTGTGAGTTCCATAAGAGCTCCACTCACAACACAAGTGAGTGTCGGGCCAAGCAGTCGCTAGTGGCCGAGATGAGGGCTTCTGAGTCAGATGCATGCTTCAACTCTGAAATAGAACCTGAAAAGGGGAATGAAAAAGGGAAACAGATTATTGATGCGGAGCCCAATGCCACTATTGCCACTACAAAGATCTAGAAGGAGGAACCGGAAGATCCAGAGGAGGAGGAACGTCTCTTCCACTCCCAGATGTGGATAAAGGGCTCCCCCGTACAGTTCATTGTCGACAATGGGAACCAAAATAACCTCATTTCAGCAGACGCCGTGAAGCGGTTGGGCTTGCCGACCACAGCTCACCCACATCCACACACCATCGGGTGGCTTCACCAAGGACGAGATCTCCGCGTCAGCCAGCAGTGTCGCCTTCCCTATAGCATCAAGCCCTTCACGGATGAGGTATTATGTGATGTTGATCCTATTGATGTTTCTGATGTATTATTAGGAAAACCATACTTGTGGAAGCGTCATGCTGTGTATGAGTCTCGACCTCGTGCTGTTATTATTACTTTGGGAAATAAGTTGTACAGGATACCAGAGGTACCACCTCCTACGACTATCTCTTTGGTTACTGCAAAACAATGCAGTAAGCTCATTTCCCAAACCAGGAAATTCGTTTTCTTGATGATCCGCCCCCAGGGCAAGAAGAAGACTGTGGCCACGACCTCCAGAGAAGGCTCCTCTGCATGACAACAAAAAATGGATAAGGTTCTGGAGGAGTATAGGGACATTTTCACCTCATCCACAGGGGTTCCTCTACACTGTCAGGTCAAGCACCCAATTGATCTGACCCCAGGTGCACCGCTACCCAACGGACCGATCTATCGGTGCTCTATTCTGGAGAACGATGAAATCAAGAGGTAGATTCAGGAGCTGCTGCAGAAGGGTCACATCCGACCAAGTTCATCGCCCTGTGGGAGCCTGATAATTTATTATTGTGAAATCATAGTTCTAAATTATCTCTTATTCTGTGAGCAATGTAATCTATTAATTGTAAGTAGATTCATTATAAAAATTCAAACTGATTTTAGCATGAATGATGACAATTTATATATTAATTGGTTTTTAAGAGTATTTGTATTATGTAGGAGCATTGGAAAGAAAAATCAGGACTTCATTTTCTGTTTTCCTTATTTTATTGGGCTGAACTGGAGAAAATTGAATATGAATAGTGATTTTATTGTAAGATCAATGGGCCAAGGCCATACATCAACATTGACCACAGTGGGGAAGTATAAAAGCATGGATATTCATGCAAGTATAGTTATTAATGTAAGATCAAAGTTAACTCTTAGCTTCACTAAATAAATAGAAGGCAAAGATCTAGCATCAACTGAAATTCACGTGAAAAAGTAGATGAAAAATGCACAATCATCCAATGGAGAGGTAATCTATAATTATCCAGTAAGACTCTTGGCTATGCCTTGAGACTAAACTAATTCTCAATATTTTTGAATAATCATCCATTGGAATTTAGTAGGAAAACCATAGGAAATCATTTTCCAATGGCCATGCAAAAATATATAAAAAATAATATTTGTTGGTTGTTTTTCAATAGGTGGACCATGATGGGACCACTGAGAAGGTGGGGGTGTTTTTTTAATCATGGAAGTGAGTTTTAGTAGATTGATAGTCAAGTTACCTTTCCCTATAAATTTTCTCGATCAAATTATTCATTCATTGAACTTTGATTCATTCCTACTGTTTTGATACACAATCCAATCCAGTTGAGTCTTGAGTCTTCATTGAGAATGGCATTCATAGGTTGTCAAGAAATAGGTTATCATGCACATGCACTCTTATTTTCTTGGTATCTTTGTAACTATGTTCAACCTGAGTTCTATATTTTTAAATTATCATAATAGTTCGTGATTATTAGGCTTTTATTTTGTCTTTTAAGAATTTTAATTTAATTATTATTAATCATTAAATTTAAAAAAAAAAAAATATATATATATATATATATATACATATATATATATATTTATTATAGTTATTAAACTTTCAATAGAATTATTAAACTTTCAATGGTACATCAACTTTCATACATGAGAAAATAGATACTGACAAATGGTACATCATGGCTTGATTAATTTCGCTCAGCAATTTCAAATGGTATAACATTTAGTCAACAGTAATCATTAATTTATGCACACAGAGACTAATTTCTCTGGAAGCCTGAGATTTCTTTGGCTTGTTATTCTTATAACTACATAGACATAATTAATAGAGAGATTGAGGACAGAAAAAAATCTAGCACTTAGTCTCCACTACTCAACATGATTTTGTGAGAAATAATACATAGATTGATTTCTCTGAGTGCCTTAGCGTTCTTTGGCTCATTTTTTTAATCACAACAACAATAAAAAATGCACCGAGGATTTGTTCTTAGTCCGATTATGCAATTTTTATAAGACAGATTATGCAATATTAATAATAAACATAAATTTATTGCAATTTAGGGAAAGCTCGTTCATGTTTTTTTCTTTATATTGGAAGGTTACTTTCTTTTTGAAGTAATTTTTAGTAGATCATAGCATATATTGAGGAAATATTAGTTTGATGAGAATCAGTTATTTCTCTCGAAACTTTAGGTATTAAAAGTCCATGACACAGATATATCACACTCCAAAATCCAAAGAAAATGGAAGAGCATTCAATTTTTTTAATCAAACTTTTATTGGTGAAGGGTTAATTTATTACGAGAACGTCATTAATGAAGTGAAAAATTTTAAACGTAACGTTTATTGACTAGAAAAATAATGACCAAAACGTCAAAAAAAATTGTGTGACGGGTAAAGAGAAATCCAAATTCCAACCCTGCCTGCCACTTGTTGGTGAGTGGAGGTTATTCACTTTTGGTGAGTGGAGGTTATTCACTTTTCATTTACAACTTACCAGGTTACTCATGTTACCAATATTTTCACATGGCTCGCTTTTAGGTGACTACTTATTGTACTTCTTCTTCTTTATAAAGAACAATTGGTAGATAATTGTATATATTATTTGAAATCTATAACAAATCCAGGCAACAAAATTACAACAAATAGAAAATTATGCAAAAAATTCACCAGGGCACTAATGTGTGGATACCCTATCATTTCTTAGATCCTCATAACTTACCAACACCTACTATATTGTTATACACATAATATGGCATTTACCTGAAGTATTTCATATGTATCTAGAAGTAAATAAGTTGTATGACAATTGTTATGGCAAATATAAGATGTGTATTATAGTTTATATTTCAATTTTTCTTAAGTAGCATGCATGTGCGGTTCATATAGTGACTACAATTACCAAATATATTTCAGTGAAGATGTGAATATGATCTCTCATTAGGTCCTAATTACTTAAAGCATCATTAATTAGCTTTCCAAATGAATAAAATATGTTAACAAATTAGTAAAAACTAGGAAAAAAAATCATGCTTTAAAAAAATATGGCACAATGAGTCACACTTTGAGATTTATTTAATTACTCATCAAGTGTCACTACAACATATATATGATCACCATTACCATAGAAATGGGACATGTGACCATCATTTTGGTTTTTCCAATGACATTCCACATCATGAGCATTGTTTAGGGTTGATTGTGATGATTTTTTTTAAACAAATCATTTATACATTTTATGGAAATTATAGACACAATTTATAATCACATTACAAGATCATGATGTATGGATATTACTTATCATTTCTTAGATACTCACAACTTACCAACACCTAATAGATTGATATACACATCATATAGAATTTACCCCTAGAATGCCACATGTATCCTAAAACAAATTAGTTGTATGGAAATTGTTATGGTGCATATATGATGTGTATTACAGTTTATCTTATAATTTTGTTGAAGTAGCATACAACAATTTACATAATGATATGAGAACCACTCTCTAGAGTATACATCGATTTTGTACACATGGCTTTTCAGTTGCTTTTTAAGATATATCATTGGTGATGATCACATGATTATATAATGAACCATTAAGTTGAACTATGAAATTATTTCTCACAACACACACACACATATTGATGAATTAATAATTTTTCTCATATAATTTTTTTAATCTATTTTGAAAAAAAATAAAAATTATATATAATTATTTCTAAGAAGAACAAGAGAGAGTTCCTTACCATATCTTCGTAAAACATATAATAGCGACGTTTGGAGGCAATTGCGACGTTTGGAGGCAGCCGTCTAGCGACGCTTTGGGGCATAGTGTCGCAATTGCGACACTTTTTCTAAGTGTCGGTATTGCGACACTTTTCTCTAAATGTCGGTATAGTGACGGTTTCCCAAGATCAATGGCCCAAAGTGAACTCGATAACTTACCTTTTCCTCGCACCTTTCCTTTTGATCATGGTCATTCGCTCGTTGAATCCAGATCCGACGGCGCTAATACATTTTCGCGCTCATAAAGTAATCGTTTGATGTTTTGGCAAAGCCGCGCGAAATGGGTGGTTTTTCCAAACCACCCGCGCTTACGTGTCGCCACCACGTTGTATCGCGTTCGAAAAGCTAGTTTCCGCTTACCACCATTTACCCTCGCGAATACCACTGGTGGTATTCCCTAAACCTCACCCATTTAACCCGAGTTTAATGTCATTTAACTATGGTTATACCATCGTTTAATACATTAAAATTATATTTTTCATTCAAATTTTCACCTTTTCGCTTTAAACCTGTAAAAACATTGCAGAACCGTTTTTCCTCAAAATCACGCCGTTTGAACCTTGAGAAACTTTGCAGAGCCATTTTCAACCTACCAGTACCATTTTTCGACGCCCATTGCCCCGAATTTCCATTACAAAGTACTACATTGTCCTCTGCGAAGCCATTTTCAAAAAATTGAAGACTGAGCACCTCTGCAACGTCTTCAACCGAATTCCGCTGGTTCTCCAGGTACTTTTCTTCGAACTTGCCCTCTGAGATTTCAAAATTCCTGTCGATTTCAAATAATTACCAAAGTTACTGCAAAAAAGTGTCCATTTTTCAAGGGAAACTCTGTCAAAATTTCCCTGGAATCCCTAATTGCCCTTTCTCGCAGTTTTTTCCATACCCTGGTCCATTTTGCTGTTGAAATCGATTTTAAATACACATTCTGAGCTTTAAATTCCTTGCATTTCCTAAAAACCCTGCTCAGAAACCCCATTTTCAGTAGAAATTCGCCAAGAAACCCCTGTTTCTCGTAAAGGAACTTAGCAAACCATTTAAGCTTGCTTCGTTCATTATTAAAAATGACCAAGAAATAGGTAACCCCCAAGAATGGAGGCCCAAAATCTCAAAATAATTCTTCTGCAAAGATTCCTCAGCCTATGTCCTTCAAAATCGACAAACCAACTCCTGTACTCACGGCTGATTCTACAGAAGTGGTCAGACCAGTCCAGCCTCCAGTCATTTCTCCAGAGAACAGCCCTTTAGTTGATCTGGACTATAGAATACTAGACCCTAATGTAGAATTTAACCTACTTGATGTCTATAATTGGTGCTATGGAAAATCAGTGGAAAAGAGTGACAAAGATATTCCAATTTGGGAATCCAATCTGCCTAGATATATTGTCCCTCTCACTCATTTTGTTCTTGACTTTATCAGATTATGCCAAGCCTATTATATGCCAGAACAAAGATGTATTGTAAACAAAGAAAAAGATATCCTGTTTTACATCACTGAAGAGTCGATAAATTCCATGCTGCAAATGAATCATGACCCCAATTCTGCTTCCCTATCAATAGAAGATTTAACCCAACTATATCTTGACTTGGATTTCAATACTAGATTCAAAATATACTAGACTTTTTGTCCAAATCAAGTTGATATTCCTAAGTTAAATCCTCCTTTCGACACCTTTGATTTCCCAGATGAGACTAGACAGATTGTCTCAATGCTCTCCTTCATACTAGGATACACCAGTGATGAATTCACTGATGTGGCTATCCTAGGTTTTCTGTCAACTCTAAGCCCTGGTCAATCACCATCCATTCAGTTCAATTTTGCTAGATTTATTGCTGAAAGTATGCATTACCAGTTATCCAGATTATCAGAAGAAGGATTTTTCAGATACTCCTCTTATCTACTCCACCTCTTCCTATATTATCAAACAAATAAGTTTCCAATTGAATGTCAGAAAGTGGATGCAGAAGGAAAAGTTCTATCAATAGTATTTTGGTCATCTATTCTAAGGAAATGGAACAAAGAGTATAGTTTTACAGATTTCAATGACTCATTTATAGCCCCTGCTATGTATCTCTTGGAAAAAGAGGAGATCCCTAGGATAAATGATGAGACAAGAAGAATTATGCAGTTATCAGAGAGCTAAAAAACTGGAGATTGGTATTTATATAAAAATCATACAGAAATCAGAGTGTATGGCTCATCCCTGGCCCCATATAAGTTACCCAGATTTGTTACTACAAGAATATTTGCTTTAGAATATCTGAGACAACTATTGAATGTAGATGAAATAAACTTCATAGCTTCCAAGAAAAAGACCCAATTTAAGCTGAAAAATCAAATTGGGCCATTCATTGTGAATAACAGAGAAGTTGCCAATGAGATAAATGTCAAACTTAAAGAGTATAAGTTCCCATGTAGTTTTACATGGAAGTATGACCCACAAGGTATTTTGAGTGCAGCAAGGGTAAAATGTAAGTTGCTTGTTTACTTGCATGATCCTAAGCCCCATATTGAAAGATATGTAAATAAAATTGAATGGGAGCCAAACACCCTATCTGATGATGATTCACAGGCAGTACAGGTAATACAGGTAGACAGTGGCAAAGGCAAACAGATTGAACAGACAGTACAGGTGACTTCTACAAGCAAAGATATTTATAATGTACATAAAAGAGACAGAGAAGGAGATAGTTTCATAGCTGAGACTATTGAGGACATAAAATTCAGAACTCCTTATAGTAAAAGAAGCAAGTCAATAGAAGAATAAAAGGATAAGGCTGTAAATATTGATATAGATGATGAAGCAACAAGAATAGTCACTCAAACAATAAAAGAGCTTCAAAATGTAAAAATTGGAACACAACAAAAAGATACAGTCATGAAGGAAAACCAGGCTACTGTCGATTTGCCTCCTTCTTCTCAGGAAACTGACAATACAGAGTCAGAGATTCAAATCAGATTCAGACAGATTAAAGAGAAGAATGAAGAGATCAAGAATCAAGCTCATTCTAGATTTCTTAAGGAAAAGCCTAGAAACAAAGACAGGCTTCTTTCAGCATTTGATTATTCATCCAATAAATTGGTAATGTCATTCTTGAAGCCTACAGTGGCTGAGCCAAAATCAGTGGCAGATTATTCCAAAATAGATTTTGAAGTGGATGCAGATGTCATTCATGAATTAGATCAAATTGAATTTCATAGGAGCAATACTGAAATGCTATATTCCAAAATTGTCAGTAAAACTATGAAATCAATTAGGCTTGAGAAAACAGTGCTCAACCTCCAAAATCAAATGAAGTTGGACAAAGCCTCACTGTATGCTAATAATTTAAGAATAAAAGCACTATAAGATATAGTGATTGAAGTAGGGGGTGACCCAGCCAACATTGAAGGGGAAAAAGTCTTAATTAAACAGAAAAATGAGGATATAGCTACTCTTAGAAAACAGTTGAAGTTGCCTCAGAGTGAAAACTCTCAAGCAAAAGAAATTCTACAGCAAAAAACAGAGAATGATGATTTAAAGCAGCTTGTACATCAAATGACAGATTAGATAAAAACAATGGAAAGTCAAATAGAAGCTCTAATGAAAGAGAATGAAGAACTAAGAAAAGCACAACCAATGGTCATTCCTACAATGATCCCCACTGTAAACACTGCTATACCATCTACTTTGGCAGAACACTTGGCACCGAAAGGAGTACTGGCAACTGCAGTGCCAATTACTTCTCTAATCTCTGCCTCTTCTTCTTCATCCTCACAGAGGAGCACACTACAAGACCAAGATAAAGAGATTCTTAGTTTGAAAGGCATTATTAAAAATTTATAAAATTCCAAAAATGATGCCTTGATTACTTCTAAAGGACATGAGCAAAGGGCCGATCGACTACAAGAACAGGTAAAGATTCTGCAAGCACAAGTAAATCTTACAGATCAAGTGGCCTATATAAAAAATCATTTATGGACCAAAATTATTGAAGGCATTCAGTCTCAATGGCCTTCAATTCGGATAATTTATGAACAGAGGGAGTTACTTCAAGTTGCTAGTGCAGAGATTGACAAGACTAAGAGGGAAATTGACAATAAACCAACCCAAGCAATCCAACTCATAGCTTTTTTAAACAGTAAAACCAGGGAAGAGTTGGAAGAATTGAAAATTGTTGATAGAACAGAAACCATTCTTCAAATAAAAAAGGTCCTAAACAAAAGAAACATAATGAGTAATCTAGAGGACCGGTGTAAAGACATGAATGTATCCATCTCAATATTTTTAGCCAAATACAAAACATTGTCAGAAGCAAGTTTTCCTGATATTCATGCATTGAATGACAAGTTAATGCCTCAGAAAGATTATGATCTAAAAATCAAAAATCATGCAAAAGAGCAAGCCAGACAACCACTGCCTCAAGGATCACCAACAGGCAAAATACTTCTTCAGTATTTTGAAAATATGTTCTTTTTAGATAATGAGATCAGGCATATGTTCACTATCAAGCCTAACTTTGCCAAGTATACAGAGGCAGATGAAAGTTACATAAAATTGAAGACTATGAAGATCCCCTCTGCAGAAAAGTGGCAAGAATTCACAGATCTGCTGTGAATTTAATGGATAAAAAACAAGAAATTCACTTGGAAATTCATTTTTTACTGTTACCTCAAATGGTAAAAATATAGGGTTAAAGTGCAATATCCCTCTCTGAGAACAGGAGGACTAGATCCTGGAACTCTAAAGATTGGTTCTGATGTTGCCTTGTCTTTTGATTTTCCAAACCGTCAAAACAGGGGGACCAACACATTCATTCATTAGATGTTCACTTAACAGTAAGCATGTGCAGTAATAACAGAATAAACCATCACACATAAGCATCACACATGAACACCAGGATTTAAGGTGGAAACCCAAGTCGGGAGAAAACCACCGCTGTCGTTGTCTCAGTCTTCAATATTTATTATATAAAGAAAACATGTTACAACCATGTACTGGCGCAGACTCATACCAGCACGCAGGCACCCACCTGTAGAAGGCTACAACCTTCTCTCGTTTACCAGCCTCTCCTGGAAGGGAGCTACAACCCCCTGCTCTCGTTTACCAGCCTCTCTTGGAAGGGAGCCACTACCCCCTGCTCTCATTTACCAGCCTCTCCTGGAAGGGAGCTACAACCCCCTGACTGAAGGCTACAACCCTTAGCACTTCTATGGACCACGTTTCATCAATTTTCACACTGGATCCAATAGCTTCAATAGAACACAACTTGCAGGCCACTTTTCATCATACAGATTGGACCCAATCCACACATTTAAGCTTAATCATACATCAAACTGAAATTGATAACTCCATCAATTAATTCATTGAATCATCAACCAATCAATCGAACAACTTGATCTTTCATCATGATGATCAGCAGCATAATCATTATTCAAACAACCCAGATCTGTATGAATACATCACTAACAGATAGCAGTAAAACAACAGAACATATCAGACATTTCATACCACATACTTTATCAAACCCTAGTTTTCATACGCGGTTTCCTTTCACTGATCTAGCGTATATACGCGCTTTCATGTATATAAACCCGCGTATACATCTGCACATATTACAGAACTAATTTCACAACCCATACGCGCTTTCTCTTTATCCAACCCGCGTATATACGTGCTTCCTCTGTTACAAACTTGCGTATAGATCTTCAGACATTTTAGGGTAGCACAATTCTTCAGAATAGATGCATAGCTCAGATTTTACCCTTCACTTCATAAACATGTTCGCCTCATCTCAGATCTAAACATTCCATAAACAGATCTAGAAGATACAAATACATTTCAGATCTAGATTCCCTTCTTCATCATTTTCTTCATAGGTGCATCACAGATTCAGATCTATCATCAAACTGTTAACCTTTCCATTCAGACATACTTTAGAGTGAAGTATTCATTCAAACCCAGACTCATGCACACCCTTTGCACAATGAATTTCTTCTCCTTAAATAGATCTAGCCTCTGTCAATACCATGAGCCAAAACCACACTACTTTCGATGGTATTCCTGGACGGGATCAAATAGACAAACCAACGCTCAATACAATGGGTCAATACCATGGTAATAACCCCCTGGTTTTACAAATTTGGAGCGCAATTAGGCATACACGACTTAGCACGTAATTTTCCGCGTACATACGCTACTTCGCCTAAACAAACCCGTGCATACTTTGTGTCACACACTTTTCATCATTGTTCTGGCCCTTACTGATATTTCTTTCTCTAGTACTTCTGAGCTACTTGTATAACATCATATTTACATCATTAATAAACTCATCAAGCATGCGTATGCTTTGTGTCACACACTTTTCATCATTGTTCTGGCCCTTACTGATATTTATTTCTCTGGTACTTCTGAGCTACTTGTAGAACATCAAATTTACATCATTAATAAACTCATCAAGCATCAAGAAGAACTTCATTAAGTAGGTTGCCATAATCTTCATCAAGTGGGTTGCCATCAAGGACAACACTCTGCATCATATTGCCAAAAATCCCCCCCTTTGGAGTTGATGGCAACCACGATGGTGTTTGATCACGATCAACAGATAGATACATTAAGCATAATGATATTCTCCCCCTATTCAAACACCATGTCACTCTCCCCCTTTGACATCAAGGGCAAAGGGCGGATCAAAAACCAACACAAGGTTTTTCTCCTCATGTAGAAAGAAGAGCGTTGTAGATATGATGTGCAATGAAGTTACCATGCTCCCCCTGAGTTCATGCTGAATGTTCAAACATATTTTTCAATGAAGTACATGAATCTATGACCTTTCCTGTCACCAAGGACTCATACTTACATCAAGTGAGACTCAAGTACCCAACCAAGTGGGTTTACAAATTTGAACAAGTCCTTACATGACTGAATATTACAATTTTTACATCATAGGTATCAACATGACCTTTTCATCAAATTACAAATATGAATTTTCATGACCAATACTAGAAGGACCTCAAGAGAGATAATATTTCAGAACCATCATAAGGCCAACAATGTATTATACTCAGCAAGACTAATGCTCCCCCTAAAACTGTGCATCCAATGCATCCTTTCTATATGACCAAAGCTCCCCCTTTGCTTGTGCATCTTGAACACTTTCAACAGCAAATCATCAAGGCATATTCACCCAAAATCAGAGAATGAAACAGAAATATAAGAGCTAAAATACCACCAGAGACTCCAAATAGCATCAGAGATACCAAATAGCACCACAGCTTGTGCTGAAGAAATGCTGACCCAGAAAAATTGTTAGCAACCACACATACGCGGTTTTCTGTGTATGAACTCGCATATATACACGACTATGTTTCAGGAAATCCGTGTATCCAATTCCATCTTCTACATTTTAACCAGATCTGATCCTCTGTGAGGCAGAGACAGTTTTCAGCTTTTTTCCTGAGATATTTGAATGCTTCCCTGGAATATCTGATAGCAGATAGATAGGACAATGTAGTTGTGTCTTCAAGTCTCATCCAATGGTTGTAGCATAAGCACATTAGTAACCAAGCCTTCAAACTCTTTGTAGCATCAACATATTCTTCCCAAGAGGAATTATCATACCAAAACAACTTCTATAATAAACAATACGTGTCAAGCAATCATTCATGTGATCTGATATCACCAAGATCTTCAAAATTTATCATGATCATGATGTAACATGTGTAAGAATTAAAAGAATTCTCAACTAGCAACAAACTCTACATGATCTATCCTTATCTCTGAATCAAAAGACTTCCATCTTATCCATGTGTGAAAACAAAAGATACTCTTCAGCAAAAAAAGAAGTCAGGGCTCATCCATAATCTCATCATAAGAAACCATGTATCATTTCATCATCATTTAGAACTGAGTAATAAGTAGATATAGTGCCAATAATACAATCATTAATAGTCAGACTGATGCACCCCCTGAACCTATGCTCCTGATCTTCAGCTGTCATACAAATTTTCTTATCATTAGTGCATACGCGATTGTCTCCACTGTAACTCGCGTGTATACGCGGCTTTAGTTCACCGAACCCACGTATGGAAAGTGAAACATTGAAAACTTCACATTCCTTCATCTCCCCCTGAATTTG
Source organism: Pinus albicaulis (assembly GCA_034641835.2). NCBI lineage: Eukaryota > Viridiplantae > Streptophyta > Pinopsida > Pinales > Pinaceae > Pinus > Pinus albicaulis. The sequence continues at coordinate 618,752,738 of CM076573.1, forward strand.
TACCACCTGTACCTATCTTCTTCACATTAGATGCTCTATCAGAAATAAACATAACCAGAATAATGAGAATCATCATACATTTCTCCCCCTATGATGATACATTACTAATCCCTATAATGTATCTCACATCTCTCCTGCAGTCATTCAGAGAAGTAAGCTTTAGAAGCGGATGACTGCTGTAGGGTCAGTATTCCCTACGTTTCTGACTGGTCCTCCATATTTTTCCAAATTTTCTTGAACTTTCTATTTGTGTGCTGGAAGTTATCCAATTTCTCATATCTGTTCATCCTGCATTCTTTTTCCACATGTCCATACTTGTTATAAGAATAACATCTCATGTGACCAGAGAAGTAAGCATAAGGGTCATACTATGTTCTTCTATTCCTTCTTCTATTGCAATGAACTGCTTTATGACCAAACTTGCTTCATGAAAAACAATATCCCTTAAAGAAACCAGAGTACCTTTCTGTATAGAATCTATTTTTTTGTGACTGAAACAATCTGCTTATGCAATTTGCTGCAACATGCCCATAATTATGACATTTAAAGCATTCAACATTATTGAATTATTTCCTTTGAGTGTTCATGATTGTCGGTTGACTTCTTGTTTCTTTCAACTCTTTAGGTTTTGCATTGACATCCTTTGAGTCTTTAGCACTTCCTTGTGAACTAGATTCTCCTTTAACAGTTTCATGAAAACCAAGACCAAGTTTAATAGCAGGAGATCTTTGATTACTAAGAATATTGTCTAGAATATTAGTACTATCTTGAAACCTCAAGAGTTTATCCTTTTCTTCTAATTTACCTTTGAGAATGTTTACCTCAACCTCCAATTTTTGGCATTGCTTCTTCATGCTTTCTTCGACCCTTTTTCCTTCTTCTACTTGATCATTTAATTTTAAAATTTCTTCCTTCAACCAATTTTCTTGTTCTTCACATGTTTGTAACAGCTCTTCATTCTTATTATTTGATTTTTCCAGATCTTCTTTGAGAGAGATGATTTCTGCTTCAAGTCCTTCCTTTTCAAATGATAGGGGTTCTTCATTCTTCTTATTTGATTTTTCCAGATCTTCTTTGAGAGAGATGATTTCTGCTTCAAGTCTTTCACTTTGATTGGTTGCATAAATATACAACTTTTGATACTTGTCTATCTGTCCATTCAGTATTTCTTTCTGTTCATTCATTCTAGAGATCATATCTTTGTAGATAGATTTTCTCTTATGAAATTGATTCCAATCATTGCTTTCATCATTGATCTTGAGATTTGCTTCTAGAATTATACTGTTACTTTCACTATATTCACCATTGCATGCACAAGAAGGTGAATCACAAGAACAACAATGAATACATGTTTCCTCTTCTTCATTTTCTGCTGCACATTTTTTCTGAGGTATCTCCTTTTGAGTAGACTTCTTCTTTTTCTTCCTTGCCATGAGCACTTTCAGATCTTGGTCAAAATCTTCTTCATCCTCATCATTATCTTAATTTGTATAATAACTCTTTCTCTTTTCAAATTGTTTCCCTTTATCATGATTTTCTTCATAAGGACATTTAGTAGCATAATGACCAACTCTCCCACAAGTAAAACACTTGAAGGGTAGCTTACCTTTGAATCTTCTAGTACCTGGTTGGAGTCTCCTTACAAAATTTGCTTCTTCTTCTTCTGATATATAACTTGATTCCTTGACAACATCATTTTCTTTTCCTTTTGCACACACCTTAAAAACAACTTCTTTGATTTGAGAGGGACCTCCTTGTCTCATTTCATAAGCAGTCAAAATACCATGTAGTTGAACAATAGTAAGAGTTTGTAGATCTTGCCTTTCTTCAATAGCTGACACTTTTGAATCAAATTTTGAAGTTAAAGATCCTAAGAATTTTTCCACCAGAGTAGTATCGATTATGGTTTCACCCAAACTTCTCATACGATTTACAATATCATCTAGACATAAAAATAAACTGGCAATACTCTCATCACTATGCATCCTTAAATTTTCATATTCAATTCAAAGAGTTTGGAGTTTTGCACTTTTTACCTTTGTATCTCCTTCATAGCTCAGAATGATTTTGTCCCATATTTCTTTTGCTGAATTTAGCTGCATCACTTTAGCAAATTCTAGTTCAGACATGCTTCCTGATAAGAAATTGACAGCTTTCGCATTGATTTCATATTTCTTCCTTTCTACTGCATCAGTAGGAATACTTTCCAGATACTGATAACCTCCTTCCTCGATTGCCCATACTTCTGCACCAAGACTTTGCAGATATGATTTTCTTCGTATCTTCCAGAATAACAGATTATTTCCATTGAATAGAGGTGGCCTTATAGACATTACCCCTTCATGACTTCCCATTTCGACGGATCTCCTTCAAGCGATCAAGCTTCTGTAGAAGGACCTGCTCTGATACCAATTGTTGGGAAAAATACTGAGAGGGGGGGTGAATCAGTATTTAGGACTTACTAAAATTTTTTTACCTTTTTTTACTTCAAAACCCATACGCTACTTTCCTGAAGCCAACTCGCGTATACATGCAGATATCCTTAATAAAACATGCGTATGTCTAGATCTTAATATACAGATAAATCCTCACTTATATCATTCCATCATTCATTCATTAGATGTTCAATAAATAGTAAACAAGTGCAGTAAGAACAGAATAAATCATCACACATAAGCAACACACATGAACACTAGGATTTAAGGTGGAAACCCAAGTCGGGAGAAAACCACCGCTGCCATCATCTCAGTCTTCAATATTTATTATATAAAGAAAACATGTTACAACCATGTACTCGCACGGACTCATACCAGCACGCAGGCACCCACCTGCAGAAGGCTACAACCTTCTCTCGTTTACCAGCCTCTCCTAGAAGGGAGATACAACCCCCTGCTCTCGTTTACCAGCCTCTCCTGGAAGGGAGCCACTACCCCCTGCTCTCGTTTACCAGCCTCTCCTGGAAGGGAGCCACTACCCCCTGCTCTCATTTACCAGCCTCTCCTGGAAGGGAGCTACAACCCCCTGACTGAAGGCTACAACCCTCAGCACCTCTATGGACCAAGTTTCATCAATTTTCACACTGGATCCAATAGCTTCAATACAACACAACTTGCAGGCCACTTTCCATCATATTTTCAGACTGGACCCACTCCACACATTTAAGCTCAATCATACATCAAACTGAAATTGATAACTCCATCAATTCATTCATTGAATCATCAACCAATCAATCAAACAACTTGATCTTTCATCATCATGATAAAAAACATAATCATCATTCAAACAACCCAGATCTGTATGAATACATCACTAACAGATAGCAGTAAAATAGCAGAACAGATCAGACATTTCATACCACATACTTCATCAAACCCTAGTTTTCATACACGCTTTCCTTTCACTGATCCGGCGTATATATGCACTTTCATGTATATAAACCCACGTATACATCTGCACATATTACAGAACTAATTTCACAACCCATACGTGCTTTCTCTTTATCCAACCCGCGTATATACGCGCTTCCTCTGTTACAAACTTGCGTATAGATCTTCAGACATTTTAGGGTAGCACAATTCTTTAGAATAGACGCATAGCTCAGATTTTACCCTTCACTTCATAAACATGTTCACCTCATCTCAGATCTAAACATTCCATAAACAGATCTAGAAGATACAAATACATTTCTGATCTAGATTCCCTTCTTCATCATTTTCTTCATAAGTGCATCACATATTCAGATCTATCATCAAATTGTTACCCTTTCCATTCAGACATACTTCAGAGTGAAGTATTCATTCAAACCCAGACTCATGCACACCCTTTGCACAATGAATTTCTTCTCCTTAAATAGATCTAGCCTTTGTCAATACCATGAGCCAAAACCACACTACTTCCGATGGTATTCCTGGACGGGATCAAATAGACAAACCAACGCTCAATACAATGGGTCAATACCATGGTAATAACCCCTGGTTTTACAAATTTGGAGCGCAATTAGGCATACATGACTTAGCACGTACTTTTCCGTGTACATACGCTACTTCGCCTAAAAAAACCCGCGTATGCTTTGTCTCACACACTTTTCATCATTGTTCTGGCCCTTACTGATATTTCTTTCTCTGGTACTTCTAAGCTACTTATAGAACATCAGATTTACATCATTAATAAACTCATAAAGCACGCGTATGCTTTGTGTCACACACTTTTCATCATTGTTCTGGCCCTTACTGATATTTATTTCTCTGGTACTTCTGAGCTACTTGTAGAACATCAGATTTACATCATTAATAAACTCATCAAGCATCAAGAATAACTTCATTAATTATGTTTCCATCATCTTCATCAAGTGGGTTTCCATCAAGGACAACACTCTGCATCATATTGCCAACAGGATAAGGAGGAGGAAGAGCAGATATGAAAATCTATTGTTGTAAATCTCCTGTTGAATAATAAGAATGCCAATACCTCTGTTTGGTGGATGTAGCCCAGATTGGTTGGGTGAACCACGTTAATTATTGTCTTCATTTTTATGCTGTGTGTATGATTGTTTTTTAGTTTTCCGCTATGTATACTCAACAATTGGTATTGGAGCTAAATCGATTCGCTACCTGTTGCTGCATCTTTTTCAAATTTGTTTTGTCCTATATGAAAAATTACGTTGGGGTTCATATTGCATAAAATGAAAGGCGGTTTTCGGTATTCCTTTTAACGAGATTTGTGCGGCTAATGGACGAGGTCTCATGTTTCGAAGGCTGGAGCAGCAATTATGCCGTCGTGAGGTTTGAGACAGAGGTCGAGGTTGTACCTTCCATGCTCAAGGGAAGACAAGGAAATTGGTCTCCCGTTGATTGCCGCTCCTGCCCTAGGATTGGACGCCTGTTTTGAACGACCACTGTAATCGGAAGGAAGAGCCGTGGGATGGTCGGATGAATTTGTTTTTTTTTTATGAGCTCTGTCCCGAGAGTTAAGAGGATCAGGGAATGGCGAGAAATTTAGAATGTTTTTTTTTAAATTGGATCTCATGGTTATTCAACAGCTCTTGATCCCATTTCATTCAATTATTGAACTCTTCACAAGAGGTCAATAGCGCGTAAGCCGTGAGCTGGAGCTGGAGGTTGTCCACAACGTGTAAGCCATGAGCTACAGCTGGAGGTTGTCTATAGTGTGTAAGACGTGAGATGTTGCTGGACCGATGAGGATACCATGTGCATAGAGAGAGTGTATTGCTGAAGTGTAGTAACGTGGGGCCTGCGCACAGAGAAAAGGCTGTGTGAGAGCTATAATAAATAATTTCAACTTGTTTATTATATAATGCTAATTTTTCCATTAGCACTTGCGTTTGCTAAAATTTGTTGAATGCTTCATGTGAACATATAAGTGCGGCGTATGAAGTCAAATATCATGAGTCTAAGTCATTTTTTAAGGTAATTTGATATTTGTTGGTATTAAAAAAATCGACCCATGAAGGGTCGAATTTGGACTTGTTTAGGGTCGCATGGAAAGAAGCTGCCTGCAATAATTTGATTGCTGATATTTGAACATGGAAAAAACTCAAAGTGCTTAGTTTGAGATCGAGAAGTTTAATGGGAGGAATAACTTCGAAATCTGGAAAGTTAAGATGCACGATTTACTCGGACAACAAGGTGTGGTGAAGGCACTTTTGGGAAAATCCAAACAACCTTTCGCCATGATAGATGACGAACGGAGTGGCATCGATGATAGAGCACTGAACGACATGCGATTGTGTTTGGAAGATGATGTTTTATTTAACATCATGTTAGAGAAAACAACCTCTGGTTTATGGACAAAGTTAGAAAAACTGTACATGACTAAATCCTTAACCAACAGGATTCTTCTGAAAAGACAGTTGTATAGCTTGCGCATGAAGGAAGGTACAACAATAACCAATCATTTGAATACTTTTAATACTCTCTTGGTGCAGTTAGATAGCATAGAAGTAAAATTTGATTCAGAAGATAAAGCTGTAACTTTATTATGCTCTTTTCCTGAGTTGTGGGATCATTTTGTTACTTCTATAAGTCTTAGTTCATTAGAAACCCTTGAATTTGATGATGTTGTTGGAGCTATGCTGTTTGAAGAAACCAGGAAAAGGTCAAATTTAGAAACCTCTATATCAAAAGCAATGATGGTTAGAGGTCGATCTAAAGAAAAACGCTTCAGTCAGAAAAACAACTCTCGGTCAAAATGAAAAGGGAAGAAGAGTAAGCTAAAATGATGGTTTTGCGACAAATCGGGACATTTGAAGAAGGGCTATTGGAAGAGACAACAAACATCCAAAGGATACTCTTCAACAGAAAATAAAGAAGAAAACATGACAGATACAGGTTCAGGTTCGGCATCCGGTTCAGGTATAAGTGATGAAGTTTTATCAGTTAATTTTTCAAATCATGATCAACATTGGCTATTAGATTCTGGTGCATCCACTCACATGTGCATCCATAAACAGTGGTTTAAACCTTATAAGTCAATTAATGATGGAGTAGTTTACATGGGCAATGGTATCTCATGCAATGTTGTGGGAATTGGAAGCATCCAGATTAAAATGTTTGATGGGACAAATAAAATCTTAATTGATGTAAGACATGTGCCTGAACTAAGAAAAAAACTTATTTCTCTAGGAGTGTTAGACACAAATGGATATACAACTTTTATTCAAGGTGGAGTAATGAAAATTTACAAAGGAATCCTATTAGTAATGAAAGGAAAGAAGGTTGGAAATCTTTTTCAGTTAGAAGGAAGAACAGAGTCAGATCATGCTTCAACTATATCTGAATACAACAGTGATTCTATTCGACTATGTCATCAACAGTTGGGCCATATGAGCGAAAGAGGATTAAAAATCTTATCTGATCGTATGTTACTTCCTAGTTTAAAGTATTTTAAGTTAGATTTCTACAAACATTGTATATATGGGAAACAAAGCAAGCATAAATTTAAAACTGGAAAACATACTAGTAAAGGAATCCTTGATTATGTCCATTCTGATGTTTGGGGTCCATCTCCTACAACCTCATATGGAGGATCATCATATTTTGTATCTTTTATAGATGATTTCTCTAGGAAAGTATGGGTCTACATGTTAAAAAGAAATTCTGATGTATTCATAGTTTTCAAGAAGTTTAGAGCATTAGTAGAAAATATCACTGGAAGAACCATTAAATGTTTAAGAATTGACAATCGTGGTGAGTTTAATTCAAAGGAATTTGATAATTATTGCAAGGAAGCTGGGATCAAAAGACATAGAACTACTGCTTATAATCCTCAGCAAAATGGAGTTGTTGAACGCATGAACAAGACTCTCTTAGAAAGAGCAAGAAGTATGCTGAGTAATGCCAATTTGCAGAAGGAATTATGGATAGAAGCAGTATCTATGGCTTTCTATTTGATAAATCGATCACCATCAACTGCAATAGGATGAAAAATTCCTCAAGAGGTATGGAAGGGTCATCCTTGTGGTTATTCTAAACTGAAAGTTTTTGGTTGTGATGCATATGCTCTAATTCTAAAACAACAACGTTCTAAATTAGATCCTAAATCAAAAATATATATCTTTGTTGGATATGGTGATGGGATTAAGGGATACAGGTTGTGGGATCCTACAACTCACAAGATCATCATTAACAGAGATGTTAAATTAAATGAATCTTCACCTGATAATCCAAATGTAGATAATAAATTGAAACAGGAAAATGCACCTAAGTTTCAACATATTCAGTTTGAAACCAATTCAAATACTGATGATAATAGAGATGAACAAGTTTCAGATGAAGATCATGAAGAATTTCCTACAGATAATAATCAGCAAATTGTGGAAGAACCTGAAAAATCTTTAAGAAGGTCCACGAGAATCAGACATCCTCCTAAAAGGTATGATGATTATGTTACTTCAGTTGCTTTAACTACTAATGATGATGAACCTTTATGCTATCAGGAAGCTATAGAAGGTTTTAAAAATGATAAGTGGAAAGAAGTTATGAAGGATGAGATGAAGGCATTAGACAAGAATGCCACATGGGACCTGGTAGAACTTCCTAAAGACGGAAAAACTGTAAGATGTAAATGGGTTTTCAAATTAAAAAGGGGTGTTGATGATAAAGGAGACATGTACAAAGCAAGGCTGGTTGCGAAAGGTTTTTCTCAGAAAGCAGGAATTGACTTTCATGAGATATTTTCACCAGTTGTTAAAATCATTTCAATTCATATTGTCTTATCATTAGTCGCTTTAATTGATTTAGAATTACAACAACTAAATATTAAGACTGCATTCTTACATGGAGATTTAGATGAAGAGATTTATATGGAACAACCTGAAGGGTTTGTTCAAAATCGCAACAAGAAATTTGTTTGCAAGCTCAAGAAATCATTGTATGGTCTGAAGCAGTCGCCTTGACAGTGGTACAAGAAATTTGATTCTTTCATGATGAGTCAAAATTATATAAGAAGTGAATATGATCATTATGTTTACTTTAAGAAATTAAGTAATGGAATGTTCATTATCTTAGTATTATATGTTGACGATATGCTTTTAGCAAGAAAAAGCAGAACTGAGATCAACAGGTTAAAGGCTCAGATAGCTAGGACGTTTGATATGAAAGATCTAGGAGCAACAAGACAAATTTTGGGCATGGAGATTTTCAGAAACAGGAGCAATGGTAAGTTGTGGTTATCACAACAGAAGTATATTGAGAAAATACTCTTAAGGTTTGGTATGAACAATGTGAAGCCAGCTTCAGTCCCTTTAACTTCCCATTTTAAGCTTTCTTCAAGTTTATGTCCTAATACAAATGAAGAAAAGGAATATATGTCTCAAATACCATATGCTAATGCAGTAGGAAGTTTGAGTATGCGATGGTTTGTACACGACTAGATATTTCACATGCAGTTGGGGTTGTCAGTAGGTATATGGAAAATCCATGGAAAGAACACTGTGCAACAATGAAATGGGTGCTTTGGTATCTCAGAGGCACAAGTGATTATTGTATCACTTATAACAGAAGTAGTGAATTTGTTTGCAGATATTTTGATTCCGATTTTGTAGGTGTTTTGGATAATAGAAGGTCAACTTCAGGATATGTCTTTACTCTTGCAGGTGGAGCTATTACCTGGATGTCAAAGCTACAAAACATTGTTGCTTTATCCACTACAGAAGCAGAATACATAGTTGCTTCACATGCTTGAAAATAAGTGGTTTTTTTGAAAGGTTTGTTTAGTGATTTTGGTAGGTTGAAAGACAACATAAAGTTATTTTGTAATAGTCAAAGTGCAATTCATTTGGCTAAAAATCCAGCCTATCATAGTAAATCAAAGCATATACCTATAAAGTACCATTTTGTAAGACAGATTATCACTGAACATGGAGTCTCTCTTGAAAAGTGCATACAAAGGAAAACTGTGCAGACATGTTCATGAAACCAGTTTTATTAGAGAAGCTATGATGGTGTCTGGCTTTTCTTGGCTTGTAGAAAAAATGAATATATAAAGAAACAAGGTATTAGGCTAATTGTTTTCAAGGTGGAGATTGTTGAGATTTTACATATTATTTTTGGCTAAAATCTCATGGATAATGCCAACAATAGGTTTTGTTGCAAAACTGATGGCATAAAATCAACAAGAGGAGATATTATATCCTATTTTGTTATGATAGGATGGAGTTGAATTTATTATTCAGTTTCTTCTCTACATCTATAAATTGTAAGCCTGTAGAGGCAAAACGTGTGAGATATGAGGGATGAGAAGGAGGAAGAGCAGATGTGCAAATATTTTGTTGTAAATCTCCTGTTGAATAATAAGAATGCTGATACCTCTGTTTGGTGGATGTAGCCCAGATTGGTTGGGTGAACCACGTTAATTATTGTCTTCGTTTTTATGCTGTGTGTATGATTGTTTTTTAGTTTTCCGTTGTGTTTTTTTAGTTTTCCGTTGTGTATACTCAACAATGACTCATCCCATCTAAGTCTTTACATGCATCTGATTCGGAGTTTAATAATTGTGCACGTA